>OY744519.1:27784012-27849012 GCA_963556195.1 Sepiola atlantica | reverse complement strand
GTCGCATATTTTTGCTAGTTGTTTTATTTAATTGCTCAGTAAAATGTATTTTTTTTTTACAATGATTCTTTAATTCTATTTATTATTTTTTATTAAGATTATGATTGAGGAAAATATTTTAAATACATCTGGAAATCGAAAAAAAAAACAATCATGAAACTTTCATCGACCCCACAAAATTTGTGAATATTAATTTATTAGAAGCTTTAAAACAAATTAATTATGTAAATTTGAAAGACGTGTGATGTTTGGGAAAGTTTTTGAATGGGTATATAGGAGCTGATAAGTAGTTATAAAAAGAGAGCGATCAAAACTAATAATATAGTTTCGGCTTCAGACAGACAGACAGACAAACAAACAGATACATAATATCCATTATAATTAGATATTTATTTCAATTTACTCCTCCTCTCTCATTATATATATATATATATATATCCTTGGTGTATTTTTTTTTGATTGATGCTAGGAAGAGACATTTCTGATACCATGCTACTACAGTAAAGTGTTAAAGCAAAAGCATTTTATTATTCATATAAATATTAGAATACCCGTCCTAAGAGGGTAAAATCAATTTTCTGAGCAGAACAGTTTTGCACCACTTTTATAATACTTTCTGTAGATTAAAATCAAGATATAATGCTATTAAACCTTATGTCGAGAATCCTTATTCCAATTTTGATCAAAATTCATTACATGATTTTGATTCTAGAAAATGTCTAAAATTTAAGGCTTAAGCTTAAGGAGTCTTAAGAAAGTTAAATTTAAGGGCTCTTGCTTAATTGGTGTCCGATGACTATGGATCAAATTCAATGCAAATCTGAATTTACAACGGGTGGTTGTGACTATATTATGCTGCCTAAAAACCGTTTAAAATGCTCCAAAGAAACTGAAATTTGGGGAATATTTATTAATATCTAATACCTATTGTTACGATTTCAGAAAAATCAGACACACTTTGCATAAAACTCAGTATAGCCCACACTACAACCTATTACGCCAAGAAAATTATGAATTTTGGAATTCATAATGTTCGGTTAATTAGTTTAGGAGTGAATCCTGTACATACAAATATATAAACATATACAGATACCTAACTTTATATGAATAGATATATATATATGTGTGTATTTTTTTTTTCAATTGGTACCAGTCAGAGACATTTGTGATGATTAGTGATACCATAAAACTAAAATCAAACGAAATATTACTATGTTTGTGTTTACTTGTTTTTCCTTTGTCTTTTCATACATTCTGCCTCCACAACATTTCATTTTATGATACATCTTGTATTTTCTCCACATATATACATATACACAACACGCGCGCATTCGCATACATACTGACTAAAAAGTCAAATCAAAACAAGTGGATTTGAATGCCAGCAATGTTTCCTGTACAAAAGCTCAAATCTCACTTCTCCGGATAAACAAGACTAAAATACGGAAATATATATTTCCAAAAATGCTCAGAAGTTGAAAACAAAAAAGGAGAAAGGTAACAGGAAGGGAATGGGGGGGGGGGGGCTACTCACTTACTGAACATAAATTTTGGTGCTTATATAAATGAAAGCACATATGAAAAACGCATTTTCAAATAAACACTCTTGTTTATACTTACGTATCAGGCAAAAATAAGTATCCTAAAAGAAATTAGGAAAAATTATCGAGTGGATTTTTTAATGAACGTAAAAATCAATTTTTTTCTGAACTCATGGGGCCTAGCGTAGCGCCGGTAATGTTGAAGAGTAAAGTAAAAGAAGGGAAACAATTATGTGTCATTTCGGCACACGTCACAACTTCGATCATTTTTCCTAATTTTTTTTTTGGAGGATACTTATTTTTGCCCAGTACGTAAGTATGAACAAGAGCTTTTATTTGGAAATGCGTTTTTCATATGTGCTTTCATCTGTATAAGCACCGAAATTTCTTTGCTGACGTGTCAAGATAAACTCATTTTTTTTCTTTTAACTTTACATTGGGTTTTAGGAACTTCATATTTGACTAGACTTACTAATTATAACAATTATTATAAATATAAATTCCCTTTTCTCCTCTGTGTACCTAGAACTAAGCGAAACTTCCATGAGCAGTTTCTTTCCTAGAACTGCTCATCTGTGGAACACAGTATGACAAGGCTGCTTCCTGGCTAACTACAACATTGCCGTTTCCAATGTAAACAATTTCTTGTTGAGCCGTCCTCTTAAATAATCAATTTCTCTACCACTTACAACCATCGTTACAAATCCGCCCGATGTCTTTCCGTCTACCTGTCTAACCCAACAATCCTTATCCTTGAGTGGCCTTTTGGCCTTAACAAGAGGTGACTCGTTTGTAAAAAAAAAAAAGTATGGATGATTATACAGTCAGAAGACTCTGACTATTCGGAAACCCTATTACTACGATAGTATCCATGTACAAGATGCGTGTTGTTTGGATTATAATAATGGCACATATTGTAGTTGTCCTCACACAGTGTGTTCCTTCAGGATCTTCAGATTTCTACAAGATAACCAATCCTGTTGCATTATATCCTGTCAATCGAGAAGAATGTCTTGGTCAAGATTTGGTTCACTTCCCAGCATTACTAAAAACTTTCATCGATTCCACAAAAGACGGCTTAGAATTGCAATTCTATTTGTCAACAGACAAAAACTCATAGATTGGACTTATTTCGAAATGTTCAAATCTATCGACGCATTCACCACTCGCTTACGTTGACCAATTGTAATGGAGAAAAATCGTTATTTAAGTTAAACAGAATTAAGAACGAGCAGAGAATGACATTGGGAGAAAGTACAGACTAAATGATTGAATATTAACTAGCAAGGCTACCCGGTGTTGCCAGGGTGCATAGATAACAAAAAATAGGAGAATTTAAAAAAATCTTCAATTTTTTTCTTTTAATACCGCCTGTCTTTCTCTCACAACTAGTTTAGAAAAACAAATGAATAGAAAGACAGAAAAACAAAAACAAATGGAAAGACTAAACAAACAGAAAGAAAAAAAACAGAAAGAAAAAAAACAGAAAGAGAGAAAAAAAACAGAAAGAGAAGAAAAAAAAGCAGAAAAAAAACAGAAAGAGAGAAAAAAACAGAAAGAGAAAAAAACAGAGAGAAAAAAACAGAAAGAGAAAAAAATAGAAATAGAGAAAAAAAACAGAAAAAAACAGAAACAGAAAAAAACAGAAACAGAAAAAAACAGAAACAGAAAAAAACAGAAACCGAAAAAAACAGAAACAGAAAAAAACAGAAACAGAAAAAAAACAGAAACAGAAAAAAAATAGAAAGAGAAAAAAAATAGAAAGAGAAAAAAAACAATAGAAAGAGAGAAAAAAAACAATAGAAAGAGAGAAAAAAAACAGAAAGAGAGAAAAAAAAACAGAAAGAGAGAAAAAACAGAAAGAGAAAAAAAACAGAAAGAGAAAATAAACAGAAAGAGAAAATAAACAGAAAGAGAAAATATACAGAAAGAGAAAATATACAGAAAGAGAAAATATACAGAAAGAGAAAATATACAGAAAGAGAAAATAAACAGAAAGAGAAAAAAAAACAGAAAGGGGGGGGGGAAAAAACAGAAAGGGGAAAAAAACAGAAAGAGAAAAAAAACAGAAAGAGAGAAAAAAAACAGAAAGAGAGAAAAAAAAACAGAAAGAGAGAAAAAAAAACAGAAAGAGAGAAAAAAAAACAGAAAGAGAGAAAAAAAAAACAGAAAGAGAGAAAAAAACAAAGAGAAAAAAAAACAGAAAGAGAAAAAAAACAGAAAGAGAAAAAAAAACAGAAAGAGAAAAAAAAACAGAAAGAGAAAAAAACACAAAGGGAAAAAACAAAGGGAAAAAAAAAAAAAAAACAGAGAAAAAAATAGAAAGAAAAAAAATTGAAATACAGAAAAAAATAGAAATACAGAAAAAAATAGAAATACAGAAAAAAAAAAACTTGTCATTCTGTTCCGCTTTTAGTCTTAAATATAATTATTTTTAAAGTCTCCACAAATCCTTTTGAAAGGCTCCGTCGGTTGTTCTGCCTGTATAAATATTTTGATTGTTAAATGCTCCGATTGAATGGCCACATCTATTAAGATGTGGCCATTCAATCTTAACGATTGGTGTCTTTTAAATTTTCTCAAAGTGATCAATTGTATCTCTCTTTTTGGATTCCAAAGTAATTCTGAACGCTATGAATGCGGCCCACGTATCTCCACGGTGAATAGAAGAGGTTTCAAAATGCGCATCAATCTATGAAATGGAACTGAAGATATCATCTTTAATATCCGCAATCCAGCTTCCCATTCACACAACACAATAGACCTTTGTCAACCTAGGAATATCATTATTATTACAAGTGTACCCATGACAAAAAAAAAATGATGTCATAGATTTTGTGACTCTCAAGCAAAATAATGTTAAACTGTCACAACCAGGGTTTGGAAGGTGATAGATTGTCTCAGACTGCTGAGACTTTAAAAGATACGATATGAGCTGATTAAACTATGTAGTACATGTAATTTCTGCTACAAATGACCCTCAGTCAAGTATTACAACATTGTATAGGTCTTGGATGAGCAGTTTAAAATAAATACCAGGCTAGTTCTCATTTGAGAACTGTATATCATATCAAATGAAAGAGGAGATTAACACATATGCATTTTTGTGATACTATGGAATGCCCTCCACCCCCTAAAACTAGGACCACTGGGAGAGATTAGCTAGAAAATGAAAGACAACAAGCCGCGCATGCGTGGTCCCCCTCTGCATGTGACGAGTGTAAAATGCAATAAATTTGGGCAATTTGGGGCATTTTTGACCCCCCCCCCTTTGACCCTCCTGGGGGCGCGAACCAGAATTTTTCTGAGATCAAGGATGCTCATTTTATATCCAGAACAATTGCCTCTACATTTTGGCCAAGTTTCAGAAAAATTGAATAGATGGATCAAACGTTATGGGAGAAAAGGGTCATTTTTTGCCATTTTAGGGGGCTTTTGACCCCCTGGGGATGCGAACCAGATTTTTTCCAAGGTCAGCAATACTTATTTTCTATTAGGAACAATTGCCTCCACATTTTGGCCAAGTTTCAGAGAAATTGAATGGATGGATGAAAAGTTATGGGACAAAAAATGTCATTTTTTGCTATTCTAAGGCCTTTTGACCCTCTAGGGGGTTAACCAGATTTATTTTCAAAAATCGGAGAATGTCACTTTCTAACCTGACCAAAGTTACAATTTCATGCAAAATTTCAGAGAAATTCAATGGATGGTTGCGGAGAAAAATCCAGACGGAAATGCCTCAAAACATAGGTCCCCTGATTTTATAAATCGGGGGACCAATAAATAAGACATCATAAATAACAAGTCGATTGAACTTCACAAACCAGCGACACCATTACACATAGCCATTGACAGCCTGGATGATCAAGATGTTGGATACATAGTAAAGAAAAAGGAGATAGTTGGACTGAGGCGGGAGAACGATGACAGCTCGACTGAGAAGGATCGCGGCAAGAGACTACAGAGTCAGTTTTAGCTGAGATTTAAAAGGCAAGAGATCAAATGTTCACTCAGACGTAGAGACATTAGCGACAAGACCCTAACGATATGGACACTCTCCAACAAATCTGTTGTATACCATGTCTGTATCTGTGTTGCTGTCTTTATTATGACAACACTAGATCCCCAACAGCCTATAAGATGACGAAGAAAAACCACTACACATGTGTTTGGGGTAAAGCAGTCCGTCTGGTTTGTGAGCTGAGATGCAAACTGCCAATAGTGATACATGGTCTTCTTGGGTGTGGCAAATGGACAAATAAAACAATGTAAAGACGTGTAAGTTTGGAGGGGGGGGGCTTTGAAATTGACATTAAATCACAGTATGATATAACTGATCTGCAATTTTATATATTTATATCAATTATTTATATAAAAACTATATATTCCAACAAAGTACCATGGTTTCATTGACATGGGTAGACCATTTCTGTTTAGAAAAGGCCCTTATAATCCATCCCAAATACTTGGTGACTCACAAAATGAAGACAGTTCGAAAATAAAAAATCAACAATCCCCGGTTTCACCATCCGGTGAATTCGCTCAAGAGTCCCTTTTGGGGAAAATACTGAGTTAACGAAAAAGGTTTAGATGGCTGTATGCATCCTAATCATAACTTGGTATTATTTTGATATAATTTAATTGTTGCTTACAGATGCTGTATGTTTGTTTCTCTGGTGTATTTATATTTAGGGGTTATGGTGTGTGTTGTAATTTATATTTAGGGGTTATGGTGTGTGTTGTAATTTATATTTAGGGGTTATGGTGTGTGTTGTAATTTATATTTAGGGGTTATGGTGTGTGTTGTAATTTATATTTAGGGGTTATGGTGTGTGGTGTAATTTATATTTAGGGGTTATGGTGTGTGTTGTAATTTATATTTAGGGGTTATGGTGTGTGGTGTAATTTATATTTAAGGGTTATGGTGTGTGGTGTATTTATATTTAGGAGTTATGGTGTGTGGTGTATTTATATTTAGGGTTATGGTGTGTTATAATTTATATTTAGGAGTTATGGTGTGTGGTGTATTTATATTTAGGGTTATGGTGTGTGTTATAATTTATATTTAGGAGTTATGGTGTGTGGTGTAATTTATTGATCGGTGCGTTGGTTAAATTCTGGTGTGGCCGACCGTTATTAATTTACCAGGTGGAGGTGTATTGCTGTTCTTTTTTTTTTTTAGGGAGGGCGGAGTTTATGTTTGAGTATAAAACTTATATAAATTGTAGTTGTATACATATATATTTAAGTATATTATAAAAGAGTATTTTATAAATATATTTTCAAGAGTATGATGGAAAAGTTCCTAATACGATAAATTTATCCTCGATATTGAGAATATAGCATTATTATAGTTGAAAGGGAGTGAAGATAATCACTTATATATATATATAAATAGTTATTTGTTGCCCCCAAACTAGGACTATTAACACAGCCGTCATCGTGGCTTAAATGCAATGTTCCTTTCAAAAGTCGAACTCTTTACAACAGCTGCCTTTAAATAAGATTTACCTCTCGCTGATTTACCGAGTTGTTGACAACGGTCGTATGAGCAAAGACGTTGGAATTTGAGTGTGAAATATAACTCATGTTCTGGGGTTTGAGTCCGGCGACCGGTGTAAATAATTCTTCTCTACACTGACGATTCCCGTAAGGATGAAATGTATACGTATGTAGATAAAAACAAATATTTATAATTAATTATAAATAGTTACCTATTTATTTTCATACTTTCATAACATTCAACAAAAATAATAAGATGCGAGTCCATGTACGTCCTTTAAATCCCAGATTTTTCAAAGAAAATATTCTTCTCTTCAGAAAGTAAGATAATTTTGGAAATAATCAGCTTCAAATATATATTTTTTTTAATTATTTTTATTAATTACTCTATTACTGCACAAATTGATGTTTTGTCAAATGCCAAAGGAAAAATATTATCCATTTTTTTTTTAATTCTAATTATCTATCGGAACTCTGCGCATTATCTATCGGAACTCTGCGCATTATCTATCGGAACTCTGCGCATTATCTATCGGAACTCTGCGCATTATCTATCGGAACTCTGCGCATTATTTATCGGAACTCTGCGCATTATTTATCAATATTTCAAGTGGTTTTATACTCTCCTTTCAAAGGATAAAATCGTTTATTAATTTTTATTATTTTTATATTATTTTAATAATGTATTTGTTTAATTTTAGATTTTTCAGCATTGAACCTTCATTCACATCAAGTAAAATACGCCGCCATCTTGAATCCCTATATTTACAAGCCTCCGAAACAACGATATAAAATCTGAAGAAAAAAAAACCAAACACTTAAGAAACTAAAAGTCAAAACTATGCAAATCAATAGATTAAATTTTTTTTCAACCCCTTTTTTTCTTGTTAACTATACTGCATAATCGCCAATACATCTATTTAACCTGACCACTTAGTGACATAAAATGCTATTTCGTGACAGACTAATGAAAACACTATTTTAAAATGAGATAGACATACTAACTGACAGAGCCTTGTCAAAAAATACAATGGCTATTCAGAATAAAATATTGATTCTGTAGGGTAGAAAAAAGTCGAGAATCCGACTGACTTAATTTTATATATTAGATAAATGCTTTTTTTTTTAGTGTAAGAAAATTTAATCAAGCTCTGAAAACAATAAAAAAAATGGGAAACAGAAAAGCAATTTTGTTATTATTGAAACAGAAGCCATAAAAGCGAGAAAGACAAATATTGACAAATCAAATCAGCTTAATCAAATCTTTTCACTACCAACGAAAGCCACACTCGGGTTCTTCGTAACAACACGTACGACAAAGACATCCACACACGATGAACCAATGCTTTTGTAAATGCAAAAAGGTTAAAATGGCAAGAACTACAGAAATGAAAACTGCCAAGAGTTTTAAGATGGAAACCATTTCAAAGATGGCAAAATTTTCCCAAAGCCAGCCATTTAGAAAAGTGCAAAAAGCGGCAACAAGAAAAAGTACTACGGATACATTCTCAAGAGGTGTCCATTCAATCGGTGCACTTATCAAGGAAAATGTTAGTTCAAAGATAAGTGTGACAGACCGACATCTTCCTTTTTATTTGGATTATCCAGACTAATATTCTCATTTTGGGTGTTATTTTTACGTTTCCGCCAAATGTAACCTCTGACCTTCGGTGCATCTTTGTGAACTTAGGAATCTGTCAAACTGAACCCGGGATTGTGGGATTCGTTTAGATCTAAGAGAGGCTAAAGAGTCCCACATGGTCATTTTAAAGGACAGATCATAGGTACCTCTAACAGACGCATTAAAGTATAGTTTATAAAATTTTAAAATACATACATATATAATGATTATTTAAATTCCAATGCCCAAAATTCAGTTATTCCTCATATTTATTTTTTTGTGGTGGTTTTACAATTGTTTTGCAATGTGCAATATGCTAAAATTAAATGCAATTACATGCTGCTCTTCAGAAACCACAATAAAAAACATTTATAAAAATGTTATATCATGCAGAAAGTTAATGGAAAAAAACACAGAAAGCAAACACTAACGCGCCATACATGCACATATATATATAATATACTAGTTTTTTTTTTTGTTTTTTTTTTTTGCATAGTTCAAGTCACACTAAAAATTGGGGGTTGGGGATGACTGAAACACTTCATTGACAGAATCTTTAAAGATGTTGGAGTTGATTGAGATAATGTGAGAGCAGTGGAATCAAGTATGGAAAACACTTTGGTATTGTTGATTTTATCTTGATTTCCTGATGAATTCTGGAAATAATTGTTAATTTACATTATGTTACAGGATGAAAAAGCTGTAGAATTAAATAAAAATGCTTTATCTGTAAATTAGAGATTTACTTTGATTTTATATATATATATATTATACAGATAGATGACAAAAACACTGGATCTACATGGAAAGTTAAAAGGATTAAAAGAGGAGTTAAAATAAAAGAAGGAAGAAAATAGGGGTTATACCAAAACAAATACGGTCATTTATCACCTGTTCATGTATGTTTTAAAATTATTTATATATCATCATCTTCATCATCAAGTGGTTTATTTGCTGAATCAGACCACAATTAATCCTCTGATTGTCTAGTCTTGATCTAAGTTTTCCTCTCCATTCTTGTCTTTGGTATATATATATATATATATGTGACAAAGTATCCAGGGCCCCATGGGGATCGGGTACCCTGGTGACGTGCTAGTATGCATCTGGGTGATGATGCTACGCCGAATGATGGCCCTGCAACGAGACTAAGTTGAGATATAAAACTAGTATATATTTGATGTAGAAATGAACTTATTCGGATGACAGAACGAGATGCCAGCTAGTCTCGCGGAACCGTGTAAGGTATTCAAAATCAATTACCACCAGAGGCGAAGAGACAGTTGCCAGCTGGAAGGTGGAGATTAGAGAATTCTATATCGCAATTTTAATTCTGAAATATCAATAACGCAATATTATTGTTTGATTGAATGGCGCATTTTTTTGAGCCACAGGTCTTTTACGGTTGTTTTGAAGATGTCACGACTAAACAACACTTGACAAAGATTTATGTGAGTCTGTCATCGTTTGTTTACGATTACAGTGGGTTAAGGGGAAATCCCATTTATTGTGAGAAAAAGGAGTGAGACGCCCGTCCCCACCCTCCTTGAGAGAGGAAGACAGGCAGAGAGTAAGATGGCGGAGAAGGGGTGTGTCCGACTATAGACGCACGAGAAAGAGAGATAACAAAAATACCAATAAAAAATTGTGTTTTTTTTTCACGCACGAGCGAGAGTTGAACTGACGCTCAGGAGAGACTGAAGTGGCGTACGCCGAAGAACCAGACCAGACGAAATTCTAGCCACCGCCTTCGCCCGTTAAGCTTGTGACTTAGACAACCACTTGTGTAAAGAATTCGCACGCACAGAGAACTAGCGAAATAATTTAGCGAAAAACAACCTTTGCTAAAGACATTTACGAGCACGGTAGACATTAATCCTACCATTGACTAATGTAAAATCAATTCTTTTATTTTTATTAATAATTACTCTTCAATACAAAAGAAACCCAGACCGTGTTGTTGAACATTGTTCTTCTTTGAATAATCCTTCGCCCCCCCACAGAGCCAACCGGTTGCTGTACGCCCAGTGATCGCTCGCTGCTATAAACAGTTTCAACATGGGAGTGTGTTTGTAGCTGGATGAGACGACCAGATCGGTGACGTCATCATCATCATCGTCGCCATACCGGTCTAGAGGAACTTAGATCTATTTTTTTTATTGCCACGACGATCTGATTGGGTCACAATCCAGCACCGCAACCAGGATATCACACCTTTGTGGTTGACCACCGTATGCAGTGGGGTTCACATTATATATATATATATATATATATATATATATATATATTTATATATGGTTATCTTGTCGGATTTTAGAATTTAGACTTGAATAGCATAACATCCGGCACATCAATATTTGATTCTGCCTAACCATTTTGTCTTTTTTTTTTCTTCAAGCATGTTTTATTACAATACCAAAATGTCTTTAGCTTCAGTTTGTTTGAAAAAAAAATTTTTTTTTTCGACTGAAAATTGTTACAATGGTGACAATTTTAAATAATGAATCAAATAATGTAATGGAGATGAATCTTTGTATGCAGTTTTGAAATATGATTTGTCTCCCTTACATTATTGGAGTTATTATTTAGCATTCCATCCTCCCCCATCTCTTCTTTTCTCCACATTTATAAAATTGTGACCACGTCGCATGTGTATTTTTCGCTTATATGTGACTTCCACATTATTATTTTACACATTTATTATTTTTTTTCGTTTTACCTTTACTCAAAATTTTCTTGCAATAATTATTGAAATGATAAAACAAAAACTAAAATTCTTTTCCTTTGTAACTTTAAAAATGTGCAACCAATGAATCCCTGGTAACGCCGGAAAGGGACAGCTAGTACATAATAAATTCAAAGTTGGAATTTATTTTCCCCATGTATAAAGACTACGGATTTTATTAATACGCTTCTAATGATCGGGTTTCCCATGCAACTGCAGTAAAGTGTTTAGTTAAGCCGATTTTATTATTTTTACTAGCTGGCTCGGATGGCTTGCTATCGTTTTGAAAAGTTCACTACTTGAAATAGTGATTTAAGATAATAAACATTTCGTTCATAACTTTGTTGCAAACACAAATCTTTCTCATCTAAATGAATTAATGCAAAAATGTTTCCCATCTATCTTAACTATATTAACATCAAAACTTATTTAATTCTATGATACAACAGTATTTTGTAATACTGTATACATAGTAGACTGTAAACACCCCCAAACACGTTCAGGTCTTCTTAATTGGCATATTTATTTATAAACAGCTTCTAATAAATTAATCTTCTGTAATATACAGTTGTAATTTTGCATCGTCATATTTTCTTATATATATGTAATATTTTTTGTCAATAGTCGAACGTCTGATGTCGCGGTGACGCTGTGAACAGATACTACACTTTGATTTTAGCCAATAGGCCAAAGAATCATTAAAATAATGTTTTTATGGCTGCTAGATATTTTTAAATGAATGAAATAAAAATGATTCAATCTATTATTGTATTATCTTTTAATAAGTAGTATCTGTTCTGTTGACATAAGACTGTCCATCCATTTTCTTTTAAGGAGGTGAGGGTAATGTTCCCAGTTATTACATTCTCCTTTGGGAGAGGAGGTAATGTAGTATCTTTTCTGTTATCATGAGACCATTTTCCCAATCTCTAAGTCATTACTGCTTTCTTTGGAGGTCAGTGTAGTATATGTTCATTCCCCCATGATATATTCCCAGGCTAGCAAAAATACACGACCCGAGGGAGCATATATTTACTAGTTTATTCATATAGATAAGCATTATATCAGTCAGTCACCTTTTCAACCGTAAAGAAAAAAAAATCAATTTGTTTTTTCACTTGCAATTTAGAAATAATCCGAACTTGGAAACCTTTATTTAATCCACGGGGGTAGATAAAAAAATCAACACTTTTACCCGGTCATGGCTGATGGAATATAACAACCTTCTCCTGTGGATTAAATAAATGTCAGTTCGAAATTCTGTACAGGTTCCCAAATTTGATAAAAATGCATCTGGAGAAGCGCCGAGGTTATATCGGCCGAAATATTGTGAAAATAGCAACCAAGATGAGGATAGAATCTGAATAACCCAAATACAGATTATAAATCCTAATGTCAAAAATTCCGAAGAATAATCAAATTAACCAAGAAACAGCTAATTAATTCTCAACAGGCCATTTAATGAAAGTGGATACGAATCCATACACGTATTTTCATCTCATATGAAGGTGCTATAACTAAATCATACCTCCCCTCATGCCACCTGCCTCCCTTCCAACCAACGAACTTGAAATTGTAATTCACAAAGTGCAATGCTTTGCGGAATTTCATTTCTTATATTAACACTTTTTGGGCCCAACACGAAAAGAATAATAAATCAGTTGGCCAAAGTCCAATCATGCAACGTTTATCAAAAGGTGTTTGTCCGATAAAACTTGTCAGCAATGGAAGGAGACAGAGTTTTTTTTTATATAAGGCAGAATTCAAGACATTAGAAATCATCATATTCAGCTTAACATTAGTTTTACATGTTGGCATGTGTTGGACGGCTTTTAGAAATCGACTTTTAAACAAACCTATCTGTACTAGTTTTGAAACGATTAATCAGAATTGGGTTTCAGAAAAATCAGAATTGGGTTTCAGAAAAATCAGAATTGGGTTTCAGAAAAATCAGAATTGGGTTTCAGAAAAATCAGAATTGGGTTTCAGAAAAATCAGAATTGGGTTTCAGAAAAATCAGAATTGGGTTTCAGAAAAATCAGAATTGGGTTTCAGAAAAATCAGAATTGGGTTTCAGAAAAATCAGAACTTTTTGGGGTATCAGAATCAGAAAAATTTGAAGTTAATTTCCGATTCCAAAAACGATTCTTTAATGTTTTTATGTTTGTTGAAAATTTAATTTTCCATTGCTGGTACTAACAATTAAATGATAAATATTAATTTTTAAACTATCAGTTAAACTATAATGTATAGATCATAAAGAATTTAGCTATAAAAAAAATTTAAAAAAATAAAAAATGGCACAGGTGAAAAATATAGATAAAAATCTCGAATAAAATGCATAAAGAGAAAAAAATTAAGTTTGTCAAATTAAAAAGTAAATTATATCAACATTTAAAAGTAGATAAGGACTCTCTGCTAAATCACCCCACCACCAAAAATGAAATTCTACTTTTTTAGGCGATGATTTTAGAATCGGAATCAGTAATTGTATCGGAATCGTCCTATCATTACCCTGTACAGGTTTTTATTATCACTCTTTCTCTCAAGTCCATTCTTATCACTTCCTCCCATATTTTCCTTGGCTTACCCCTGCCAATAATCCTATTATCTCAACTGTTCTACATCTATTAACCCAAGAACTTTCATCCATTCTTCCAACATGGCCAAATCAACAAAGTCTCCTGTTCTGCACACATCTCCCCATACTCTCCAGATTTAATTTTCTCTAAGATCAGATTTAAACCTGTCTTTAAGACTAACATTATACCGCCATCGTATCGTTCTCATATCATTTCTTTCCATCCAATACATGTCCTCAACCCTCACTGGCCAGGTTTCACTTCCATACATCACATCGTGTACACATGCCTGTTAGATTCTTTCCTTGGTTGACAGTGGTAACGCTCTGCTGGTTAGTAATGACAGAAGTTTCCTAAACTTACTGCATCCACTACTAACTCTTGCCATCACACTAGCACCTGCTCCTTCCTGTGTCTCAATGTATCACCAAGGTAACAAAACTTCTGAACAACCTCAATAGCCTCACCATCCAGATATACTTTCTCCACATCAGAGTTCTCATCTGTCTTCATTGTCTTACACTTTTTGCGCACAAACTGATTATCATCTCTCAACCTACTAGTAATTCCATTGCACTTCTGTGTACTCAATGCTTACAAGTAACACAAAAAATGAGTTTCATCCGACTCCCTTTCCACAAAGTGAGAAGGGGGATTTTCTTTTTTTCTGGGGGTTTCCAACACTACAACCACTGATTATCACTTTGATCTTTGTAACATTAACTTTAAGACCTTTACTTTTCATAGCATTCCTCCAGATATCAATGTATAAGATTTATTCATTTATACTCTGGAGTTATCACTTATCAAAGCTAAAAGTGACTCGAGGATAAAGAGACGTCTGGATTCCAATTGTAATGATGAATACTATGAGAGGATTGAGCAATATCGTATTATTTATGACTACGATTTATGACAAGTATTTGTTGAGATGAGATTTTATTTCTATTTTATTTCTAGAAAATGTCTAATTTGGGTCTTAAGAAATTGAAATTCAGAAAATCTTGCTTTATTGGTATCTAATGACTATGGATCAAATTCAATGCAAATCTGAAATATTTGAATTTTCAAATGTGAGGTTGTGCGCATATGCAGCCTAAAATTTTTTTAAATACTCCAACAAAACTAAAATTTTGAGAATATTTATTAATTAATGTCTAATACCTATCGTTAAAATTTCACAAAAATCGTAGGTATCTGAATTTTCACAAACGCCTTCGAGCCCCTTTTCACTCTATTTGCATAAAACTAAATTAAACTCAATATAGCCCATATTAAGACCCCTTACGCAAAAATTATTTCAATAAATGTCACTTTACTTTTACCGCCTTTCACCTGATTAATGCTGCCACCCCCACTCTAAAAATTGAATATTATAAAATATAAAAAATATTTTTTTTAAAAAAAGGTAATAATGCTATGAACTGGGCACAAAAGAACATATGGTTCCTTATTCAACCCCGGGTAAAGCCGAGTCTTCATGCTAGTGTAGATATAAACAAGCAATCACCTATGGTTGATATATAAATAAGATGACACTATATCAAGTGGTTTGTATCGTATATACATCTTTAATAGAATATTAACGACTACACTAAAGCCATATGAAGTTATTTAGAACTAGCAGGCTTCTACCACTTGGCAATTTAATTCCGATTTATTACTTGATATCATTGAAACGAAACTAATCGATAAAAAAACCCTCCCTCTATCTCTATTGGCAAAAGACAAAACTAATCGATAAGAAAAAAAATACTCATCCCCCCCCCCCCCCGCTTTGTTTCACTTTAATAAGGAAAGAATTTTTTTCATTTTCACTATAAACATAAAAACATTCCTTTATCAGATATTGAGATTAAGCCTCTCCTTCTTGGCTTATAAAATTTTAATTTGCATACATAATTATTCTTTCCATTCTTTTTTGTTATTATCAGTAATTATTCAGATTACGCCTCTCCTTCTTTGTGCATAAAAATTAAATTTGTATACATGATTATTGAAGCAGGACAGACAGACGTACATTAACTTTTATTATATAGAAGAAATACATGTAGACAGTAATTGCAATGTATTCACACGTACACCTTTGTTAGAAACTAGCTGTACCAATATTCTTTTAATTTTAACATTTTTTTTATTGGTTTGAATAATTTTAAACTTATACAGAAAAAGAAATAAAATTTTAGTTGAACAGAAGACCACTCTTTTTTATATTCTTCAATCAAAAAAAAAATAACTACGAGTCATACCCCTTAAATTATTTGAATTATGCTTAAGACATAATTTACGAATGATGTAGAGGGGGGGGGGGGAGCACGGTCCGTGCATGTGCAGAAAGAGGGCAGTGCAAAAAACAACAACAAAAAAAAACAATGTGGATGATGTGCTAGTAATAAGTAGTTAAAAGACAGTTAAAATAATTTGAAAAATGTTTAATTAGTGAATATCAATTTTAGTAAACAATAAACATGAAAATTTACAAATAAATTAATCAACTAAAGTAATAATTAATAGAAAGACAACGAGTGCACGTGTGTATGTGTGGAGGGGGGGGGGGGGTATGGAAGTCATTTTTTTTACGAAAGAAAAGTCATTTAACTCCCCTACCCCCCTCATGTATCGTTTGAAGTCTTAGCCTTAAGAGCAAAATTATCATTTTAAGTTTTCAGAGAGAACTGTCGTGAGAGAGAAAAGGAAAGCGAGGCATGTTAAGAGGGAGAAAAGAGGAAGAGAAAAAAAAAACAGAAAAAGAGAAAGAAAAAAAGAGAAAACGTGAGAAAAGAAGGAAGGAAATAGAAAATCCCGCCAATTATATTCGCAAAAATCAGGAGGTAAAGCTCCAGCAATTTGGCAGAAATCAGCTTTTTCTTATTTAAAACAAAAGAAAAAGATTTCGATCAAAGTATGGAGAACTCACAGCCATGAGAAGATACAGTGATTTAAGCAGAACTCCGCTTTATCTGAATGAAAAAAAAAAGGTCATATGTCGATACAGATGGGGCAACGATCACATGCACATCTATATCATGAAAGTGAACGTACGTAAGTCCAATTCACTACAATAATAATGTATGCAAATTTGTTTTTAATAAATAAAGAAAGAGAGACTTAATGTTAATAACAACTGATAATAATAAAAAGTAAAAGATTTTCTTTCACTTTTAATATGAACACAAAAATATTCCCTTTTTAATAAAACGGAAATGATTATTAGTTTTGTGTTTTTTTATCTAGAGAAAAAGAGAGAAATACGGAGAAAAGGGAGAAAAAGAGAAAAGGAAGAAAGGGTGAAAAGGAGCAAAAGGAGTAAAGGGGGGGAAGAGAGAGAAGGGAAAGAGAAAGGGAAAGAGAAACAAGGGAGAGGGGGGAAAGAGAAACAAGGGAGAGGGGGAAGAGAAACAAGGGAGAGGGGGGGAAGAGGAAAGAGAGGGGGAGAGGGGGAGAGGGGGAAGCGAGAGAGAGATTGGGGAAGAGAGATAGATGGGGGGCGAAGAGAGATGAAGAGAGAGAGGTGGGGAAGAGAGAGATGGGGGAAGAGAGATGGGGGAAGAGAGATGGGGGAGGGAGAGAGATGGGGGAGGGAGAGAGATGGGGGAGGGAGAGAGATGGGGGGAGAGAGATGGGGGGAAGAGAGATGGGGGGAAGAGAGATGGGGGGAAGAGAGATGGGGGGGAAGAGAGATGGGGGGGAAGAGAGATGGGGGGGGGAAGAGAGATGGGGGGGGGAAGAGAGATGGGGGGCAGAGAGAGAGATCGGGGGAAGAGAGAGAGATGGGGGGAAGAGAGAGAGATGGGGGGAAGAGAGAGAGATGGGGGGAAGAGAGAGAGATGGGGGGAAGAGAGAGAGATGGGGGAAGAGAGAGAGATGGGGGGGAAGAGAGAGAGAGATGGGGGGGAAAGAGAGAGAGAGAGATGGGGGGAAAGAGAGAGAGAGAGATGGGGGGAAAGAGAGAGAGAGAGATGGGGGGGAAAGAGAGAGAGAGAGAGATGGGGGGAAGAGAGAGAGAGAGAGATGGGGGGGAAGAGAGAGAGAGAGAGATGAGGGGAAGGAGAGAGAGAGATGGGGGGAAGAGAGAGAGAGATGGGGGAAGAGAGAGAGAGATGAGGGGAAGAAGAGAGAAAGATGGGGGGAAGAGAGAGAGATGGGGGGAAGAGAGAGAGAGAGATGGGGGAAGAGAGAGAGATGGGGGAAGAGAGAGAGATGGGGGAAGAGAGAGAGATGGGGGAAGAGAGAGAGATGGGGGAAGAGAGAGAGAGAGAGATGGGGGGGAAGAGAGAGAGAGATGGGGGGGAGAGAGAGGAGATGGGGGGGAAGAGAGAGAGGATGGGGGGAAGAGAGAGAGAGAGATGGAGGGAAGAGAGAGAGAGAGAGATGGGGGAAGAGAGAGAGAGAGAGATGGGGGAAGAGAGAAAGAGCGAGAGAGAGATGGGGGGAAGAGAGAGAGAGATGGGGGGAAGAGAGAGAGAGGAGATGGGGGGAAGAGAGAGAGAGATGGGGGGAAGAGAGAGAGAGATGGGGGGAAGAGAGAGAGAGATGGGGGGAAGAGAGAGAGAGATGGGGGAAGAGAGAGAGAGATGGGGGGAAGAGAGAGAGATGCGGGGAAGAGAGAGAGATGCGGGGAAGAGAGAGAGATGCGGGGAAGAGAGAGAGATGCGGGGAAGAGAGAGAGATGCGGGGAGAGAGAGAGATGCGGGAAGAGAGAGAGAGATGCGGGGAAGAGAGAGAGAGATGGGGGAAGAGAGAGAGAGATGGGGGGAAGAGAGAGAGAGATGGGGGGAAGAGAGAGAGATGGGGGGAAGAGAGAGAGATGGGGGGAAGAGAGAGAGATGGGGGAAGAGAGAGAGATGGGGAAGAGTGAGAGAGATGGGGGAGAGAGAGAGAGATAGGGGGAGAGAGAGAGAGATGGGGGAAGAGAGAGAGAGATGGGGGAAGAGAGAGAGATGGGGAAGAGAGAGAGATGGGGGGAAGAGAGAGAGAGATGGGGGGAAGAGAGAGAGAGATAGGGGAAGAGAGAGAGATGGGGGGGGGAAGAGAGATGGGGGGGAAGAGAGATGGGGGGAAGAGAGAGAGATGGGGGGGAAGAGAGAGAGATGGGGGGAAGAGAGAGAGATGGGGGGGAAGAGAGAGAGATGGGGGGAAGAGAGAGAGATGGGGGGAAGAGAGAGAGATAGGGGGAAAGAGAGAGAGATGGGGGGAAGAGAGAGAGATAGGGGGAAGAGAGAGAGATGGGGGGAAGAGAGAGAGATGGGGGGAAGAGAGAGAGATGGGGGGAAGAGAGAGAGATGGGGGGAAGAGAGAGAGATGGGGGGAAGAGAGAGAGATGGGGGGAAGAGAGAGAGATGGGGGGAAGAGAGAGAGATGGGGGGAAGAGAGAGAGATGGGGGGAAGAGAGAGAGATGGGGGAAGAGAGAGAGATGGGGGGAAGAGAGAGAGATGGGGGGAAGAGAGAGAGATGGGGGAAGAGAGAGAGAGATGGGGGGAAGAGAGAGAGAGATGGGGGAAGAGAGAGATTGGGGGAAGAGAGAGAGATTGGGGGGGAAGAGAGAGAGATTGGGGGGAAGAGAGAGAGATTGGGGCGAAGAGAGAGATTGGGGCGAAGAGAGAGAGATTGGGGCGAGAGAGAGAGATTGGGGGGGAAGAGAGAGAGATTGGGGGGGAAGACAGAGAGATTGGGGGAAGACAGAGAGATTGGGGGGAAGAGAGAGAGATTGGGGGGAAGAGAGAGAGATTGGGGGGAAGAGAGAGAGATTGGGGGGAAGAGAGAGAGATTGGGGGGAAGAGAGAGAGATTGGGGGGAAGAGAGAGAGATTGGTGGAGGGGAGAGAGAGATTGGGGGGAAGAGAGAGAGATTGGGGGGAAGAGAGAGAGATTGGGGGCGAAGAGAGAGAGATTGGGGCGAGAGAGAGAGATTGGGGGCGAAGAGAGAGAGATGGGGGAAGAGAGAGAGAGATGGGGGGGAAGAGAGAGGTGGGGGGAAGAGAGAGATGGGGGAAGAGAGAGAGATGGGGAAGAGAGAGAGATGGGGAAGAGAGAGAGATGGGGAAGAGAGAGAGATGGGGAAGAGAGAGAGATGGGGAGAGAGAGAGATGGGGAAGAGAGAGAGATGGGGAAGAGAGAGAGATGGGGAAGAGAGAGAGATGGGGAAGAGAGAGAGATGGGGAAGAGAGAGAGATGGGGAAGAGAGAGAGATGGGGAAGAGAGAGATGGGGAAGAGAGATGGGGGGGAAAGATGGGGGGAAGAGAGATGGGGGAGAGAGATGGGGGGAGAGAGATGGGGGGAAGAGAGATGGGGGAAGAGAGATGGGGGGAAGAGAGATGGGGGGAAGAGAGATGGGGGGGAAGAGAGATCGGGGAAGAGAGATCGGGGGAAGAGAGGTGGGGGAAGAGAGGTGGGGGGAAGAGAGGTGGGGGGAAGAGAGATGGGGGGAAGAGAGATGAGGGGAAGAAAGAGATGGGGGGAGAGAGAGATGGGGGGAGAGAGGTGGAAGAGAGAGAGGGGGGAAGAGAGAGAGGGGGGAGAGAGAGAGGGGGGAGAGAGAGAGGGGGAAGAGAGAGAGGGGGAAGAGAGAGAGGGGGAAGAGTAAGAGAGGGGGAAGAGAGAGAGGGGGAAGAGAGAGAGGGGGAAGAGAGAGAGGGGGAAGAGAGAGAGGGGGAAGAGAGAGACAGAGGGGGAAGAGAGAGACAGAGGGGGAAAGAGAGTGAGGGGAAGAGAGGTGGGGGGAAGAGAGGTGGGGGAAGAGAGGTGGGGGGAAGAGAGATGGGGGAAGAGAGAGATGGGGGGAGAGAGGGGAAGAGAGAGATGGGGGAAGAGAGAGAGGGGGAAGAGAGAGAGGGGGAAGAGAGAGAGAGAGGGAAGAGAGAGAGAGGGAAGAGAGAGAGAGGGTGAAGAGAGAGAGAGAGGGGGAAGAGAGAGAGGGTGAAGAGAGAGAGGGGTGAAGAGAGAGGGGGAAGAGAGAGAGGGGGAAGAGAGAGAGAGGGGGGAAGAGAGAGAGAGGGGGAAGAGAGAGAGAGGGGGAAGAGAGAGAGAGGGGGAAGAGAGAGAGAGAGTGGGAAGAGAGAGAGAGTGGGAAGAGAGAGAGAGGGGGAAGAGAGAGAGAGGGGGAAGAGAGCAAAGAGAGAGTGGGAAGAGAGCAAAGAGAGAGGGGGAAGAGAGCAAAGAGAGAGGGGGAAGAGAGCAAAGAGAGAGGGGGAAGAGAGCAAAGAGAGAGGGGGAAGAGAGCAAAGAGAGAGGGGGAAGAGAGCAAAGAGAGAGGGGGGAAGAGAGCAAAGAGGGAGGGGGAAGAGAGCAAAGAGGGAGGGGGAAGAGAGCAAAGAGGGAGGGGGAAGAGAGCAAAGAGGGAGGGGGAAGAGAGCAAAGAGGGAGGGGGAAGAGAGCAAAGAGGGAGGGGGAAGAAAGGAGATAGAGAGGGGAAGAAAAGAGATAGAGAGGGGAAGAAAAGAGATAGAGAGGGGAAGAAAAGAGATAGAGAGGGAAGAAAAGAGATAGAGAGGGGAAGAAAAGAGATAGAGAGGGGAAGAAAAGAGATAGAGAGGGGAAGAAAAGAGATAGAGAGGGGAAGAAAAGAGATAGAGAGGGGAAGAAAGGAGATAGAGAGGGGAAGAAAGGAGGATAGAGAGGGGAAGAAAAGAGATAGAGAGGGGAAGAAAAGAAGTAGAGAGGGGAAGAAAGAGATAGAGATAGAGAGGGAGAGAATTTTGTCATTTTCTTATTTATTAATTTCGTTTCAATGATTTCAAGTAATGAATAGGAATTAAATTACGACGCAATAGTGACGGAGCAAATCCTGCCAATGATCAATATATTAGAACGCTATTATTATTCTTCTACTTTGAATATCAATTTAGCGTTTTAATCTTCTTGTCCGCGTGATAAATGACCCTACTTTATAAATACACAAGAGGAAGAGAAATGCTATATGAGGTCTTGACCAGGAGTTTTGAAACAGCTGATTATTTGCGTATAGGGATAAGACAGCCTCAATGACCAACAGTCTGTGAGTGTGGTCATCAATGAATGGGCGGGGTGGGGGCACAGTTCATCTAATTCCAATCCTTGTTTTCCTGTTGATAATCAAAAATAATCACTTCTAAGTGAGACAATCTTGTATGGTCGAACATGGTAGTAAGCCTGCTTACAGGCGATGTGCAGACTTATCTTCAGTTAACATATGTGAGACTGAAAGACAGTTTTTTTTGTTTACTAGAACTTCCGGATGGAGACGGTACATCTGATTATGTACATATTATAAATACATAAAGTATTCTATTTAAAAACTATACATTTTAGTGTCTGTTCGGTGTACCCGGGTTTCATCGATCTGGTCATACTTGATCTCAAGTAGAATCAAGTTGGTAGAAACCAGATCAATTCCTCAGTATCTTTCAACAGATGAATGCTTTTTTGTTCCGAGCCTTCGCCTGTTAAAAGGTAATGAGGAATCGATCTGGTTCCTACCAGCTAGATTCAAACTCAGGTCCAGTATAGCCAAATCGATGAAACCTGGATACATCCAACAGACACTAATATATAGTTTTTAAATAAAATACTTTATATCAGCTCTTGTAGAACCTACGATTGAGCACCTTATTTTTGTTGGGTTTTTTTTTTCAAATAACTTGTGATACATACTGTATATATGTTACAGTCCACATAGGTGACTCTTCATGCCACGGTTCCTCTATGTTCTCTATTTTAATGGAGGACATCATGCTTTTGTTACTTTAGCATTTATGACATCATAAGGGATCTCTTCAATATCTTTCAGTGGATGTCATTCAGTGTGCACAAAGACAAACTAGATACAGATAGTTTTAGTAGTATGTATATATATATACACATATATTATATATATATATATATATATATAGCCTGCTGCATTTGGCATAAATATAACTTTATTTCTCCGTATCACGTGATAATTTCCTATGGCCTAGAGCAGTGGTCCCCAACCGGTGGCCGCGGACCGGTGCCGGTCCGTAGACCAATTGGTACCGGGCCGCGTAAGAAATACAGTTTTAGAAATATAGTTTGCATACATGTGCGCAGTTTTTAAAGCTCTTTATCTCAGTTTGTACGCTTTGTCATAAGATTAGTCATACGCTTTGTAAGCTTAGTCACTAGTGTTCTCATTGACTTGGTGTTCTAGTAATGTTAAAATGTTCATGCACTTTATATTCGTTTTCTGGTGTACCTGTATTTTATTTTGAAAGGAATGTTTAAAGTAAATTTTTAATGTAAACTTTTTAATGATATATTTATTATTATTCGAGGCTTTTATTTTCATGTTATGTTGTTGGTACGATGCTACATGTAAGTTGCAAGTAAACAATCTACCCCGGGCCGCGGTAAAATTGTCTAACGCTTACCGGTCCGCAGCAACAAAAAGGTTGAGGACCACTGGCCTAGAGGATAGAGCAGAAGCGTGCGGAGTTAAAGGTGACTGTGAAGCAGGTTCGCACCTTGTGACCGTCTGAAATTATCATCAGCATACACTGATGAGAGCATAAGTCCGAAACAACATCGTCTGTAAGTAAATATAATATAATATTCATTCATGAATATTATATATATATATATATATATATATATATATATATATATATATATATATATATAGCAAAGTCACCCTTTTTTCGTAGTGGTGTGCATCAAAATTTTTTAAGCAAAGGAAGGAAAATTCAGTGGTCAAAGGAGGAGATAATAAAATCAGGGACTCTAATTGGGTGGAAGTTTGGGTGGGAACAGCTTAACTATAAGAACGTTTGTAGAATGTAAATCCATTAAATTTGACTGGTTATTTCCTAGGAAATTAAACACAAACTTTTGTGTAGCTTACTTGCCAGAAGTATATTTTTATACTACTAATATATATGTATATATATATATATATATATATATATATATATATATATATATATGGTGGTGAGTAAAATTCAGCCGAAAATGTTACTTTCTTTTAAAATGCTAAGTTTTCTCATGAAGAGTTCAACATCAAAGCCGAAACGCGCATCCATTGCGATTGTGAGCAGGTTAGATTCAAACACACCATGAGTCGTTAATTGAAATGCAACATTATTGCAACAAAAATTCAAGTTCATTAAAAAAAAACTTTTTTAAAAAAACGAAACGGACAAAGCATAAAAGAGTTAGTTGGGAGAGGGGTGAGGCTTACCTGAGATTTTTTATTTTTTATTTTCATAGGGGTTTTCCAGACCCGCGGATTATGTCCACCTCTAAATTTTGGGTGGGACTTGCTAGGTGTGAAGGCAGGAATGGATTCGTGTGAATGAGTGGTCGGCATATGATAGGGTCTCTGGTAGATTGACTGCATGAGTGGAGAAACCTCTTCAGAGAGGTGAGGCATCTTGGAATTGGCTGGATAAGCAACAAGAGGCAGGGAATCAAAGGAATATGGATTGGGCGGCACTGAACACCCCCGCCTTTGAGCAGATTTCCAAAGCCAAGAGAGTTGTTCATGAGACTGTTCACTGTCTACTATGGGTGTCCTTAGGCCATTAGGGTAAGTTACCGAGAAGGATGGGTTGTGATGAAAGGTGGTTGAAGATGGACTCTCTCCTCGGGGAGTTGGCAGGGAAAGCAGTTTTGGAGAATTCCACAGTGATTGCATCTGCAGGAAGAAAGCCAATGTGCTATTTTGGAAGAAAAAGTGTTCAAAGGGTGGAGAAAGAAAGAGGAATAGGAGAAGAAGAAGGGAAATGGGGAGAAGAAGAAGGGAAATGGGGAGAAGAAGAAGGGAAATGGGGAGAAGAAGAAGAGGAATGGGGAGGAGAAGAAGGGAAATGGGGAGGAGAAGAAGAGGAATGGAGAGAAGAAGAAGAGGAATAGAGAGAAGAAGAAGAGGAATGGGGAGAAGAAGAAGAGGAATGGGGAGAAGAAGAAGAGGAATGGGGAGAAGAAGAAGAGGAATGGGGAGAAGAAGAAGAGGAATGGGGAGAAGAAGAAGAGGAATGGGGAGAAGAAGAAGAGGAATGGGGAGAAGAAGAAGAGGAATGGGGAGAAGAAGAAGAGGAATGGGGAGAAGAAGAAGAGGAATGGGGAGAAGAAGAAGAGGAATGGGGAGAAGAAGAAGAGGAATGGGGAGAAGAAGAAGAGAAATGGGGAGAAGAAGAAGGGAAATGGGGAGAAGAAGAAGAGGAATGGGGAGAAGAAGAAGGGAAATGGGGAGAAGAAGAAGGGAAATGGGGAGAAGAAGAAGGGAAATGGGGAGAAGAAGAAGGGAAATGGGGAGAAGAAGAAGGGAAATGGGGAGGAGAAGAAGAGGAATGGGGAGGAGAAGAAGAGGAATGGGGAGGAGAAGAAGAGGAATGGGGAGAAGAAGAAGAGGAATGGGGAGAAGAAGAAGAGGAATGGGGAGAAGAAGAGGAATGGGGAGAAGAAGAAGAGGAATAGGGAGAAGAAGAAGAGGAATGGGGAGAAGAAGAAGAGGAATGGGGAGAAGAAGAAGAGGAATGGGGAGAAGAAGAAGAGAAATGGGGAGAGAAGAGGAGGAATGGGGAGAGAAGAAGAGAAATGGGGAGAGAAGAAGAGAAATGGGGAGAGAAGAAGAGAAATGGGGAGAGAAGAAGAGAAATGGGGAGAGAAGAAGAGAAATGGCGAGAGAAGAAGAGAAATGGCGAGAGAAGAAGAGAAATGGCGAGAGAAGAAGAGAAATGGGGAGAGAAGAAGAGAAATGGGGAGAGAAGAAGAGAAATGGGGAGAGAAGAAGAGAAATGGGGAGAGAAGAAGAGAAATGGGGAGAGAAGAAGAGAAATGGGGAGAAGAAGAAGAGGAATGGGGAGAAGAAGAAGAGGAATGGGGAGAAGAAGAGGAATGGGGAGAAGAAGAAGAGGAATGGGGAGAAGAAGAAGAGGAATGGGGAGAAGAAGAAGAGGAATGGGGAGAAGAAGAAGAAGAATGGGGAGAAGAAGAAGAGAAATGGGGAGAAGAAGAAGAGAAATGGGGAGAGAAGAGGAGGAATGGGGAGAGAAGAAGAGAAATGGGGAGAGAAGAAGAGAAATGGGGAGAGAAGAAGAGAAATGGGGAGAGAAGAAGAGAAATGGGGAGAGAAGAAGAGAAATGGGGAGAGAAGAAGAAGAGGAATGGGGAGAAGAAGAGGAATGGGGAGGAGAAGAAGAGGAATAGAGAGAAGAAGAAGAGGAATGGGGAGGAGAAGAAGAGGAATGGGGAGAGAAGAAGAGGAATGGGGAGAGAAGAAGAGGAATGGGGAGAAGGGAGGAAGGGGAATGGGGGAAGAGAAGAAAAGGGGAGAGGAGAACTCTTGCGAGGCTTGCTTAGGACATGGTCAAATTTTAGGTGTTTTTCTCTTTTCTGCTTAACAATATTACTCAAAGTTCTTTATAATGCACACAATAATTGAAAGCATGCAGAGAATATAGTATGTATTGTGGGCAAAAGTGAAACCATGCAAAAGTTCATAAATAGATATATATATATATATATATATATATATATATATATATATATATATATATATATATATATATAATACATACGTGCAACACGAATAAACAATATATATGAATCATAAATCATTATTCTTTTTAACGTTGTGATGAATATTTTGTCATGTCAAACACAATAAATAATCAAAAAGGAAGAATCTGTTCAAAGATAAAAATTATATCAACCATTTTGGCGCTAAATTAACATGACTTAAACTGACCTTGAACTGTTCCATTCACTAGGTGACATAAGTTCATTTGTATTTTCAATTTATCTAACATATTAAGTTATTTTGCCGGATTTAAAAAATCAGACCCAAATAGCAAACCTCTTACATATTAATACTTGATTCAAACTAGCCTACTTTAGCTTTTTTTTTCTTTCACTGATATATCTTATTTCGCATCTGTTTTTTCATGAAAATACTTATTCCAGCTGAGAAAACTTTTAAAGTTAAAACATATTCTTAAACATTAAAGCAAAGTAATTATGTAATCAATTATTTCCCTCAACTTTAAAAAATAAATACCTAACAAGATATTATCTTTTTAGACATTAAAAGGAAGTTTTTTTAGGATTAATTACAGTTTTATTATTTCTTTACATTTGTAATATTTGGACGACTGCTCTCATCTTAGATGCTATTCTAGCAGCATTTCGGACGATGTAATCTCCGACTTTCTTCAGATGCACCTTGTCTAACTCGGGAATCTGTACAGAATTTTGAATGGAACCCTTTATTTAATTTGCGGAGATAGCTTCGTCTCATTCCATCAGTCATGATCGGGTAAAAGTCTTAATTTGTAATTATATTTTTTGTATCGCTTGTACTGAAGATCAAACTTTCAACGCCCAGAAGACAGTCACTTAGAACTGACTATTACTCAAAACTTATATCTGTTGCACCACAAGTCTTTGTGGTCATGGCTGTCAGAACAAGAACAAGCTACCCCCATGAATCAAATAAAATGGTTCCGTTCGAAATTCCGTACAGAGTCGCAGAGTTTGACAAGATGCACCTGAAAATGGTCGGAGGTTACATCGGCTGAAACGTGAGAATAACATCAAGATGAGAACAGTAATCCGAATAATCCAAATTATCAATCCTCATCTAAAAAATTCCTAAACATTAATTCATTAATATCAAGTACCGAAACAAACTTTTTAAAAAAAATTTCCTATTTCACAAAATAATTTGAATATGAAATTGAAGTCATTAAAATAAATTTCCGTTTCTTTGTATTCCCGGGCAACGCGAGGTGAGTACAGCTAGTGACTATAAAAGGAGTCAAAAGTATCTATCTGAGCACAAACTTAAAAAAAGTCGAAACCAATGAAGAATTTGTGACCACAAGGATTAAAGCTTAAATGTTAACCAGATCTAAAAGACGATATTTTTTATCAGCTTTGTAGGGCCAATATGTTTATTTACTCCTCACGGAGTTAGGCACAAGGCCAGTTTTATTTTACTCCCACAAGTAAGATGTGACCCAAGATCGGGTCGAGCAAGTGGGGTTAAAAGCCAGCGCTCGAGAGGTGAGCACTCTGGCCATTTAAAAATTGCCTGGGCAGCCCCGTCGGCATTCCCCGGTAGGGGCGCCTCAGACAGTAAGCAATAAACCTACTTCTCCCCAAAGAGGGGAGGCGAAGCCTGGGAGGGTGCACCTCCTAGAACTGAACAGGACAGGCGTGCAGTATCCATCGGAACAGATACTACATTTTGATCTTAGCCAAAAGGCCGAGTTCAAATTCTTATCATCATCATACTCGGTTTAACGTCTGTTTTACATACTGAAATGCATTGGACAGCTTTAAGAAATTGACTTCCAAAGTAACCTATCTCTGGCCAGGTCTTTATTTATCCCTCAGGTTCATTTTCATCACTTCCTTCCATGTTTTTCTTTCCCCTTCCCCTGTGAACTGAACCTCAGCTGTTCTACATCTACTAATCAAAGAACTCATCCATTCTTTCAGGATCGCCATACCATCGAAATCTACTCTTCTGCACACATCTCCCTATACTGTTCAGATTTAGCCTTCCTCTGAAGTCATCAGATCTAAGCCTGTCTTTAAGACTCTCCTGAAGTATCGTTTTTTTTCTTCAGGCCTATTTCTTGATATACACTTAAAGCCGTCAGATAATTATTCTTTATTTTATGGGGGCTAGGAAAATGAAACACTATGAAAGGTACCAAAGCATAAATGAATAAATAAAATTCATAATATTGTGAACGGGCGTCTGTGTGCGGTCACTTCACAGGCCGTGATCATCTACTTGTTGTCTTAATCTGAATTCGGTGCTCAATTCCGACGTCGGTCAAGTTTTAATCATGTGGTCTCTGTCACTGCTGCAACAAATTGATTCTCCATCCAAACAAAACCACAACTCAAGTTTAAAACAAGTAACGATGGTTTATTTTTACAGGTTACAATGATATTTCTCCACTGAACGACAGACTTGTAATCAGAACTTTGAGCCGGATCAAATCAAAACACAAGTTCAACTGAACACAAACAGTCCATCAGCTTAAGGTGAAAAGGTCAATCTGTCTCTGAAAACCACAGAAACGCAACTGACCTCTCTCTGTTGAAATATATATATAGATATCACTTGAACCACACCATAAAACCACTCAAGATTATCAACTGTTAATCTATAGACATGAAACCACTGACTGACCATCAGGCCCAGCATCTGGTATGAACATTATTTTTGGAAAATATCAAATGGGTTGTAATCACAGCATGGAACCTCATATCTAACTACTATTTCAAAGTCGTCAGGCATTTCATGGGTGGTTTCATTCTTCCCATAGTTAAATATCTCTCCCATTGCAGGTCCGTCGTCTGCATGCATTGCAACTAGGCACCCCACTAAACATGCAGCATTGCAACTATGTACCCCACTAAACATGCAGAATTGCGCATGTTTACAATATGAGTTAAGCTAAATAAGTAAACCTACAATTTTCGTCTTCAATATCGATCAAAGAATGAAACCAGATTTGATCTTCTACAAGAAATATTACCAGGCAGAAAAAAAAAGGGGCAAACAGACTCAAAAACATAGAAAAGTTGTTGCATTAAAAATAAATTTTTCGATTCTAAAATAAAGTGAAGTAAATTGCTTTTCAGAATTTACTGGAATGACTGCAAGAATAAAAGACATTGTTTCTTACAATAAAATAATTATAAATGAAGAGGGGGGGGGGGGATTTTAACAAAGAAAAAAATAAAACTCAAATGCAGTGGCTGTTTACAAAATCACATCGCCATGAAAAAAGAAAATCCATTATTATTTTTTATTTAAATAGTCCAATTTTTAATGTACGTACTAATAAGTGATAAATTCTCAGAATCTAGATGCATTTCTGTTGTAGAGAAAGTACTGACACCCCTTTATGTTATACTATGAACTATTCCGAGTAGCATATCAACAAAAACGATGATACTAGCCTCAACGAGTATGAGGCTGTTCCCCCCATATATATTACAATCAATTACCCAACTTTTCAGTAATAAACCCTTTTATGCTTTATTACCCAACTTTTTCAGTAATAAACCCTTTTATGCTTTATTACCCAACTTTTTCAGTAATAAACCCTTTTATGCTTTATTACCCAACTTTTTCAGTAATAAACCCTTTTATGCTTTATTACCCAACTTTTTCAGTAATAAACCCTTTTATGCTTTATTACCCAACTTTTTCAGTAATAAACCCTTTTATGCTTGATTACCCAACTTTTTCAGTAATAAACCCTTTTATGCTTCATATTAATCAGACTATTCTCATCTTTGTTACTTTCAGAACGCTTCAGACGATGTAACCTCTGACCTTCTTCAGGTGCATCTTTTTTGACCTCTGGAATTTATACGAAGATATATTTTTGGTTTCTTTGAAAATCATTATCAGGCTTCTCTAATTTCGCAAAGTTAATTTTTATGATTATTATATCTTTCTGATCTTTTCTTATAATTCCCCAAACCTTGAAAAAAATACATTCAAAGCAGTGAATAATCTAAATGACTAAATGCAAAATTTGGACGAATTCTTCGCACAAACCATCCATTCATATCCCATAATGTCAAGGGACGTTATCAGGGAGTCATGCAGATATTTTATCTGTCCTAACTTTTCAGTGGGCGTGATAGAACCTGGTGGAGCCCATATCCTCTCCAGACCACACACAGCACCTGGTATTCCCAAATGGTCACCCATTTAGTACCGGCCAGGATCAACGTCACTTAACTTCGGTGAACCTGTGTGTCAACGTGATTATGCCATTAACGGTGAGGTCAAAACAGCTTATTTCAAGTTAGTTCAAATCTACACAATAGCAGCATCTTATCTGTTTTGTATACTCCTTATGTATATGTGATCTCAGTTGTAACGTTAACTAATTTGCATATTGCTGTGCAAAAAGATACTTTATTAATTAACTATACTTTGTTATTATTTTTGTTTTAATTCAGTTTTGATTGTAATATAACAAATAGTTTTTTAAGAATATTGATTTATTTTGTGGACAAATGTTTAGCAAGTTAATAGAATTTAAAAATTCCAATGATGGTGGGTCCTTCTTCTTGGTCATGATGGTAGGACAGTTATTTATACACCGCTATTGATTGTAAGTTTTTTAAAAAGTCCCCCCCCCCCCAGTACTGTGGTCCACAGTTGGGAAATTCTTGGAAAGAAACTCTGTTCATGGAGATTCCATTTGGTTGTAGGTACACAGAGGAAGAAAGGAAAGTCTTTGTAGCAATGGTGGTAATTAGATGAGTTATTGCTGTGACTGTGTGTGTGTGTGGGGGGGGGGGGGGGGAAGAGATTTTTTAAACCTAAAAAAAAAAATTTTTTAAACTAATCATTATTGAAATGCAATAAGAATTGCTGAATTTATTATTGGCATGTCCCCATTTACTTGCCTCCCAACGAGGGCAGAGTTAGACAAGATTGGTTTTTAATCTGGGGAAAATCCAGCTTCCCAAAAAGGGCACTCTAAAATGGAACAAAAATTAAAATTGCCTCAGTCGAGAATGATTTCTCCTTCACTGGCCGAGGACTGAAAACATGAAGTGTAGTATCAGAACAGATACTACAGTTTGCTTCAAGGTAAAAGGCCAAGGATAACTGTTTATTATTATTATTATTATTTGTTGATTATTGAACCCCCCACCCAACAAACTGGACTGTTTAAAAAATAAGGCACCTTTTTCATGGCGGTGTGAGTCTAGAGAAGGACCCAAAATTTTAGGTTTAAAACATCAGGGGGGGGGGGAGTGAAAAAATTAGAAAACTGACTACAGAAACAAACAAAAAAACAAACTCACAACAATGAAAAATTGTGTACATAAAAACGGTCTTCATCGACCAATGAAAACAAAGAAAAAGAATTCATCGACCAATGAAAACGAAGAAGGAGAAGAGGGCTTAAAGTTAACTCACCAGCTTTACAGGAGGATCAGCAAAAAATGATATGAAAAGGAAAAATACAAAAGAGTTACAGAAATCACACAATGCCAGAATCCAAAAAAAAAAACAAAGATTGGGAAAATAAAAAAGTTCCTTATTTTGAGAAATGTTTGTTTAAAAAGAAAAAAAAGAGGGGTAAAAAAAATGAAATCCATTATATAATAGTTGTAATTACGTACAGCTGTATGCGTGTATCTGGCTAAAAGTTAGAAACTACACAAGATACACTCAAACTTTACATCAGATTCTGTATGATCCTGAGTATGGTAAAAAAAAAAAAAAAAAAAAAAGAAAAAAGAAAGATATATTCATTTCCTTGGGGTCACCAGGGACCAAATTAGAAGCGGGGGAAGTAAAGTATAGTAGAAAAAAAAAAAATTTACAATAAATAACTTTTTAACAAACGCAAGAAAAGTTTATCTTTTATCAACTTGCATAGCTTTCCAGTTCTGACACTTTAAGTGTTTCTTTTTTTTTTTTCAGATTTTGTATCGTTGCCTCAGAGGCTTGTAAAAATAGGGATTCTCGGTGGTGCCATATTCTATTTGATGTGAAGATTCGATGTTGTATGTTTAACAACTGAAAAATCGAAAATTAAACAAAAATACAACTCGACTGATCTGTATATTTTTTAAGTAACTGACACTGTTTTTAAGTTCCTTATTTTAAAATACTTGTAACTATGACAAATATTTCGGTCTCATGTGGCCGCAGCCATCTTGAATCTATTTTTATAAGCCTCTGAGGCAACGATACAAAATCTGAAAAAACAAATACTTAAAAAGCGTCAAAACTGAAAAGCTATGCAAGTCGATAGAAGATTAACTTTTTTTTGCGTTTGGTAAAAGTTATTTGGTGTAATTTTTTTTCCACACCACCCTTTATTTTTGTTAACTATACTGCACAATTGCCCAGATTTCTTTTTCTTTCTATTATATGGAGTCAGTTGAAAGAGAAAGGAGTAGAGAGAGAAGGTTTAAAAGAAAGATGTTACACACTTTAAAAACTATTTTCTTATCCATGCTCCCGGGCAATGCCGGGTAGACCTTAAAATTAATGGACCCTGAAGACGTTTCAAAAAGATTAAATTATAACCTCAAATCTGATGAACCAAACGTTTTGGTATGGTTTGGTAGTTTTGTTTTACGGCATATCAACCCTTTTTGGGTTATTTAATGCCGAATCTGGTCATTATAGTAAAAGTTTTTATGCTTCAAGTTCTTTATATCTTCAAATGTTTAATCATCGTTTTTGGTTTGGTAGTTTTGTTTTACGGCATATCAACCCTTTTTGGGTTATTTAATGCCGAATCTGGTCATTATAGTAAAAGATTTATGCTTCAAGTTCTAAAAATAAAATAAAAAAGGGGAGGGAGAAAGGGAGAGAAAGGGAGAGGGGCTGTTGTTTTTGTTTTTGGTTTTGTAGAACATAATTAAGTTTTACAAAAAAAAAAAAAAGGAGAAAAACAAAAAACGTCAATGTAGGTGAATTTCGTCTCAGGGAGCCACAGGGCAGCCTGATCTGGTATCACCAGTCCAAACGTTTTGATCGCCTGATCTTAAAGTGTAAAACGAATGAGGATACAAATAGGATAAGAATAGATAAAGGATTTCCAAAATAAGCAAGGCTTTCAAACATTTCATCATGGCAGGCGACAGACTCATTAGGATTGCCTTTAAATTTTCTAAAAGAAGTGATGCATCATCATCATATTCGGTGTAATGTCTGTTTTGCATGTATTGGACAAGCAATAATGACTTTATACAACTAATTTCAGAGTGAAACATTTTGCACAAAGTAATACTTAAAAAAAAAACAACAACAAAAAACAATTATTTTTTTACCACTTAATTCGTTCCTAAAGCCTTTGGCACAATGCAAGATTCTGAAGAAAAACAGATGTTTCACTTCCATACAATAATCAATAATTAAATACAGCAATAAATATTCAATGATCAGAACAGATTTTTAAATACTTTATTTTTTATTATTTTTTATTTTAAGAGACATATTGCCGAGAGCGGATGGCATTTGTATTACATGAGGAAAAAGACATTGGTACACATTTTCAAAAGATTAAAAAAAGGAAAAGAAAAACATTAAACCGAGAAAAATGTTTTAAATTTATTTTCTAATAAATGTTCAGGTTTAGCACTATTTATTAATCACGTTGCCGATTCTTTTTAGGGGTCGGTTGGGAAAAAAATATCTGGTTCGTTTTTATTTATTTTTTATTTTTTTAACCTATTAAAAAAAATAAAAATAAACAAAAGCGATTCCTGCAAAAGTTGCCGATCGCCAAACAGAGAACACCCGCAACACACATACTCAAAATCAATATCGTTTTACTCAGAGATAGTTTGGGGCTAAAATTTAACAGTGTTGATTTCTATCAGAGTAAGTATATAAAGTTTGGTGTTATATATATATATATATATATATATATATATATATATATATGAGAATTTGAAAATTATAACTAAAAGGTAAACTTTTAGAGAGTTGGACCTATTGTGAAATAAGGAAAGCTCAATATACTGGATAGAGCCAAAATATGGTAAGTCAATGAAAATTGATTAGACCTGCAAATGGAAGCAAATCAATATCTTCAGTTGTTCAAAACAAGGAGCAGTTTAGCTAATAAAAACATTTATTTTTCCTCTCTTTCATTCCTTAAACTAGGTTTTTCAAAGATTAAAATCTTATCATCAGAGGAGAATTATGATTGATAAGTTGACAGAAGAGGACTGTCAAAGTCCTCGTTAGATTTTTATACAGATTCATCTGGATTTACCAATATTTCTGAGCCCCACGCTTTTTGGATTTCGTTGTTGGTGACTTTCATGCCCGTTTGAACTTTAAAATTTTTTTAAAAACTCTTTCAAATTTAGAACTTTGACAGTCCTCTTCTGTCAACTTATCAATCATAATTCTCCTCTGATGATAAGATTTGAATCTTTAAAAAGCCTGGTTTAAGGAATGAAAGAGAAGTAAAATAAATGTTTTTATTAACTAAACTGCTCCTTGTTTTGAACAACTGAAGATATTGATTTGCTTCCATTTGCAGGTCTAATCAATTTTCATTGACTTACCATATATATATATATATATACATACATATACATATATATACGTGTGTGTGTGTGAGAGATATCTCAGTAGAATACAAATTATGACATTTGAGATTTATTTTTCATCTACTTGAATCAAAGATTTGGAATTCTTCATTTTTTTTTTATATATATATAATTGAATCGATGTTTTTTTTGTCTCCTCATCGTACAATTATAATCTTTGAACTTGACTTATGTATGTAAGTAAACAATAATACGCTTAATTCCAGTGATCAAGTAACTATTCATTTTTTCTTAGCAAATTACAACAATTCAGTTCAACTTGATGTAATTTCTAGGATCTTTCATCCATGCAACTCATCAGAAGCGATCCTAGGTTTTCTGGATGTTGCCCCTCCCCCACCCCCGTAAGATTTTTCAATCTATTCTAACTATATTAGTTAGGATAGGTTGAAAAAAAACTTTTGTATTTATTGATATATATATATATATATATAGAATCTCTCGACATAAATACACATTTGGAAATATAAATCTTAGGAATCGTACAGCCCTAGCATCACATATTTGGTCTCTGAAAGAGTTACATATTCTTTATACCATTTGTTGGCAGGTAATCAAAAGGTTAAATCCTATAAGCATATGGACAGATTCTGCAGATTGTGTAGAGCTGAAGCCTTGGCCGCCATAAAATACAACGGCCAATTACTTAACATGAGAGAGGAAGTTCTGTCTTTATGTAACCACAAAATTTGGTTTAAATATAATCATTTTAAGGTTCCTTAGCCCCATAACAAGAATCGTAAGTCACCTCCACTACTCCTAACCAATCACTAAACGTTCAAATTGACCCATTATGATCGCTTTTGGGGGGGGGGGGTTAGACCTTAATACTCTTTCTCATTTACCTTACCCTTCTTCACAACCTATATCCTTTTCTTTCGCTATCTTTCCTTGTCCATACCTTGCCAATCAACTTTCGTAATAGGCCTGGTTGCATAGTTCTCTTTGGTGCCTAACAGTTCCAATACTGTCGCCAATACAGACCTCTACCTAGATTGGTTTATTCCGCTCCTCCTATTGTCTAATAAATGGCCTTGAAAATAACAGGCTAAGACTAATTGATCCATAATGTATGGACTAAATTTACCCTCACCCCCCCCCCCCCTACTCGGGCAAGAGATGACTACTTATTCCCGTTAATATAACACTTGGCTTCCCTCCGTTTCATTTAACCAAGAATAGAGGCTCAACATTATTAAGTAAAAACCCAACATTTAATCTCTTACGAACTAACAGTTATCAAGCAAAGAAAATTCGTCTCCCTTACACTGTTACTGTAAGAGATAAGGCTGTAACCAAGAATTGCCACCGCTTTCATAAACGGTGCCTATTGGAGTAATTTCATTGAACGCGCCTTCTAGAAAGTAGTTTGTCTACCCTCATAAAACTTGAAATTTTTGGTAAATTTACGGATGGATTGATTTGCTGTAAACTGACATTACTTTCATTGTCAAATGGGAATGAATACATTATCCTTAATGAACTTTTTTTCAAGGCGTGAAAGTAACTTTCTTTTTGAGATCGCATATTATGGACTACAGCTTTGTTAATGGACTTGAATCAAGTTGAAGTGATATCACTCTACGCCTTCAATGTTTGAATTGGATGCTATCTAAAAAATTGAAATAACTAAAAGGATATAATATATGTAAAAAAAATAACTTACTGACTATTATTATGATATAATATTGTCTGTGATTGTCTCATTGTGTTTTCTTTATATTTTGCAGTGTGAATATATATGTATATATGTATGTGTGGGTGTGTATATGGGTATATATGTATATGTATGTACATTTTTGTATATATAGTATTTTTTGTTGTTTTAATTGTCTGTAAACCTATATAAATATGTAACCTGTCATATATGTAGATATATTTCTGTGTATACTGGCTTATCTCTGTCTGTATATGCATTTATATATATATATGCATAAGTGTATATGTGTCTAGGTATACATTTAAGTGTGGAGATGTGTATAGATTTGTGTATATTGATGTGCATGTATAATATATATCAAAATTTGTACTTTGTTTATGTTTGAAATTGCATGTGTTTTAGTGATTCATTGTATAAGTATTTACCCTAAATACGTTCTTTTTCTGTTGGCTATTTGGATTTTCAAAGTCCCTTTCAAATTTAAACGATAGACTATTATGGTGAAGACTATAAATCGCCCTCTGTTTCCTTAAATTGATTTAGATAAAAAGTTGTTTTAAAAATCTTTTTAGATTTTCTCAAAACCTATTAGAGTTTTCTGGGGGACCAGGGAGGACGTACGTTCACTTAGTAGGATAGAATTATTCCCTAGTTAAATTTTATCTTCAGTTTTAATTAAACTTGTTACCAGCATAAGATATCTATTGTCTAATTGATTGTATTGTCTCTATTGCTACTTAACTTATCACTAGTGTTATTGGTAAATGCTCTATATGGAGGGTTTATCACGGATCCTGCCTTCACCTAGGGTTCCATAATAAGGCAATCTATATTGGACGCCTTGACCTAATTTCAAAAAGCTCATTAAAATTATAACTTTAATTATTAATTGCAAGTTTTTCAACATAGTGACACAATATTAACTATCTCTGTGAGTAATTTTATCATATACTTTATACTTTGGTTAATCTTGTAGTTTTCTTTTCTACCACTTCTGACGAAGTTAGATGGGTTTTAACTGGACTTCTTACTTAATTTTTTTTATTAATTTCTCTACCACTGATAATAAAATTCAATTTCGCATTATCAGATCATAGATGTAGATTTCCTTTTAGCAACTTTTGTTTTGTATGATTTGATCAACGTTTTGTTGTTTCCTAAGGTGTGCTACTCTCCACATGTAATATGACATCGACTTTCTTTAACTTTGAACCTTTATATGCATTCTTAAACTGTGTTTCAATGTGTGCTATAATTTGAGGAATGCATGGACAGAATACTACAGGGTGTCTCAAAAAAATGTACACACTCTTAGAATGACGAGACGTTTGCGAATCCCTTGGTGCGCGTTATCAGCTTTGTTTGAACAATAATGGTCATCAGTTTGAACATTTGCGAACATGATTCTTCAATTACATCTGTCTCATGTATTCGATGCTATTTCATTTCACTCTATGTTCATAAATAAAAGTTTTCTCGTCATTCTACGAGTGAGTACATTTTTTTGAGACACCCTGTATATTGTCTCTCACAAAAACTAAAAAAATGACATAAGATTCATTTCAACAGCTAACACATTTAATCTTCTCGATATGATTTGTAGCATAGGTTGGTTTGATCTGATAATTATTGCTTCCATTATGATTTCCCACAAGATGAGTTTAAATTTATAAGGATTTTTTACTCATTTAAAGACTGCAGTTGTAGACTGAAAAATAGCACACTAAATGGCAAATTTTCCCTTTTCCAACAAACTTTGAATGGTCATAATTTGATAGCTAATTGTGCTACCAACATAAATTTGGTATCATTTTTTTATGTTTTGAAAAGATTTTTGTGCTCATATTAAATGTTTTTTTTTTAGATATAATGAAAACAAAATGTTGGTTTGAGATACCTACTATTACTTACTTAAACTAAAAGTATGGCTTTTAAAATATTTATTTGTTTAGAAATAGATATTTTGCGATACCCACTATTACTTTTTTGTTTGAATTAAAAATATAGCTTTTAAATTGTGTAGAATTATCTGAGCTCAAATTACCCCTCACAAAAAAAAGTCAAAAATGACATAAGATTCACTTCAACAGCTAACACATTGAATATTCTTAATATGATGTACAGCATAGAGATCAAGCTATTTTTTATTTTAATAGTAAATCAATAAAAAATAAATAAAAACAACAACAACTCAGATATGGACCATATAGAAAAAGATGGAAACACAATTTGATAAGTCAAAAATTTAATCCACTAAAGTTTTCAACTTGGATGTTTTTTGTCAAAGACAACTTAAAATCCTATATTAAAAGCCCTACAATATTGATGAGTGACCATTTCTCTTTATATGCATAAGAACACAATATCATGCGCATTCAGTTGAAAAATACCAACATTTAAAAATAAATCGCTCGTCACTGAAAATAGTAACCTAATTTGAATTAACCTGGAAAAAAGTATTAATGACACAAGCGAACGAATTGTACGTTTATAAAGACAAAAGTTTAACCTTTATTTCCATCGAAATTTTATCTAAAATAACCCCCAAAATAAACGAGTTATCACAAGTTGAAATAAAAAGGAATTTCACTGTATTAACCCATTTTAACACTAAACTCTAAGCTGGTTTGTAATACCTATTATGAACAAGAGAGGGATGTCACAGGTTATTGCAACTGCTACTCTTACAGGTTGTGGCAAAGGAAAACAAGTTTATTTGATTTTTTTAAATATGGAGAATTCCTTAATAATCTCTCAGTAATGCCACTTCAGTTGAAGAGATTGCAATTTCGCCATTTCGACTTAGCTTTGGTACATCTAAAAATAAGTCGCAAGGTCGAACACTGTCTCGAGTGGGATTGCGTTTAGAAGAAGACTGTTTTTGTTTTTCTTGTGGACAATTCGACGTAGGTTACTCCGGATTTAGAAGTCCCATTATATTATTCCAGTATTATAATATGCCAGGGTTCTTGATAAGGTGCAGAAACGTATTTGTAATTTGATTAACCCTACCCTTTCTTATCTGCACCATCTCTTACAGATGTGATGTTGCTAGTCTCAGTCTTTTCTATAAATACTATTATGGCATGTGTTCTTCAAAATTGTCTTATCTATTTCCTGTTTCCTTTGTTCCAGCTCGTTTGACTCGTTGGTCTAGTGGTCTTCATCAATTCGCTGTTTGATACCTCATTGTAATACAGCTTCCTATTATAGTAGCTTCTTTCCAAGAACCGCAGGCTTGTGGAACTCTTCCTGCTGACTGTTTTCCTTCAACCTATAGCCTTAGTCTTTTCAAGACAAAGGCAAATAGGCATCTTCTGTCTTTGTGGTAATCATCTTTCGTTCTTCTTAGCTCCTCACATTAAGTGGCTTCATGCCTTGTCTGGAGCGATTTCAAAAAAAAAAAAAAAAAAAAAAACCTCCCTTCACTCCAAGGTTTATAAAAAGACAAACAATTGGCATGGTTACACAGTCAAAAAAATTAGCGAGGCAGGTACTCAAAGCTGAGATCAAACCATGAGTAAGCAAAATCATATTTAGTTAAATGAATAAATGCAATGCTTAGGCCATTTCTCACACTAACGGTAAAGTCAAAACGCCCTATTTCAAGTTAATTCAACTTTACTCAAAAGACGCAGCATCTTTTTTATATACTGCTTATGTATATGAGATATCAGTCACAAGGTTGCCTAATTTACATATTGATTTTGAAAAAGGACATTTTATTAATTAACTATTATTTGCTATTGGTTTTTAATTCAATGATTGTTTTGATTTTAATATAATAAACAGTTGTATTTTGCAACATTGTTTTATTTCGTGTTCAAATGTTCCTTTCTTTAGAAGGACCAACATGATTTTCAACAAGTTTCGATCTATTTCTAAATTGTTAGTGAAAGGGTAAATTGATTTCTTCTTTCTTTATGGGCAAATTTAAAAGATAAATTTGTATCAAAATTACAAAAATGTTGACGTTTATTCATAGAAAGAGACTATATGAATAAACGAGAAAGATTTTGAGTCATGTTTACAACAAAGTTATGAATGAAATATTTATTTGTATTATTCAGACTACTGTTCTCATCTTGGATGTTATCATCACAACGTTTTAGCCGATGTAACCTCCGACCTTCAGGTGCGTCTTGTTGAATTTGGAATCTGTATGGAATTTGAAACGTAACTATTTAATCCACGGGGGACGGAGGGGAGGGGGCTTTTATTCCATCAGCCATGACTGGGTAGAAGTCTTAAGTAATTTGTAATTGTATTCTTAGTATCGTAGTGAGGATTCAACCTCCAGAATGTCACTTTGAACTGATTATTACTTAGCACTTATATCCATTACGCCATGGGTCCTTGGAAGCAATTCTAGTAAGAGTTTTAGGTGCCTGAAACCTATTCTTGTTTTAGATGTGTAGTCATACTAACATATATACATATATATATATATATATATTGGTACAGAAAAATTAGTACAACATTCGTACCGTCGGTTTCAAGCACAGAAGGACTTAGCCATCTGACTCTCTTCAGCTTCTGTTGTCATCTCTCTCATGGGTTTCGAATCGTGTGACCGGCAGAGCAATCACCCTCCACACTGATAATTCCCGGTAAAAAAGGATGAAACACATGTGTCTGTAGATAAGAATTTAACAATATTTATCCTAATATATATAATTTCGAAATTCCGTACAGATTCTTAAGTTCGACAAGACTCACCTAAAGAAGGTCGGAGTTTACATTGGCCGAAATGTTATGAGAATAACATCCAAGATGAAAACAGTGATCATCAATTATCAATCCTCATATAAAACATTCCGAAACAAAATGTTTATTTTTAAATTAATGTTTCAAATATTTCAAGGAGCGACCTTTGCGAAGCAATGGCAAGCTAGCAAAGCCAGCTAGTATCATAGTGATATCGAGCCGACAAAGCCAATATATATAATCTATATATATATATATATATATATATATATATATATATATATATATATATTAATTTAAGTAAATATTATATATTAATTTAAGTAAATATTATATACATATATATATATATATATTAATTTTATACGTACATAAAAGTAATCCATGGACACATGTTTCTGGCTCACAGCCATCATCAGCATGGCTAACTTAGACAGAGATCGAACCTTTGATATTGATGTCTGTAGTCCAGCGTTCTACCACTGGACCAAGACACTCCATCTAGAAATATGTACGATTTTTATCACCTAAATATTTAATGTATTTTTATGTAATTATTTTTATTGGTGATTATTGGCGTTCGTTGTTATTTTGCTTACTATTATTTCGATTGTCTCACTTTCCTAAGTGATTAAGATGCAGAAAATTGCATTATTAGTCGCCCTTAACTTCATAGCACATATTTTTCGTTAATATATATTTTTTTTATTTTATACGGATATAAGATATCATTCTTTGAAAAGCCATGGCTTAAAGAAGGGATAATAAGATTTATTTTATCCAAAAACCCTTGTTTTAAACAACTGATGACTTAATAGATATTGTATTTTATCCAATCTTTATTCTCATCTTTTACTTGTTTATATAATTGCTCTATCTCATGTATCGAGCATCAATTTTTCATGATAGATTCTACTTTAAAAGGTATACATCATTGCTTTATTTTTCGTGTTCTTTATATATATATAGATAGATAGATATATAGATATAGATATATATAGATAGATATATAGATAGATATATAGATATAGATAGATGTATAGATATAGATATATATAGAGATAGATAGATAGATATATATAGATAGATATAATAGATAGATATATATAGATATATATATAGATAGATATATATAGATAGAGATAGATAGATATATATAGATAGAGATATATAGATAGAGATATATAGATAGAGATATATAGATAGATAGATAATATTGTGTGTTTCTACACACAATATTATGATAAATATTTCTTTAATTCTTATCCACATACATGTGTTTCATCCTTTTCTGGTAATCATCAGTGTGAAAGATAATTATTCTACCGGTCACACAATTCAAACCTCAGACCAAGTCAACATTTTAACTTCCGTCTGAACACCATAGAACCGTGCGGCCAACCTAACAACCACAGTGAAACGAAGAGAATTAAAGTCTATTAATGTCTTTACAAGCGGACATACCTAGAAGGCTGTCAACGACCCGATCGGACGGAACTTTACATTATGCATTAAATTTGAGAGCCTTATTATAATTATCTTAAAGGGCCCATATATATATATATATATATATATATATATATATATATATATATAAGATTATATAAATAGATAAATGATATGAAAATAAATTTATGTTTACAATATTTAACACCCTGCTAAGTGCTATATAGATTAACATACAGAGTGTTATAAATTATATCGTAGGAGGCGATTGGCCAGGATAAAATTATCGGCACTGATTGATAAAATCTGTTCTCAGCACGCAAGCGAAACGGATATATTCTTCAGTAAGGAGGCATAAAAAAAAGTGTTTTTATTTTGTTCCATTTCGAAATCCATTTTTCTAACCAAACTCGTAGAATAAGAGAACAAAGAATTGCTTAACCATTCTGATTGGAGTTGCCAAATAAGGTAGAAAGAAAACAAAGAAAACAAACAAAACACTCACTGATTTTCTTGTTTCAGTTGAGGTAAAAAAAAAAAATATATACTTTTCTTTTGACCTTTGTCAGGTTTATCTTTGAGTCGAGATAAGAAAAATAAAATGCGCCTCGCATGCACAACCAGAACAAAAAATCTTTTCGATTGAAAACGCGAACAGAATTCATGCTTTTACGATTTTTACCTTCTCCTCCATATTTTTCGACATTCAAAAATTTTTTGCTAAAAATGTTATCGCAAATGAATAACCAGATTTGAAATCTATATTAATAAAAGTTCGAGACAATTCTCGTGCGTCTATACATGTGTTTCTCATCTCTATGTGACGTTGATAATTCTTCATGCTCATCCTCATCATCGGTTTAACGTCTGTTTTACATGCTCGCATGTGTTGGATGGCTTTAAGAAATTGACTTACCAAGTAACTTATCGCTGGCCAGGTCTTTATTTATCTTTCAAGTCCATTCTTATCACTTCATCCCATGTTTTCCTTGGCCTTGCTCTGTGAACCCACCCTGCTACCTCAACTGTTCTATATTTACTAATGTAAGAACTCTCATCCATTCTTTTAATGTGGCCATACCATCAAAATATACTCTTCTACACACAGTTCTCTATACTGTCAAAATTTAATCTTCCTGAGGTCCTCAGAAATAAGCCTGTCTCACATTACACATCCATCGTATCATTCTCATATAATTTCTTTCCATGCAACACATGTCCTCAACCATCACTGGCCAGGTTTAACTTTCATACATCATTAAAATGACTCATTAAATTATAATTATTTTTTATTTACTGTTAATTGATTATTTATTGAAATCAAAAATACAATAATGTTAAGTACTAAAACGAACTTTAAAAAGTCCTGACAGACCAACGGACCGAGTCTACGTTTGGACACACCTAAAAATCGAAATAATGTTAATGTCCATTCAAGCTAGATAATGCCCAGACACGAAATGGAAGAAGCGGTCACAGTCAGTGACCTCAGCGGGAGTCTTTAACCTAAGAACATGAGAATAATAACGAATCAATGCAAGAGAAAGCCTGGAGTCGATGGACTAAATTATAAGGAACAAGAATTTATACAGCAATTAGCGATAAGAGAAAGATCCATAATCTCTCATCAAGAGGCAATCATAGAATCTCACAAAATTAAATGGAATATCGAAGATTCTCAAGATCCATGAAGAACATAAAACACCATTCTCTCTTGTATAGGTGTAGTGTGATCTGCCTTATTTACATATGATTAGTACGTTTATCTTATATCCAAATTTTTCATGACCGAACATGGGAGGGGAAGCTATCCCCTACCAGCTGCAACATCGGCAGTGAGACACGCTAAAAGAGCCATTCTGTTTAAAGGGACCAATGCTTTAACCGAACCACAATTCCATCAATCATCCGAAGGAACAAAACTGAATTAAGGCCAACAATCTCAGAAGTCTTCACGGCCTCTTGAGTAAAAAAATAAATCCGTCTATAATAGAAAAATATTTACTAGCAGGAAGACCCGACGTTGCTCGGATTTAACGAGGAACACTACATCCTTTTCACTGTACTCATAACACCATATAACTTTTTATTTTTTTTTAATTTTTTTTTTTTACTGCTCCCGTTTCACCCCCTAATAAAACTGAAAGAAACTGAAATTTTTGACAACTTTCTGAATTAGTATCTTATACACATGGTTTAAATTTCATTAAAATCAGATTTACAAATTTGATGTTTTAAGGGAGTTCTTCCCCCATAGCTCCCTTAGAGGAGGCACATGGGTTATTCCATGTCACATCATCCAGGGCTTGAAACCCATGTCCTCAGATTTTGTTGTAACTTGCACCACAGATGGACATCATAAAAACTAAGAAATCCTGAAAATTTGAGCATGCAACTCCAAGCGGTTTCCGATTTAGAGCAGTTTCCGTGTCGCGTAAATCGCGCAAGATGTCGCCCGGGCGACATTTTAATAATTACATTTTCTTTAATATCTTCAGTTTGGAACATGATATGATGCTAAAAATTCACACAGGTATGTTTTTCAACACAAGGAACCCAAAAATGGCATCAGCTTTGCTCAGAAATGAAGCCTTCTAGGAGATTTTATCAAATTTTGAAATTTTTTACATGTGCACCAATATGGGGCAAAAAAATGATGTAGCTGATATGGTAACGGGTTTTTTTCTTTTGGACATTCATTTAGACACTATAAAGTACCTGTGGACCAAAAATAGTAAATAATACTTTTTTTGTTCACTCACAGTGTCTATTCAAAGATATTCGGAACCACTTCCATTGTCTTCCCCAGAGAATTTTATACAAATGATTCAAATGTCATCAAAATAAGATATATTTGAAGTTTTAAGAGAGATTCTGCCCTCATAACTCTCTTCGGGCTGCATTTAGACATTTGAGTCGACTTCCATTGTCTTCCCAGAGAAATTTTACATATAAATACGCTTTTCGTTTTTATGTAGATTCTTTAACCCTTCTTTTTATAAGGAACACACAAACATCACACACATACAGACATTGAGTTTATATAGAGAGACTTATTTTTAATCTTTGTGTCTCAAGCAACAGAAACCAATCCAATTGCGAACCTGATCAAATTGCTAATCAAAAATGTGTTGTCAAAGGTAGCATACCCAGTCAACAACTTTTCAACACTCTAAAAGAGAAAATGTTAATCCCATCTGATCACTCCAGATCTCTTCTGATGGTGCCGTTTGAAAAGCAACCGACACTATGATGACAAGAGGCGAGTGAATGCAGGCCAAACTCGCCAACGGAAATTCCACATCTGCATCTGTGAGGCTCACCTGCATTATTTTTACTACAGCAGGGATATTATTTGACTTTATACTTCCTATATTTCAGAATTATAAATGGCAGCACCTATAATTACACAACAAAGAGGCACGCAGTTATGAGTAAAAAGGCTGAATATTACAATTTAGAAATAGATCCATTTTTAAAATTCGGTTGATCTTTCCTTTACAGAGTTCATACAGGTTTAAGATAGAACGGTATCTCCATTATCAAAACATATGTGACATCCTAGACACACTGATAACATTCAAACACCTGAATTCGAAAGTTACAGCACACCGTTTGTGGTAATCCTAGAAAATCCATCAGTTCGATTGCAAAAGAACACCATGTGTCAGAAGGAACAATCTGAAATGTTAACAAAGCCAGCTGTATCTAGACCTCTACCAATCGTATCGTTTATTACTTCATGTCTTGGAAAGCAACCGATAAGAGGAGAGTGGATGTAAATCGAATTCGTCAATGGAAGCTACACATCTGCATCCGTGAAATTTATGCGATTTGAGTCCAAGACGAATCCCGACTGACTTGTGCACTTATCATTCAGAACGCTAGCGAGAAAAGTATTTTTCACTAAGTCTCGAGCAAAAGAATCTGGTTCAATTGCAGACCTGACCAAATTTCTCGTGAAAAATCTGTGGCGACGGGTAGCATCCCGAATTAATAACTTTGCACCATAACAGAAAAATAGTGATCCCGTTACTTTCATTCGCGAACAGTCGAGGTCCATTGGTTCACTTTGGGCCACCGAGAGTTAACAAGGCCAAGCAACTAACTTCTTGCCCCCTCTGACGTCATTGTAGTTGGTTAACTTAATTTTGCGCCTTTTTAAATTTCATTTCATAATTCACAAAGTTAAAATGCCTACTGCATGTGTTTGGATTTCCAAGAGAGAAAGAATTACAGCAAATATGGATACACGCAAATAAGTTTGAATTTTTTTTTTAATGATATAAAAAAATAAAAAATTTGAATTACTTATTCATTATTTAATATAAATGTAGTGTTCCATTTTTTTTTTTTTTAATTACTTTTTCGATGTCTTATATGTAGTATATTTTATCTTTTCTCTTACTTTTGTAGATTAAATAAATGAAATAATAACGGCATATTTAATCAATATTTTCACAAAAAAATATTGATTAAACAATATCGTTACTTAACAAAATTAATTTTTCTTCGAGGTATAATGATTTTATTAACACGGACATTTTTCTTATATATACGAAATAGTTAAAAAAAAAATATTTTATTTTAAACATACAGATCTTTATTTTCATTAAAAAAATTCATGGATTTTTTTCATATATAAAAATATACCTTTAGTAATGGTGCATTTTGTTTAAAAAAAATACATTTTCACTAAGATTTTTAAAAATAGTTTCATTTACAGCATTTCGAACAGTTTGGAACAATGTTAATTAAATAAATAGCAAATTACATGAAATATATTATGAAATTATATTTTTTTGGTGAAAATATTGATTAAACAATGCTTTATTCAATGATAATATCGTTAATTAACAAAATTAATTTTTCTTCAAGGTATAATGATTTTATTAACACAGAGTTCTGGGCATTTTTCGTAATATATACAAAATATTTTTTTTTTTAATTTTAAACATATACAGACCTTTATTTTCATTAAAAACAAAATGCTAATCTTCTTTTTCATGTTGACTCTTGTGATGAGGGTCACAATATTGGAAAAATAGAAAGAATGATTATCTGGAGTTCCTCCAGTTCTATACTAATAATTTTTGTGACATGAAAAATGATCACATCAGTAAGAAAAAGCTAAACAGAAAAAGAAAATTAGAAACATTCTACTAAATATTTTCTATAAGTTTGACTTAAAAAAATAATTCTGCGCTAGTAATTTTGCTTGTTTGTATCTACATTATTTGTTTGAATTTATTTTGTTTTATTTTTTTAATTTATCGTTTGTTTTCATTTTTAAAACTTATCGTTTGTTTTTATTATTGTTTGTTTACATTTTTAACATTATTCATCGTTTGTTTTTAATTTGTTAGTTTTTTTAATTGTTTGTTCCCGAAATTCATAATTCAGTTTTTTTGCAGTATTTGATCGTGAATTATTATTTTCTTTAAATTTATATTGAATAAAGATCAGTTTCAGGATAAATCGAATCGTGTTCCTTTCTTTTCTTTTTTTACATGCAATTTATAAAGTTTTTTAATGCTTTGTTTTAAATATTTACAATATCGTATGGTCAACATGTTTTGATATTTTGGATAACTTTAGTAAAGGTGTTTTTTGTTTACAGGAAATAATACATGGATTATTTAGTGAATGGATTAGTATTATTACAACGGCCATTGTTTGACACAATTAATGACGTAATTTTCGAGCCAACAAGCCTGATGATGATTATGATGATGTCGTTTATTGCTTGCATTTTTTGGAAACACTACAACACCGACAGGAGAGTGGATGTAGTCCAAACTCATCAATCGAAGCTCCACATCTGGATCCGTGAAGCTCACATGATTTGAGTCAAGATGATAGCCACTTCCATCCAAGTGTACTCATCTAGAAGAGGTTCTGATAGAAGAGGAGGGCATTGCGTTAATCCAGGCATGACGCAGATAATAGACAGCAAAGACGTTGCTGATTCAGTGAAAGAGCCTCAAGTGGATCTATAGTCTTGCTACCAGAACACAGCAGTACTTATTATCTCAAGTATAGGAGTTAATCGCTACAATGAACAACCAATGTTACACATAAAAAATGTCGGCGACAACATACTTGCTAGAAATAGAAGAATCCGACTTTGTATTTGAGATATTTCACAATAATATTGAGGTCTGCATTTGCACTTCAGATCCATAAACAGCAAAAACGTTTTACTTTATCTACTATATAAAATAAAGTCAGTCTCTTTCTCAATTTTTGTTATCGATAGCTTCTGGTTCATCAGTTCTTTTGGTGGATGGTAACAGTATGTTGAACTTTGAGTTTGGAAGCTAAACTGAAGGTATAAAATCTTGCACAGGAGAAACTGGATCAACACAAAAAGTTAAAAATCTTTCTGATGCAAACATGGGACGCCCTAATGGTCAAATGGACAGCAACATTATATATACTTACTTGTTTCTCTAATCCTTTTCTCGTAATTGATTGAAACTAATGATTTGATGAACTCATTGTGAGATTTTCATCTATATTTTTCACTTGTGCACTTTTCACTTCAATTCGTTATTATGATCTATAGTTTTACTAGTAGTTTAAAAACATTTTTTTTCTTCATTTTCTCATGACTACTAGCAATCGAAATTTTAAATTAAGTTTTTTTTCATTTTCTCATTACTACTAGCAATCGAAATTTTTAATTAAGTTTTAAACAAGAAATAAGAAAATGTAAAGAATCGATTTTGGAATCGGAAAATAGGCTCAAGTTTTTCAGATTCCCGATTCCGATTAACCGTCTGAACATTAGTAATAATTACTCCAACAACACGCCGTTTACATCAAAGAATATTTACGCAACTATCAAGTTTGTATGATTTAACGTTAACAGTTGTTTGTTCAAATAAAACACAAATTTTGAGAATTCTAAAAAATAAATTGCCTTTGTCTTTTATGCTCTAATTTTTAGGTGGTCCAAGAAGATCATTTCTACCTAACCTTCTGAGGCCTAAATCGATGCGTGCACTTAGAATATGTATCGCGTTTCAATATTAAGTAGCCTGAAATGGATTGATACACAGTAAAAACAAACAAACCAAACCCTTTTTCTCCGACAAAAGAAAACAAAGTTCAATAAACAGTATTTATTTTAAATTCTATTGCTAAAATCGAGAGAAAGAAAAATCAAGGAAATGTGACAAATTCACCTTCTGAACCATCAATATGAATCCCCACCCCCTCGACAGTTGTTTTTTAGATGTTTGCTCATTTATATATATATATATATATATATATATATATATAGTACATGTATTGTATTAGTTTCTGTAAATGTAAATCCGTAGAAACTCAAGTGTTTATAAAAAGTGCTCAATACCAAGTAGAGCTGTTTATAAGTATAAATTTTTATTTATACAAACATTATTGGTTACATATGTGCATACATGTTTCGGTTGCACTTTTCCAAGAAAGTCAACCTCATCAGACCAAGAATTTTTCAGGAATATATATATATATAAAACTGTATGTGTTAGTGATCCCTATAGAAAGAAAGGTTAGAGAATCTACATAAAATCTAAAAGTGTATTCTTATGTAAAATTTACCTGAGGGAAGACAGTGGAAGTGTTCCTGAATCTCTAAGTGCATCCCGAAGTGGCTATGAGGTCATAACCCCCTTAAAACTTCAAGTATATCCTACTTTGAGAAAATTTACATATTTATAAAATTATTCGGGGAAGACAATGGAAGTGGTCCCGAATCTCTAGGTGCCCCCACCTCTAAATGGCCAATGGGGACAGAACTCCTTTATCTGATTTTAATGAAATTTAAACCATATGTATAAGACACTAATTCAGAGTTTTCTAACAGTTTAGCTTCTTCCGACTATATTAGAGGGCGAAATGAGGAGGGGATCAGTAATAAAATAAAAAAATAATATAATGTTAGAAGGATAGTGAAAAAGTACATAGTAGTGCTCCACATTCAATCGCCAGCAACATCAGGTCTTCCTGCTAATCTATACCATAATATGCTTGAGTAATTTCATGATCGTATATACATTATCACACTCCATCCCTTTTTTGAAAGATGGGATGAGACGGCAATCATCTGTGAAGATGCAGCAAATCATTTTTTTATTTTGTACTGATGGGTCAAATGGTTATCAAGTCCCAGGAGCCACTCGAGGACAAGGGTTTTAAAAAGATTGTTGAGTTAGACGATGATCGCTGTCACGAAAGGAATGGAAACAGTGGGTGGAATGATCAGAAGATTACTTGAGAAGACGGATCGACATCTATAAAGTTGCAGTTCTCCTCTGTTCACGAAATCAAAGTGTAGTATCTGTTCCGATGGATACTGCACCCCATACTGGTATTGTCTTGTCTTTCGGGGCTTGACTTACGCCGGTCAACAGGGGTTAAAGACTATACATTTACCAAAAATGTATTTCAATTAATATCACTTTACTTGCATTTCTTCCAACCCAATCAATGCTGAGTAGATCATTGGGCCCCACCCCAAAACTTAAATGTTATATAAATAGAAATTGGGTTTGTCTGTCCACCTGTCAGTCAATTTTTTTTTTTAAACGTAAATACATTGTGGAATTTGTCTCATTTCCAAATATCAGAGATCTTAACTACTTTTAGAAATGGAGAATATTGCATTAATAGTAAATAATAAATTTTTAACAAATAACGCAAATGCCATAGTCAGAGATCGAAACAAAAAAACTTTGAGATCTTCAGTCTAAGGTTCTAACTGAGCTATTTGGACGTTCTCATAAATAGAGCTTAAAACATTACCATAACAAAATAATTATAGTTTTGACGTGACGTCATAGATTTATGATTTACGTCATGTTTCAAAACATGAATTCATTCAAACATAAGCGAAAAAATAAATAAATAAATGAATGTTAAACATTATCAATAGCGTTGGAAATTATTTTAATAGTCCCAAATAATGTATTTTGTTGTAACTACGTATTGGTGTTAACAATAATTTTATATTTAATATATAATAATAAATGTAAATAAAAAATTCTAAGAGAAACCTCATGAGAAAAATATCCGCCTAATTTGCAATTGTTGTCAACATAGTGATCCTTTGTTTGCGTATGATAGCAAGCCCTCTAGAGATTGTGCCCTATTGGCCCATTAATTCTGCTATTATAAAATGCAAATAATGAAAAAGGTAATATGGTGTTATGGGCTGGGAGCAAGAAAACATACGGTTCCCTATTCAATCTTTGCTGCATATAATATTTTGTCTTCATCTAATCAGTAACGTATGAACATTATATTAACGTTACCTGGTAGTCTTTACTTTCATTTTTCGTTGGCTTTTTTTTTTAATACTTTTTTTAATTTTATCATTATAATATTTTTTTGTTGTTTGGTTACCAAATTGTTCTTTTTTTATTAATAGGATTTTGAATGTTAAATTTAATTATTACAATATCGTTTGCTCATTAAATTATTAATTAAACCAAGTTATTATAAAACTATAACTTATTTGTTATTAAGGTAATGTTGTTTTAATCTCTATAATTATAAGCTCTACCTGTCCTCCCGACGTTATTTTGTAGTGTTTTCACTTGCATTTTTTTTAGTTTTGCTAAAAACTATGCCGTTTTCTTTTTTTCTCCAAAATATTTTTATTTTCTTTCAAACAAAGAGAAGTAACTCTGTATTGACGAATAAAAAGTTATGTCCCGTTTTTTATTATTTATTTTAAATTCCGACCTGGTCAAAGTATTTTTTGGAAGGAATTAAATGGAATTACATTTTATTCTTTTCTAACATCCACAAGAAAAACATCAGTAGATGTAGAACGAGTAAAGTTAGCAGGTTCAGTTCACAGGGGAAGCCAAGAAAAACACGGGAGGGAGTAATTAAGAATGGATTTGTGAGAAAAAGGGATAAATAAAGACCTAGTCAGAGATTGGTTGGTTTGGAAGTCAATTTATTAAAACCGTCCAACACATGCCAGCATGTAAAACGGACATTACATCGAATATGATGATGAGAATGCACTGGCTTTTCAAAACCTCACTTGACCGTGTGTCTAACTTCCTACAAAGAGGATAAATAAACATATATATATATATATATAGATTTAGATTTTTCACTTATAAAATAGATCATTCAGTGAAAACCGGGGTTGTTCCAATAAAAAACAAGCTCGATGATACTCGATTACAGAGTACAGAGCATTTATATGTGATTTTATGAAGGCTTACCAAAGCATTCCTTTCAAGACACCAATGATCACCATTAAAGATATTTTTTCTTACAAATACTATTTATTCAAATTAAATGTTTTTTCCTACACGTGTTTCACTACCAAGCAGTTACTTGCTTGGCAGATCATCAGGGAAATTAAATGTCTGGAATACTGGTTTCAACTGCCGACAAAACACAATGTGGCGTTGTAATAGTTGAGGTCACTTAAGAAAAGAAGAGGAAAAAAATAAAAATAAAAATAAAAGTCAAACTTAAAAAGCAAGGAAGAACAACGGTAAGAAAAGAAAGTCCTAGAAAGGTCTTAGAAAAGTAGCTTGTGCATTATTTCTTCCACCAAGCCAACAAGCAAGTAGTCGGTCCCAAATACATTCAATAAAACCACAAAAACGGAACAATGTGCGATAATACACTTTCACGTTAGCTGAATAAATCCCCCCCCCACACACAATAAAACAAAAGAACTAAATCATTCAAGATACCGCTCACAAGTTACCATTCCAATCCAATGATAGTATGGGAATTCTAAATCCAACTTCTCACAAAGAAAAGTCAACACAAATGTTCGTCCGAGTTCAAAGAGTCTTATTTCAATTGTTGATTTATTACCCTTCGAAATAAACACATGACGAGTTGAATGTCAATCCCGCAGAAAACTCCCTTCCATCAAGAAAAAATCTTAATATAGAAACTATTTATTCAAAATACTGAATCACCCACCGATGGTGAAAAGAGCCATTATTCCTGCAATATCGAGTAGGATATCTAAGCTGTCCAAGAATCAACAAATATTCGACAGCAGTAAGCAATTCTACAATGAGGCTTTAAACAGATCAGGATACAAGGAAAAAATTAATTACCTTGTGCCTCCTTCGGTTGGGAATGGGGGACTAAACGGGAGACCGATTGCCTCTCGATCAATGGTTTCATATAATAGGGCAATGGGCAAGGCTAGATATAGGAGAACTGGTGTATCCCACGGTAATGTAAACCAGGTAGGGTGGGAACCGGTTGATGATAATATTCGTGAAGTTGGAAGTAACGAATTGAACTCACATGCTACCCAAACCGGGGGGGAAGGTAGGAAGAAAAATAGGAGAAGGACCACTACATGGTTCAACCCCCCCTATAGCCAGCATATTAAGACTAATATCCCAAAGATTTTTTATAGCATAGTGGAAAAAAACTTTCCAAGGGATAGCAGATTGGGGGGAATCATTAACAAAAATACTGTAAAACTCTCTTATTCAACCTGTAGAAATATAGCCACATCCATCATAGGATATAATAATTCTAAGATAACTAAAACAAGGGAAGCCATGTTCTCTTCTGGTGTTGATCCCAGTAACACCAGTTCAGTGAGAACCTCCATTATAAATAACCATAGTAGTAGAACATCCAGCAACGGCCCAGCACACAACTGTAACTGCAGGGCTTCTAACATCTGTCCACTGGGGGGGAACTGTAGAGTTTCAAGCATTGTCTACAAATGCGATGTGATAACAGAGAGTAGTAGGAAATCATATATCGGTTCAACCGGGGGTGAGTTCAAAGATAGATTCAGAAACCACATGAGTTCCTTCAGGGGAGGCCAAAGGGAAGACATAGATAGGCCTAACACTTCTGTTGGCCGTTTTATGAGAAACCTCATTGCTAGGCAAGACCCTTTCGAACTGAAATGGTCAATTTTGGGGAGGGCTAACAAATATAAACCGAACAAAAAGAAGAGATGCAACCTATGTGCATTGGAGTCGTACCACATCATGACATCTAGAGATAATTTACTGAACGCTAGGCAGGAAATACTACAATGCTGTCTGCATAGAAACCGTTACCTGTTATCAAGCCTAAAACCTGGATAGGAGGGGAATTGGGGGAAGTATAAACTTACAGCAGAGATAGGCAAGATGGACACTTCCTGAGGCAATCTGGGGCAATAATTAGTGTATAATAGGGAGGATGAGAATTAGTAACACGTACTTATGCTAAGATATGTCTTAATTCAATTATTAGCGGATACTCGAGACTTAGGTTGGGGGTGATAAGGTAGGAATATTCTATCGGAATAAGGCCCAGTGATAGTCAACTATAGTAAATACTTATTCAGCGGAATAGAGGGGGGAAATTGTGTTACATATAAAAAGATAGTGGAATAATAAATAATAAATCACAATTTATTCTCAGAAATAGATATATTATACGAAATGCATTGGGGATTTCAAGTAATTTTAAGTGAAAAATAAGAAATAGCAACCTGGATGCTATCACTATTTAATTAAATTAGGTTAAATTAAATTAGTTTTTAATTAGATTAAAATAAATAAAACAATTTGGTGGCAGGAATGGGGAAAAGTAATTAAGGAATAAATAATTTTAAAAACATGCATGCCGACACGGACTTAATTTCTAAAAATAGAAACAATTGAATTTTATAAAAAAAGTATTTTGTACGGGATTTTAAATTAGTAATAATAAAGTCTCCTGTCATTTAATGAGTAAGAGTGATATTTTCCCGTAAAGTTGACAAAAAAAAAAAAATAAATAAATAAACCGGTCCATTAAAAATAAGTTTTTTTTTTTTTTTTCAAAATAGAAAATAGATTTCTGATAACGATATTCCGTTGTAACATTTATTTATGGAATATGGAATAATATTCTCCACAGAGAGTTACAAACAGACACAGCCGTTAAGGAAATATTTTAAATGATTTAAAATAATAACTAGATTTTTGTAGAAGGCCTTTTTATAATAACAGTTTTATTTTTGATATATGAATAATTTTTTAAAAACAAATTCTGCGGGATAGGCTTTTTTCGCTTCGTTAAACAACAAAACGATAACAATTCGGCAGTTAATTAAATGAAGGATATTTTCACAAAATGTAAAATGACGTCCCAGACACTAGATGATTAATTTCTATAGGGAATAGGTTTAATAATAAATATTTTTAGAAACAGTATTTTGAATAAATAGTTTCTATATTAAGATTTTTTCTTGATGGAAGGGAGTTTTCTGCGGGATTGACATTCAACTCGTCATGTGTTTATTTCGAAGGGTAATAAATCAACAATTGAAATAAGACTCTTTGAACTCGGACGAACATTTGTGTTGACTTTTCTTTGTGAGAAGTTGGATTTAGAATTCCCATACTATCATTGGATTGGAATGGTAACTTGTGAGCGGTATCTTGAATGATTTAGTTCTTTTGTTTTATTGTGTGTGGGGGGGGGATTTATTCAGCTAACGTGAAAGTGTATTATCGCACATTGTTCCGTTTTTGTGGTTTTATTGAATGTATTTGGGACCGACTACTTGCTTGTTGGCTTGGTGGAAGAAATAATGCACAAGCTACTTTTCTAAGACCTTTCTAGGACTTTCTTTTCTTACCGTTGTTCTTCCTTGCTTTTTAAGTTTGACTTTTATTTTTATTTTTATTTTTTTCCTCTTCTTTTCTTAAGTGACCTCAACTATTACAACGCCACATTGTGTTTTGTCGGCAGTTGAAACCAGTATTCCAGACATTTAATTTCCCTGATGATCTGCCAAGCAAGTAACTGCTTGGTAGTGAAACACGTGTAGGAAAAAACATTTAATTTGAATAAATAGTATTTGTAAGAAAAAATATCTTTAATGGTGATCATTGGTGTCTTGAAAGGAATGCTTTGGTAAGCCTTCATAAAATCACATATATATATATATATATATATAGGAATATTTTTTTTTTTTTTTTCCCCAATAATTCCATTAGTGAGTATACTCAATTCATTTCAATTTATGGAGTTTTCTGAAATTTTAATTCGTGGAGTTAGAAAAACGAACTTTTTGCCATCTTCTACTCCTTGTGTGTGTTTTTTTTTTTTTTTTTTCTTGGAAATCGATAAATTGTGATATATCGTTTTTAAAGAAATGCTCGTTTTTTAGTGAACGGCGCACATTTATCCAGTTAAAATTATAAAAAACGCAATTTTGGCTGTTAAACCATGAAATTACAGTCGTTTTTATGTGGACTGCACGTGTGCTTGCAAAGGGCCACATGTAGCCCACATGTTTGACAGACCTGTTATAGATTACCTGGAAGGGGAAAACTATTGATAGACAGTACCATGTCTAGAGTATTATGTCTCTCGGATTCTATGTCGTGCACAACTGTCGTCTTGAACTATATCATATCTTACTACTCAAGTATTTGCATCAACGATTCTGGGGTTAAACCACGTCCATTAAATCCGTTAGTCCTCTATACTTAACCCAAAAAGATTCAAACGAAATTACCCCCCCCCCCCCATTCACTCAAAAGACTGGATGTCACTTCTTTGAGGATTTCTTCTTCTGCTTCTCCTCAGAAAGATCTGGCTCTTATCTATGCTATCCTTAATTCTTTAGAAACGTACGCCCTCCCCTCATCACAAGTTCGATTGGAAAGAAAGATGACACCACTTCTTTTGAAGTTTTATTCAACTAACCAGAGGGGGATGGCACTAAGTGCATATTCAGACAACAGGAGTAAGACCAAAAAGGCGGTGAGGAAGAAATATTCCACCATTTTCAAAATGAACAAATTTCTTTATCTCCACTAAAAGTTGTTTGAAAATTCTTAGCATTGCACATTCGCGATTCCATCTAAAGATTTGGGAATCTATCGATATGAGACCATCATCTTTATGCAGATAAAAAGATTGTCGATTTGTATTATTCGGACTACTGTTCTGATCGTTAGTGTTATTCTCACAACGTTTCGGCCGATGTAACCTCCAACCTTCACGTGTATCTTGTCGAACAGAAGAATCTTTCTGTTGAACTCGGGAATCTGTAAGAATACAATTGCGAATTACTTAAGACTTTTACACGGTCATGGCTGACGGAACAAGACCATGCTACCTTCGTGGATTAAATAAAGGGTTCGTTCAAAATTCCGTACAGATTCCCGAGTTTGACAGAAAGATTCCAGAGTTCAACAAGATACCCCTGAAGAAGGTCTGAGGATACATCGACCAAAACGTTGTGGTGAGAACAGTAGTTCAAATAATCCAAATTATCAATCCTCATCTCAAAAATTCATAAACATAAAAAGGATTGTCCTTTTCTTAACTGCATAATGACATTTCATAATCATTCCCGTAATGATATTTTCATAATCATTCCCGTAATGACATTTCATAATCATTCCCGTAATGATATTTTCATAATCATTCCCGTAATGACATTTTCATAATCATTTCCGTAATGACATTTCATAATCATTCCCGTAATGACATTTCATAATCATTCCCGTAATGACATTTTCATAATCATTCCTGTAATGACATTTTCATAATCATTCCTGTAATGACATTTTCATAATCATTCCCATAATGACATTTTCATAATCATTCCCGTAATGACATTTTATAGTCATTCCCGTAATGATTTAAATTATCCACTAAAATATGAAATTTATATTTTTTGCTTATACAATTTTTTTTTTTTTTTCATATCTGTATCACTATGGGGACAGATTTTTCAATCTTCGCAGTTGGAATCTCGTTGTGTAGATGACACACAGCAGCACTCGTATTTTTAATAACGGTGGTCATCAAAGTTATTGAAAAACAAAATGTCAGAACAAAATAAAGCTTTCAGAGGTTCTCAAGTATGCATCATCACCCACAGGGGAATAAGAGAACTGTCACAAAACCATGCGCATGCTCTCTCACTCTCTCTCTCTCCAGAAAAGAGGAAGATCTGATCAGCTTATTCACCAGGTATCACTTTGAACTTCCTTGTCTATGACATAACTTCCTATACACGCATCTCTAAGTTGTAATAGAATTTTCCATTCTTTGCTTGATTTTAACCTAATGTGGAAAATTTCCGATTCCACACTTATTTTTAAACACCCAAAAACTTCAGTAAAAGATGATTTTTGGAGGGTAGGAAAAATAATTTTTTTCATTACTTCAAACATTTATTTACTAATTTTTGGCACAACTACATAAAAATCCTTACAATATGACTTTTTCCAAATAGGCTCTTTTTGATAGACATATTTATTACTTCAAAATACGCATGTTATTTTTACCATGCGGTAACGCAGGGTGAATACTACTAGCAAATAAATAATATAAGCTAATTTCAGGGCTCACAGGCATACACTTATGAATGAACGTACTGCCAATATGTATACTTTCTCCTTATTTTGAAGGGGCGGTCTTGATTAATGTTGATTTTAGCATTTGATGATCCAATGACAGTCAATTAGGAAAGTTTGCAGTAATTACTCATTGACCTCATCTGAACATCATTTCTTTTTCTTTATTTTTAAGGCGCAGGAAGATACTTAACACTGCCCCCCCCCACCCCGTAATAAATTGTGAGGGGTCAGGTGGGGGTAGTAGAAGAACAGAAGTTTAGTGCAATTGTCACATCTAGAAGGCGAGCACAAGAGTTAGCGCAAGAGAGGCCATTCCGATCCACGGTCTTAAACAAATCTATCCGAAGGTTGAACGTGTGGGTTGGTTATCATCCGTCATCATTAAAAGACAGAGGACACTAAGGCCGACAAGTGCAAACGGGCGAAATGGTTCACAGATTTAATTTGCATTTCCGCGGAGATTGCTCTGGAAGCAAAAGATTGATCCATTGATCACAACCAATCAGAACGGACACGGAAAGAGAGAGGGGGAGGGGGGGGGGTAGAAAAACGAGCTGTCCGAAGCCGGAATAAAAGCTAGGATTATTCAGACATGGTAAGGCCAATAAATCTAAAGAAAAGAAAAACAAAAAATGTCCGACAGCCACTAGAGCAGAAGAGTTTTCTTTGTTTTACCTTTTTTCAACACAAGTTTATCTATAGCATCAAATTTCACATTAGGAATTACACTTAATACATGGCATTCATGTAGTATAGCTAACAGAGCAGAAATCGAGGGGAGAGGAGACAAAATATACAACAAATAACTTTTACCAAACGCAAGAAATTTAATTTTTTTACCGACCTGCATCGTTTTTAAACTTCTAAAACCGTTTCAAAGTTTCTGCCCCCCCCCCCCCACCCAATATAAGATTTCGTTTTGGAGACAGTAGAAAAAATCCAATATGGTCGACTGACTAATCTGCTGTTTTTGTTGTTAATGTTTCATTCCTTAAAGTAATAGTAAAAAAAAAAAAATGACTTACCTTACCACTAACCCTAAGTCCGACTGGCACCCCTGTACTTAAGGTTAGTGGTATGTAGGTATTTACCTCCCCACCGCGGGAAGATGTAACACAAATGCGGAAGGTAGGGATTAGAAAGCCAACGCACAAGAGGAGGTACACTGACCTACAAAATTGCCTGAGCAGCCCTGTCGGCATTCCCCGGTAGGAGTGCCTCAGGCGATTAACAGTAACTAACCCCTTCTCAAAGAGAGAAGGTAAAGCCTGGGAGAGTGGACCTCCTAGAACTGCCCAAAATCATACTTCACCCCGACAGATGCAAGGTCATCTCCTACTCAAAAATGTCCCTGACTGCCAAACTGAGTGTTGAGGACGTATCCTCGACTGGTATGAATAAAACTTACCCAGGTATTAGGGTAGTGGTAGGTAAGCCATTTTTTTATCTTTTGCCTTAAATTAGCGACTATCTCCAAACAAAATTGATCGCCATTATTTACTTGTGTGTGGCTAAGTGAAATTAACGATGACATATTCAGAAATAATAAATCTTACAATCAGTTTCCACCCTTTAAAATTATACAAGTCGGTAAAAAAATTGAATTAAATTTTCTTGCATTTGGTAGAAGTACACATGACCGTTGGGTCGCAACCATTATTTATTCTGCTTTGATTTAATTTTAAAATTCACAAACTGTGACAGTTGTTTAGAAGGGTTTGTCAGGACGAACTGACATAAGGATACTTCGCTCTACAAGTAAACCCTGACCAAATATTTAAATCCCAACAAGGAATGGTATCCTTCTCCTTATAATGTAACAGCACTTAGCTGAATACTCCACCAGACCAGATGAATTCTTGTCCTGGAATCCAGCAAAATTCAGGAAAGACAACAATAAAGATAAACTATAATATAGTCAAGTGGTCAATTGGAGAGAGGAAAATTGGTGTTCTTTACTGTTGCTTAACGTTTGAGAGGTAGAGGAGAATCTTGATTGAACACTCAGATATCTATGTATCCCCTATAGAAATCAAGTGTTAGACCAAGAAAGGGGGGCTAACACTTGATTTCTGAGAACTTACAGAAGTAAAAATGAAAACTTAAGACATTCTTCTTGCCTAACTAAAAATAAGTCTCTTTCCTTCTAATATATAAATCTATGAAGATACTATAGAAGTTAAGCTTATTATACAGGGTGTCTCAAAAAAATGTACTCACTCGTAGAATGACGAGAAAACTTTTATTTATGAACATAGAGTGAAATGAAATAGCATCGAATACATGAGACAGATGTAATTGAAGAATCATGTTCGCAAATGTTCAAACTGATGACCATTATTGTTCACACATTTCATTTCTCTCTATGTTCATAAATAAAGGTTTTCTCGTCATTCTAAGAGTGAGTACATTTTTTTGAGACACCCTGTATTAATTTACATGTGTTTGTGATGTGTATAGATGTAAATTGGATGTTAAAATAATAAACGCTCTGGAAAAAAAAAAGAAGAATCGGAGATCAGTATATCGTTGGCGAAGGTTTTAATTACAACTGAATACTACAACAACAGGGGAGAGAGAGGGATTAACTGACGAGTTCATTGGGGGAGGGAATATAATTTGCAATATGTTCTGAAGATATTCAATGTTTTGAAAAAAAAACGATTATGTTCCATTAGATGACTTAAAATAAACATTGCCTTGAAACAGCTGTAAATAACTTAAGTTTGTATGGCTGTTATAGAAATCAATGTGTTAACAGTTTAAAAAATTCAAATTAGTTTGAATAAAGGTTCAATCTTTCAAGGAATTTCATGACACCATTCAAATGTTATCTCAGATTCTGCCATCTAATTATCGCTTACTAATTATCACTTACCAAGGCTGCAATTAAAAACAAAGACCTATCCAAAGATCAAACAACTTTTCTCAAAAAAAATTTCATGAGAAATCCAATGGTAGCATTAATTTTATATCACGTTTTTTTTTGTTTTTTTTTTAATTATAATTATTTGTTTTTTTTTTTAATTTTTAAAATAAAAGAGATAAAAATGGTGAAATAGAGTTCAAGTTATTTACTGGGAAACGCGGCAGTGCCTGTTAAACAAGGTATTTCGTTGTTTTGAGTTTTTTTTTTTTTTGGGGGGGGGGTACAAAATTTTGTGATTATTCTTAACATCAAAAACTAGAGTCAATTTTGAAATATGTGAGAGAAATTTTTAAAAAAAATGTAGAATGAAATTCTCTAAAGTACATAGAGTTTCTTTCTAAGAACTACCATTTATGGAGCACAATACCACGGGCCGATTCCCAGCTGACTACAACATGGTCGTTTTCAAGTCCAATGTTAACAAATTCCTGTTGAGCCGTCTTCTTAAATAATCAAATTCTGGCCAGTTTCAACCATCGTCTCTAATACTCAAGGTGTTTGTCTCACCGTCTTGCTGACAAACTCATTAACCCTTATCCTCGAGTGGCCTTTGAGCCTTGATAGGTGGTGACTCGTTAGTATAAAAAACATGCACACACACAAAACAATCATAATATATAGTCAGGGCTTTACGCGCTCCACCACTTTTGGAGCTGCTCCCGCTCCTGCTCCAACGCTGAAAATTGGAGCTGGCTCCTCTCACGCTCCCCATTTTACAAAAAGGAGCCGCTCCTGCTCCAACTCCTATAAAAAATGAGCGGCTCTTTTTCAGCGCTCCATAATGAAAATGTACCTTCTTTCATAAACGTTCTATTCTGCCAATGAATTGTCGAAGTATAGGGGTGGGCGTCAAAGGATCTCATCGATATGTGTTGGGATGTCACTTTAAGTGTAAGACCGTAAGATAATATTTAACAAAATGTCGCTAATATTTTGAGAGTTATAGGAGAACATGCCGGACGAAGTATAAGATTATACGTAAATTTTCGTTTCCTGAGGTATAAAATAGAAATAGAAACATCCCTGAAGCATTTTAAAACAATTTTAATTTTCATTACATTAACAACCTATTTTTTCAGGAAAGGAAAATTTGACCCGATATTTTTTCTTTTGTTTTAAGTAAATAAAGTTTTACTTTTAAACATTATTAGTGATTATTTTCTTTTTAAAGAAAACATTTCTCTGGAAAAGGAGAGACAGCCAGGGCAACATTACTCGTCATGTTGTTGTTTAATATTTGTTTGTTTTACGAACGTAACTATATCGTATAATGTATATCATTATTTATAACAGAGAAACGCGCAAGTTCTTTCAAACAAATCGATTTATCCATGGGACGAAAAAAACCCAATGAAGTTTATTTTTTAAGGATTGAATAAAAAAAATAGTTTTCATAAGTTGCCCCAAAAATATCAATAAATTGTCAATAAACAATTCAGAGATCCATTTAATGTCTTAAAATTTCATACAAAATATCTGGCCTAAACCTTGGGAGTTGAAAAAATATCGGGTCAAATCCCCCCACCCCCACCCCACCCCAAAAAGAAAAAATTAACTGGAGCAAGTTTTCCTAGGTCGGGCAAAACATTTATTAAAATGAAAAATTTGAAAAAAAAAAATGAAATCATCTATATTTGAAATCTCTAACAAAAGCAAACTGTTTACAATTTTAATATTCGATAATAGATTTTTTAAGATAAATAAAGATATCTAATCTACTTTCGGTTCTAAAAAAACACAAAATTTGCCAGAAAATCTAATTATTTGCTTTTTAAAATTAAAATTTAAGATATTTTCTTTAATTTAAGTAAGTTTAAACATCGGTTTAATTGTAGAATAGGGACCGCTGTTTTCTTTCGCTCATTTCGCTTGGTTTTCGCCCAAATTTAGGATGAAACTGATTGCTGGTATTAATTGTATTTTTGGTCCTGAAATAAAATTCTCATTTACTTTTTAAAATGTTGAGAATCTAACTTTAATTCCAGGTTTTAATCGCTGGCGGCCATGTTGGTTTTTATTGTTTTTTTCCTTGGACTAAATATATTTTTTCCTTGGACTAAATATATTTTTACTGCTTTCACATTTTATTACACACAAAAAAAAAAACTTTGAACATTCTATTTACAAAAGCAAGTTTTAACGGAATTTAACGAATTTAAAAGCAAACATAAAAAGAACACCAACAGCGAGTAAAAATGCGGCATAACAATTCAATTTGATATATGCTAAAAAATAAATTAGAATTTTTTGTCAGGACAAAATGTACCATTTCACCCCAAAAATCGATTTTATCGAATATTTGGGTGAATACCGAGCGAAATGGGCGAGAAATCCAACGGCCCCTATAGTATAATTGAACCTAAAATTCTTCATTTAAAAACACGAATTAAAAGAAAAATTGGCTTATTTATTCAATTACAATAAAACCCATTGTCATAAATAAAAAAATTCAAATCTATAAGAAAATAACTTCAAAGACGTCTATAGACTTACTGGCGCCTTTAAAGACATTTGGTGACAAATTGTCTGTCTTCTGCCTTAAGAAAATGTCCCATCAAAAATTTAACACATAGATGTAAAAATCTGAGTACTTCAAATATTCTCCTTTCTCCCTGTCTCTCCCTCCCTCTCCCTATCTCATATACATTTACCAGATATAATTTTTTTAAATAACTCAGAGTAAATTCTGAGACATTTTTTTCTTTTCCTTTATATTGCTGAATAAAAAAAACTAATGTTTAAAAGAAAAAAATATCAAATAATTTTGGAGCGAGGAGCGCTAAAATCACCGCTCCTTAGTCCCAAATGGAGTTACTCCCGCTGAATATAAAATGAGCCCTCTTCTCCTTCGCT
>OY744519.1:27769012-27779012 GCA_963556195.1 Sepiola atlantica | reverse complement strand
AAGCTTCTTTAGACTATCTCTCTTATATATATATATATATATATAAGGTAAGTTGAAATAAATAAAAAAACGAAAAATACATGTTCATAAAATTATATCAGTTCCACCAATACTCAAGATGATGATAATAGACATGAAATTTCCATCCACATTTGCACACAAAAATAATCAAAATGTTCAAATTCTTGTTCTTTATTACCAAAAATCTTGATTTTCACAGTATACAGAAAAGCAGGACATCAGTGTTGCCAATAAACATCAGACAGTAGATGTAATATTTGAAAGACATTCCAATCTTTTTTGACTAACTATAAATATCTCCGAAAAATACAGATGTTGCTGAAATACGGTTTATTATACTTCTGCTTCTAAAAAAAGGAACAGAGGCTCTAATGGATTGAAACTAAACACAATCAGATCAGGTCTGAATTCAGCTGTGGGAGTTTTTAATGTGTGTAAGATTTACAGACTAGGAAAGACCTCATTTTGATCAAATGATATATGAATTTAACAAATTACTTGTGTTTGGTGGTAATAAGAACATGATAGATGTGTGTATATTAAAGACTAGATATTAATAATAAAGAAGAATCCTTTTTGTGATTGAAATCTAAAGTTTTATGTGAGGCTGCGGCGCATGTGTAGGAATAAAAGCCTCATCAAAAGATAGTTGAAATAAGCCTTGCTCATAGTTGAAAATGCCCAGTTATTCACAAAAGTTTCATATTCCATCTTCGTTTGAAAAAGGACAAAAGACGGTACATAATATTGAAAATAATTAATACCAATAATTTAATTATAATTTACATCATTTTCTTTAGCGTTAGTCCCGAGCTAAGGTGAGGTTTGCAATAATGGATTTTTGTCTCCACTTGGCACAATCACAGACATGAAAAATATGTAAATTATAATAAAAGCTATAATTTAAATGCTTTTCTGTTTTCCATAAGTTTTTTTTTTGTCAAATGTAAAGAAATTAATCAAGTTTAGCCGAGAAACATGCACACCCACATATTTATTTTTTTGAAGTCAAACCTTAAATGTTTAAGCGCAATAGATATTAATTATGATTCCATATTATATATATATATATATATATTGCTGTTGAAGTAAATACTGAAAATTGATACATAAAAAAAATTAGATCTCCTTATAAAATTTAATGTGGATACATGAAATAGTAATTATTATTATAGTATTTTATTTTTTGATTTTTATTAACGGTCCCAACCACGTGACTTTCCAAATTTAAATCTTAAATTTCTTTTCTTTTTTCGGCATTACATTCTTTCAAAATATGATCTACGGTTAAGATCGGATTCTAACTCTGCCTGATGAGATCTCAGTTTATAATAGCTGTTGATCGATAACATCGACATGCCAGTGTCGCAGATTTTGTACATGTCTGTTTAAATAAAAATAATCATTCATATATATATATATATAAACTGTATCACGCTTTAATGCAGGTCACATTTTTGTTGCTATTTTTAATATTAAATATTGTCTTGTATATTAGTGCTGTGTGTGAAAGAAGCACCGACAACTCTAATGTATAAAAATCTAATGGTATATTTTTATTCCTCGGTTGAGACGAACGAGTGGGGTGAGACAGGGGCAGAGGGAGCATGGAAAGTAGATGTTAATCTCTCGAATTCGTTAGTCAGCAGACTGTTTGATCTCAATTTGGACCTGTTTATATAGCATTTTTGGACACTCACGCATCCACAACTGTAACACCCATTTCTCTCGTGTTGTATATTGCGACTGTGCATAAAAGAATGGCAACAAACACTTATGTATAAAAATATAAGGGTATATTTTTATTGGTCGGCTGCAGTGAACGAGTGGGGTGAGAGATGGGTGGAGAGAGCAATGGAATTGACTGAAGTTGATTTTTCAAATTCTGTCTGATCTAGATGTGAGCTAGTTTATATAATATTTTGGAACACCCATAACTAAATTTCCATCCCGAGATTTTATCTATGCTGTCAGTGTAAACCCACCTATGGGATGTGGCTTGCATCCATTTTATTGTTTATTTATTTAGCGACAGGTATATATTTCCGTTTGATCCTTGCAGGTGGGTCTGCATCAAATCATCAGATATTTATTTTCACGCAGCTGTGTCTCCGTGTCAATCAGTCGGATTTGGTTTCTTCCGGCCAAGTGCTATTAACACGATACTTGATATTCAACAATTATGCAAAATGAAATTTGGTCCACTGCGTTAAAAATGTAATACCTTCCAATAATATTATTGGAAGGTATTACATTTTGAATATTTGTAACGCAGTCTCCACAAAATCCCTTTTCCATTTTAAAATCTTTCGTCACGGGACAATTTTTCAACGGACATTCACCAACTTGAGTCAATTCCATTGCTCTCTCTCCACCCATCTCTCACCCCACTTGTTCAGACTATATCTTGATAACCTCTTTATACACACACTCTTACTTTCCATTACTTATTATATTGTTTCTTGAATTTTTCAAATTTTGAATTTTGGCTATTCCTCCTGCCAACTTATCCATCTATATAATTCCTGATGATAAGATTTTAATCTTTGAAAAGCCTTGGCTTAAGGAAAGAAAAATAAACATGTTTTTATCGAGTTCACTTTGCATTGAACAATCGAATATGAAATAGATTTGTCAACCACACCTCATCTCTCTTCCTTCATATATATATATATATATATATTTCATGATAAATGCCAGTATACTGAAATCATATGCCCTTAATAGGGTTAAGATGAACATTCATATACACTAAATGTACAAAAGCAAGGAAATTCCCAAATTTTTACACTTTTATTGTCATTAAGGGTATGACTACATATCAACCAAACCATTTCATTATCACATCACTACAGTATAAATCTCTATGCATGAGTGGATGAAGTGTGTGAGGTGCGCTGAAAAAAAATTCCTACCAGTAAAATACATAGCCCTGTTGTGTTCGCATACCCTTAATGACAATAAAAGTGTAAAAATTTGGGAATTTCCTTGCTTTTGTACATTTAGTGTATATGAATTTTCATCTTAACCCTATTAAGGGCATATGATTTCAGTATACTGGCATTTTTCATGGAATGTCACTACTTTTGTAAAGGCTATGCCTCAATACAATGGTCATTTTTAAGGTTTTTTGGAATTTTCTGGAAACTAAGGTAGATGGTAAACTGAAATTAAAATGCCATCAACTAGACCCTAGAACCTCTATCTCTGCCAAAAATCAGTTGAATCCATCAAATACTTGATGAGATACAGGGTGGCACATGCGTACGTACGTACGTACATATGCACACATGGATAACACAAAATCATGCCTGACCTTTCTGGATCTCTGGGTTGCCTTGACTAATGATGCTGAAATTCTAGACACTTATAGAACCTATCAAATAAAAATGTTGTGCAAAGTTTTAACTAATTTGGTTCATTGGTTTTTGAGTTATGATTGATCAAAGAAATGAGATTTCTAGCATAGGTCGTTTTTGAAGTATATTAAGGGATAGAGCGCTCTCACGCCTCCCTTGATATATTAGGAATGTGCAAAAGTGGGTGTGGCTTATACGGACTATATATATTTAAACTGAATTATAAACCTTTTTATTTGTTTCTGTTAAAATTGATTGTATTTGAAAGATGAAAGCTTAAAGTTAATCTAAATATACATATATATATATATATATATATATATTTACATGTGAAAAAAAAATTAGAATGAAAAATGTTCTAACATTTAGTGAAATTTGCCATTTTAAGAAATTAATTTTAAAAATCACCTACTTTTTTACTAAAAATTTCATAATTATCCAAAAAATGTCAGAGGTAAAATGAAATTAAAATCCGTCAGCGGTCAAATATAAACAAGATGTTATTGACATTCAGACATGTATGAGAGACAATAACCGCAATAATATTTCATTTTATTATTTTTTATTTTATATAGAAGATATAGTTGTGTAATAGTTTATAGAAATTGAAACATACCACAATTTCTTTATTTTTGAAGATTATAAAAAAATGTCTACATAAAATTGACAACTATAGAAGACCCGAACCACTTTCCATTTTATTATTTTTTAACCTAAAATAGTATAGATCGTTTTCTAATAATTTTCCCTTAATTCATTCATAGTTTTACAAGATTAAATAATTAATTTAATTAAATAAGTACTTCTACAGTTTACATTGTTTTACTTATTAATGCCATTTAATATTGAATTGAGCTCAATGAGATTAATTTCTTAATCTGATTCTAAAATAATATTAAAAATGTTTAAATATCGACCAATATGTTTTAATTTTAACCTTTCATGTTGTTTTAAACAAGTTTTTTTCTTTTAAAATAAAAATGTTCAAAGTTTATTTTATATCAAGAACTTTGTTTTTTGTATGTAACATTGTAAAAATATTTTGGGTCCATGAAAACAATATGGCCGCCAGCGATTAAAACATTGAATTAAAATTCTATTCTTTAAAACTTTAGAATTTAATTTCAGGACAAGAAATGCAATTAAGACCAACAATCAATTTTATCAAAAAATTTTAACAAAATAGGCGAAATGAAAACGAGGTTGTTTACATTTCTTTTTTTTTACTTTTAGAAGAATAAGATTGAATACTACGGTTGGTAAGGTACGGTATTGCTTAATGGCACATCAACCCTTTTTGGGTCATTTCATGCCATGAATGTAGAAGGAAATATCCTTCATTTAAGTCTTAAGTCAGTGGGTCATTTATAGTCATTAGTTAAGAGCTTTACTATTTTGAATTGTCATTTTGGTGAAGGTTTTTATGCTTCAAGTTCTTTATATCTTCAAATGTTTAATCATGGTTTTTGGTTTGGTTGTTTTTGTTTCACGGCATATCGACCCTTTTCAGGTCATTTAATGCTGAATCCAGTCATTTTGGTGAAGGTTTTTATGCTTCAAGTTCTTTATATGTTTACGTATTTATTCATGGTGTTTGGTTGAGTGAAAGACGGGGGGGGGGGGGGAGAAAGAGGGGAGAAGGGAAGAAGAGGGGAGGGAGGGAAATTGTTGTTTTTTTGTTTTGGATTTTGCAGAACATGATTGAGTTTTCCAAAGAAAAATTTAAAAAACATCAATGTTTGTTGCATTTTGAGCCAGGAAGTCAATAATTTCAGACAGCCTGATTTGGTAGCGCCAGTAGGTTCTATTTGACACATAGATGGGGGCCCTTACAGGTACTACCACTCCGGGCCAGAGTGGACCTGTGAACAATGACAACTAAGGGGCAACTCCACATTCCCCACAGCTCCCAAATGGAGGCCACTGGATGTCTTTTAAGGTCATACTCCGGACCACTATGGTTGGGGATGAAATTATAGATACTAGGGACGAACTTGACCAGCCGATTGATCGGATCGGGCCGCTCCAACATCACGTCTGGCCGAAGTGGAAGGATGGCTCAACCATCATTATCGCGTTATCACTGTATTCGTGTAAGCATATTTTTTTAAAATTAAAATTCCTAATTTGTATAAGTTTAATTAATTTTGTTTCATTCAAAAAAAAAAAAATAATAATGTTACAGTTTATTTACTTTTTTTGTAACTTAATTAACAAGTTTAATTAATTGTTTTTACTTAACATTGTGTCATGGTTCGATTGATTATTTCAGCGTCCCAAATTGCCTCTTGAAAATATGCTTATTTTCTTAGTAAATCCTAGTTATCCCCCCCCCCCTGCATCCACAACCCCGTCTACGCCTCTTTTTATTAGTAGAGAATTCATGTTTAATTAATAAACACATTTTTTTATGGAAGTAACGTTTTTGTTTGTTTTTTGTTTTGTTGTTGCGGCTCATAATATTGGAGGAGGGTGGGAGGCTAAACAAAATAAGTAAATAGAAATAAATACGGTACTGATATCGAATATTAACCCGTTTTCGGGAACTTCGTGTTGGCAGCGTTCGGGCATGTTAAGTAAACACTCGAGAGATGAGGCGAATGTTGACAGACGATAAGTTCGATACGTGCTGCGTCGTATTTTTTGAGAGATGAGGCGAATGTCGATACGTGCTGCGTCGTATTTTTTGAGAGATGAGGCGAATGTCGATACGTGCTGCGTCGTATTTTTTGCAGTTTTCGAGAAAGATAAATACAAATTAAAAAAAAAAAAACGAACGAAACAGCGAAATCACTGCTAAACAACTGTTAATAAATACATTTTTTATTATTTCTTCTATTTTTTTTGCATTTCTTTTTGGGCGCTCTTGTATAAGCAGTGACCGATCTGAGGGGGACAACTCTACTTGACCCAGCCGCCGCCATTCCGAACTCGCCCACACTTCGGCAAGGAGGATAACTTTGACACACATTTTACAAACCCTTTATAACAATTAATGCGGTAGAAATAGCTTTTGAATGCGTTCAGAGTAACTTTTAAACAATTAATAAAAAAAAAAACATGTTACGAGTTTTAAATGCACTTTTAATCACTTTTATTATTTACATGACACAAATTGTATACAATTTATAACAATTAATAAAAAGAATGTTACGGTTTTGAAATGCGTTAAAAACAACTTTTAAATGCGTTCAAAATAACTTTTAAACACTTGTTTACATACCACAAATTGTATACATTTTATAACAATAAAAAAAAATGTTACAGGCTTTAAATTAATTGTTTGAAGGTTGTTTTGAGCGCATTTAGGAGTTGTTTTTGGCGCATTTCAGAATCGTAGCGTGTTTTTTATTAATTGTTGTAGGGTTTGTAAATGGCGGCGGCTGGGTCAAGTAGAGTTGTCCCCCTCAGATCGGTCACTGCTTATACAAGAGCGCCTCTTTTGGCATTCAGTCAACTGGTAAAAAATGATTTTTTTTTGTGTGTGTGTTTCTTAAAACTGAAAAATACTTTTTTGTGTTTTTTGGGGGAAGGGTGGGGCTTTTGGCCATTGTCTTTTTTAATCAGTCGGGTTGGGTTAAACAGAGACTCGTCTATCTCAACCGTATCTCCTGGGCCTTCGATCTGACGAGGATTTCGTAACTAATTGTCTTAGCAGGCCTTCCCAAAAAAATTATTCCAATCGGTCGCGTTTTCGGTGATACAGCGCCGCATCCCTTTCATGTCGTCTGCCAGCTGATTGGCTAATCGCCTCAGCATGGCTAATCGCCTCAGCATCTCTCGGGTGTTTACGTAACATGCCCGAACATTGCCGACACGAAGTGGTCGGAAACTGGTTCATATTCGATATCAGTACCAGAAATATAATTAATTCCGAAAGATGTGCTTATAAAACTGCTTCAAGAAAAACAACAAAGAAATTGAGTAAATAGAGTTATCTCCCTTAGATCGATCTATTCAAGAGATGATGGCGGAATAATTTTTGCTGCTGGTGTATGTGATCGGTACCAAATTCCGGCTGACGTTGATGCAAATGTAGGGGGGATAACTAAGTTTGACTAAGAAAATAAGCATAAAATGAAAAGAGAATTTAAGACGCTGAAATAATCAATCGAACAATGAAACATATTAGAGTATTGATTTACTCCTCTCCAGGAGTTAGGCACAAGGCCAGTTTTTATCTTACTCCCACAAGTAAGATGTGACCCAAGGTCGGGTCGGGAAAGTGGGGTTTAAAAATTGCCTGGGCAGTCCAGTCGGCATTCCCCGGTAGGGGTGCCTCAGGCAGTAAGCAATAAACATACTCCTCCCCAAAGAGGGGAAGCGAAGCCTGGGAGGGTGGACCTCCTAGAACTGCACAGGACAGACCCATAGACCGGCGTAAATCAAGCCCCGAAAGCCAAGACAATACCAGTCTATGGGGTGCAGTATCCATCGGAACAGATACTACACTTTGATCTTAGCCAAAAGGCCAAGAATGTAAAAACGGTGACATTATTATTAATTAACATTGAAATTTCTATATTTTTTATTAAAGGATGAGATAACCTGTAACATTATTATTATTATTATCATTATTATCATTATTATTATTATTATTATTTGGGCGGGAGGGGGTTCTATTTTTTCAAGCAATTACGTGTGCTTTTATAACCTGGGACCACTACATATTTTTAAACTTATCTTTAATCATTAAAAACATAATTTTCAAATGACGCAATTTCAAATTAGGAATTAACAGATAATCAATTAATAAATCGAAAAATGAAACAATTTAATTAACGAACTAAAAATGAAACAATGCTAGGTAAAAATACCGTTAATCATAAACTAACAATAAAAATTTGTTAATTAACGACACAAAAAATAAACTGTAACATTAAACCCATGTTAATTAACCAAATACAATAATTAAATAAACTTGTTAATTAACGAAAATGAAATTATATCACATATTTCTCCCTGATTGCAAGAATTAAACGCGGGAATACTTCTCCCTTTTCGCCGCCTGGTCCCTAACATTTTTCGTATGTGTCTTTTTACATGAGACCAAAAGACTTAATTTAAAACGAATCTTTTTTTTTTTTTAATTTTTAGTTAATCGTAAATAATTAAAAAATATAGAAATTTCAATGTTAATTTAAAAATAATATAATATTGTTTCATTGTTCGATTATTTCAGCGTCCTAAATTCTCTTTTCATTTTATGTTAATTTTCTTAGTCAAACGTAGATAATTACATTTGCATCAACGTGAGTATTAGCGCCCAAATTCCTACCCTGAAAAACGTTAGATCAAATGATATTATTTTTTAGCCGGAGTAAAAGGAAAAATGAAACCTCTGAAATTACAGATCGAACCGAAAACAGAAAGCAATTCAATTTAAATTATAATTCTTCGCCAAAGAAAATACAAACAAACAAGAAGTTTTTTTATAAATAAATAAATTTATTACAAAACAAACAAAAACAATCTTTTTTTTCAACGAACAACTTTTAATATATATATATATATATATATATATATATATATATATATATAGTATAAATGTTTATTTATACACACCTTATTGGTTACATATGTGCATACATGTTTCGGTTGTACTCTTCACAGAGAGTCAACCTCTACAGACCAAAAACAGAGAAGTCTACAGAAACGTGTACGTGTACCATATATATATATATATATATATATATATATATATATATATATATATATATATGCTTAAACACAACTTTGTGCTTCTACACAATACGAAGGAAACAAAACCGATTTTGATAGTGTTTTCAAATAATGGCTTCGAGCAAATATCCGTATTTTATTTTTGGGTGTTCCTCAAAGAGAATTGACTTTTCAGATCAATTAAATCAAACATTGTCAAAACATAAAAAGAACCAATTAAAACAGAAAACAGTTTTTTTGTTTTTATTGATTTATCAAATAGCACACGGTTCATTTCGTGAGAAGATAAGCTTTTTTTTTTCGACAGGAAAAAAATTATCCAAAAAGCACACGCTTAATCTCAGAGGAGAGTTCAATTTTTCCTTTTAGATTCCCTAGCGAAACGATACAAAAAAAAAAATTGGGTCAATAAAAAAAGGTGAAAGAAAGGGGACAGGGTTAATTACGAACAAGCGCAAAAAAAAAGGATAGTTTTGAATTTTCGGTTAATTTGTGTTTTTGTATTGTCTATTACTACGGTAGGTACTGGTACAACTTTTGAACCAGACAAAACAAACTTTTGCCGGCGTAGAAATACGTAAAAAGCCGAATCAAAACTACGCTTATTTTTATGACAATTTATTTTTTTTACGATGAAAATTAATGAAATAAATGTGTTTTTTTTTAACGGGGAAAGTTAAAAGTTGGATTTTTTTTTTTCCAAATAAATTGTTTTTTTAATGAATACACTAAAGATTGTAAATAACATAAATCAATGAAACAACAACTTTTTCAGATTGTTTTCTCGTTTTTTGTTTGTTTGTTTTTGTACTGGTACAGCGTTTGAACCGGACAAAAACCGACCAAAAAAAGGTTAAAAAAAAAAACAAAAAAACAGTTGGAGTTTTGTCCAGTTCAAAAGCTGTACAAGTTTGTTTTTTTGCACAGGTAAAGGTTTT
>OY744519.1:27746512-27764012 GCA_963556195.1 Sepiola atlantica | reverse complement strand
AAGCAAAAACAGTCATTAAAAATAGTTGACAAAAAAAAATAAGTAATATTCGGAAGAAAAAAAAAATGTAAAAAAAACAACACTTGATTAACTTTTCACTGTTTTTTCTTCATTTAAAAAAAACTTTCGTACAAAACTAATAACTTTTTAATCTAAACACTTGAAACTTCGTTAAAAAAAATAAAGGTACTGTTTTAGATATTGACCCTAATTTCCGTGACTGCCCGGCAGCAGCGAGCCGACAGCTAACGGAAGCGTCCGAGACCTGCCGAGTCGGCAGACGACAACAATGTAAGACGATGACTATACGTAAAAGAAAAAGAAATGCATATAATTTTATACAAAAAATGAAATAAATGAACAAACCCATAGCTGAAATGAATTTAAAAAAATTTTAATTAATATTTAACCATTTTATGTAAGAAAATTTTTTAGAAACGCTAACATTTTAAACCAATTTTTTTGTAACTGAAATAAACTGTTTTTATAAACTGTAGAACGCGAAAATAATTTTTGTAAACCATTTTTTTTTTTTTTTTTTTTGCAATTACGCATTGTTTTTTTTTTTGTTTTTTCCATTATTTTAGCTGGAGGGGTAAGGGCTTGTTTTTCGTTTTTGGAGGGGGGCTTAGCGAAATACAGGCAGAAGAGGAGGACCACAGGTAGATCATTTTTAAAATTGTTGATATGGCGAGTTTCGACCGCGAAAAAAAAAAACGTCCCCGATCGCAACGAAATCCAAGCCCGGCATTCCTGGGTGGGGCATCTCCAGGCATATTTTTCAGTAACTGTCTTTCGCGGTACTAGCCGGCAAAGTCGGCCGCCGCAACATCGCATATCTTTTGCCAGCAGAGCTTTCTGCTGGCAAAAGTTAATGCACTGCTCCGGAGAGGCAATCGAACTACACTTCAAAATTCATTGTCAACAAGTGTCAAGCGTCATCAATATCGTCTGCCAGCCTCGTTTTCGATTTCGGCAGGTCTCGGACGCTTCCGTTAGCTGTCGGCTTTCTGCTGCCGGGCAGTCACGGAAATTAGGGTCAATATCTAAAACAGTACCAAAATAAATTATAATGTCGAAAATTTTTACTTGTTTTGTCACGCTTGTAAATCCAGCCTCGTTTGTGCTTTTTTTATAATGCAGGTAAGTTAACTTTTTCATTCGGCACTCTCCGGCGTTTAACGTAAACATCCGGAAAGTACCGACGCCGGGGGACTTTTAGTGTGGGTCGCAAAGTAACAAAGTACCCGTTTATATATATAAATTTATATTTATATATATATATATATATATATATATATATATATATATATATATTCACGTAACCTCATGCTACACACACCGGCATATCAACATTTATCGTCGATAACATCAAGACAAATTTCAACTTGACTGCGATAGGATTATACGAAAAAAGATTAAAAAATATGCTTATACTTCTGACAAGGGTGTTTATCACCGAAAGTACTCAAGTTTAAAAAAAAAGAAGTTTTTAAAGTAAATAAATAATTTATTTTAAAAAACAATTTGCGTTGTCCAGGTTTTCAAAATATTTTTTTTTAATTTTCTCCTTTGATTTCCTTCGTTTACATTTTGTTATTTGAAACTTTTCTTGAATTTATCGTCTGGCAGTCTTCGTCTCGTCAACTCTCGGGCGCTTCCGAGACCTGCCCGAATGTTGACGACGCGAAGTCACGGAAACGCGGGTCGTTCTCTATAAGAGTACCAAAAACTATTAATTGTAACAATTTAGAGTGAATTTTTTTTCTCAACTTTACTTTGCCCTGTGCAGTTAATTGCAATCGATAATCAAGTGCTTACAATCAATTAATATGAGGCGCTTATGAAACGTTGTTGCAATATTAGAGGGAAATAACTTTTTTCAAAATCCAATGGAGATAACTACGTTCAAACGTAGTTATCTCCATTGGATTTTGAAAAAATCAAAATGCAGGTACGGATGGACAGAGAGGTAAAAACTAACTTTTTTTTTAGAGGAGGAGGGGGTTTCTACTTTTTTCAGGTAATTACGTGTGCTTTTACAACCTGGAACCAACGGGATTTTTTTTAGAGGGGGATTCTACTTTTTTAAGGTAATTACGTGCGCTTTTACAACCTAGAAACACTTCATATTTTTAAACGTATATTTACCTTTAATTAGTAAAAACATAAATCGAAAATGAAACAAAACCAACTAAAGATGAAACAATGTTAGATGAAAATAACGTTAATTATAAACTGGAAAAATAGAATTTGTTCATTAACGACATTCTTTTTTTGGGAGGGGGGGGGAGGAGGAGTGCTAAATAAATTTTTAAAAACAGTGTAAGTTTTTTTTAAAGCATGTAAACATTTTTCATTGGCTAATCGGAAAACAACTTCATCGTTGGATCTTCAAAAGATATACAAGTTTTCCATTGGCTATTGGTATTTTGACCCTTTCGCTACATAATTATTCATTAGTACGATTTCTTAAAGCCGAACAGCGTGTAGAGTTCAGGACGTCCTCCGTTAAATACCGACCATATCGTGAACCATGTCTTTACTCCTCTGTAAATTAAAAACTTTAGCTGGACATTTAGTTCAAGTTTACCCAAGATAACACCGGTTCCAGATTGTAAAAGCACACGTAATTACCCGAAAAAGTAAAATCTCCCCCCCCCCCATCAACCTCTAAAAAAAAATAATGTTAGTGTTTACCCCTCTGTCCATCCATACATGCATTTGATTTTTTTTAAGTCAAACGTAGTTATCTCCCTTGGATTTTAAAAAGTTATTTCCCTCTAATATGGCAACAACGTCTAGATGAGCGCCTAATATGAAAACAATTTACAAGAAATCGATAATGTAATTTGATTTGAAAACAAATATTCTTTACATTGTAGCTGACCTCTCAACACAGGGGTCAAAAGTCAAGATGGACGGTGAACAAATTAACAACGTGAACTTTGTATAAGTCCGCGTTCAAAAGACTTTAAGGGGATAAATCCCCTCTTCCTTTTGGCTAGGAGAAAAGTGTAGTATCTGTTGTGATACATCTTTTTTGTTCTCGATAAATGAAGGAAAACTCATTCCAGACTGAGACAATTTTTATTTTTTATCTCAATCCAGAATGCCACTTTGGATTTTTTCCAACATTAAAAACCGACCTTATGTCTAACTCTGCCCTCGGGAGGAGGCAAAAATAGGGCTTTTGATAAGGTCACTCTAAAAACTTGTAACCTTGTTTTTTTCGGGGGGGGGGGGTATTATTATGTCATATTTCTAAATTTAATATATTCTAGAAATAAAATGTCTATATCAATAAAATTAAGAGACAACTTCTCGTGTGTCTGTACGTGTTTTCGTCTCTACATGACTTGCACTTTTTTTTTCGTTCATTTATTTACTACTAACATAGCTACCGGGCGTTGCCCGGGAGCATGGACAACAAAATAAAAGAGTCAAAGTTTCTATCTATCTATCTATCTATCTCACACACACACACACACACACACACACACACACACACACACACACACACACACTGTCGATAGAAAAATAAATCTAAATGTCGATGCGCACTAAAATTTTGTTGCTGTTAACCCAAAACAAGGAATTTTAATTTTTTGTTTTTGTTTACATGTATCCATATTCTATTCTGTCCGAAGTAACACTGAAAAAGGTGCTAATGCAGTTTACGGACTGGGCTATTTTTTAGATAGGATTTTCACGTTAGATTCAATTTTTACGGTATCTTTTGTTGGTACTTCTTCAGATTAAGACCCGAGCTAACTTTGACCCTAACGACGGGGTCAAAATTAGCTCGGGTCCTAATCTGGAAAAACACCCTTTTGTTTAATAAATTGTTATGTGAAAGTACAAAATAGTTAATCACCCCCCACCTCTCCATGTTAAGAATGGCTTTCTAAATTATGACGTTATTATTTCAGCCCGGTCCGTAAACTGGACAAGTACCGAAAAAGATTATATCAGCTTTGTGGGTGTGTCTTGTGTAGTTTCGGACTTTCAGATGCATAGGCATAAGCAAACAACTGCCATTTATGTAATCGAGTAATCGATTACTGGACAGTAGACAAATGACTGCTGTTAACCTAGTTTATGTAACAGCAGTGCTAAGGACAACGCCTTAAGTATAAGTCCTAGTACTGAAAAATATTAGGAGAAAGGGAGTTACCACATACACGATAATGTGTATGAGCATAGAAACTTTGAAATTACCGCCTCCCTCTATTATTTACGTCATTCACTTCCTCACGCTACTTCTCTCATCATTCGCGCTTTATTTACCTTTTTACCCTTCATGTAAAGATGAAAATTGTGCACGGTGACAACGTAACATCTTCAGAGTCTTACAAGTATACGAGACTCTCCGGCGGGTCGAGACGGTTCATCTAGTACAGTCGCTGTCCACACAGACAACCCGTCTATGTTCGGTCTTAATGGATGAAGTCATTCTTTTGTTATGTCAGCATTTATGACGTCATAAAGGATCTCTTCAACTTGTTTTAGTGGATGATTTCAGCCATATGTGACGTCATCAAGTGTGCACAGAGGCAACAAAATCCAGAGTCTTAGTATAGTATATGGATACTTCTATTTATCTTCCTCCCACAAGGTAAGATGTGACACAAGGTCGGGAAAGTGGGAAAGAACCATCGCTCGAGAATTTGAGCACTCTGGCTGTTTAAAAATTGCCTGTGCAGCCCCGTCGGCATTCCCCGGTAGGGGCGCCTCAGACAGTAAGCAATAAACTTACTCCTCCCCAAAGAGGGGAGGCAAAGCCTGGGAGGGTGCACCTTCTAGAACTGCACAGGACCGACAACCACCAATAGACCGGCGTAAATCCAGACCCGAAGGCCCGGACAATACCGATTTATTAGGCGGGGTAAAAAAAAAAACTCAACTTAATCATCGGTTTAACGTCTGTTTGACATGCTGGCATGTGTTGGACGGCTTTTAGAAATTTACTTCCAAACTATCTCTGGCTAGATCTTTATCACAAGTCCATCCTTATAACTTCCTCCCATGTTTTTTTCTTGGCTTTCCCCTGTGGGCTGACCTTGCTACCGCCACTGTTATATATCCATTCTTTGAACGTGCTCATATCATCGAAGTTCTGCTACGCATCTCCCTATACTAATTTACCAAGCTATAATTAATGTATATATATATATATATATATATATATATATATATATCGCTTCGCAAAGTTCGCTACGTCAAATACTTGAAACAAAAATTTAAAATAATAAACATTTCATTCATAACTTTGTCGTAAACACGAAACAGAAAGTGTGACATTTATTCCTATAGATGGATAAATATTAACATTTTGATAATCTCGATACGAATTTATTTATCGTTAAAAAATTACAGGGTGCTTGTTCACAATTCCTTCAAATTGATCAATTTACGAAGTTTTTGGCGTACAATATTTTCACGAGTACTTACATCATACGAATGTTTCTTAATGTTTGTTATTTTTCATAGCGGAGGAATTGTCAACAAGCACCAATTAGTTTTAGAATTTATTTTTAAAATGCATATATTTCATTTTGAATTAAAATGCCTAGTGAAAATGTAAGATTGTACGATTGGATAGTGTCGGAGAGATTCAATTTTTTTTTTATTGAATTGTTTTTTTTTTTTTAATCCAGTTTCAAATAGTTTACTTCGGGTCATCGTTTGATTGGTTAATTTGAGTCACGTGACAGTTTGAAAACGTAAACATCTTCAGACGACACCTTATTCAAAGAATTCTTAAGATGGAAAATTGTTGGATCATCAACATCTGATTTATTTTTTATCTCCGTGGATGCTATTTTTCGTTTCTTAGGAAAAGTGCGTCTACCTTAAATTATTTTACTCTTTTCCATATAAACTCGATATTATGATGTCGAGTATAAATTTAAATATAATTTTAAAATGTAGTAAGTTATATTTGGAAATCATAAATATTAACTATTGTTTCGTGAAGAAGAATTGTGACAAAATGTCATTATTTCAATGTTAGGTTATATTTGGAAAACTGAATCGGAATATTAACCAAAATTTATAGAAAATATCGGACAAGAATCCTGAATATTTTCTATTTCGTCAAAACGACTAATTATTTAAAAGATTTATTAAATTTAATGTTTGTTTATCCAAAGAGTAAAGAAAACGTTAAGTTTATTTAAAGTCTGCAACCCAGAACTTTGCATTTTAATATTCAAAGGAAAAGGAAGAATAAATATTTATTTAAAATATTAATATAAGTTAGGGTGTAATGGTTATTTCATTTTCAGCCACAAGTGATATTTGAAAATGTATTACTTGAGAAACGGAAAGAAGGCAGGTGTTAAGGGGGGGGGTTGTTTCTCTCTTAGGTTTCAGACACGAAATGAATTAACAAAACCTCTTTATAACTATCGCAATTTTAACCACGTACAGGCCAAAATCGATACACGTAAGGACCTCGGGCAATAACTAGACAATTAAATAAACAGTAAGAAAAAAAAACAAGCTATTTTAAACAACAAATAATTTATTGAAGAAAAAGAAAATAGGTAAAATGAGTTCGGCAGAAAGTTCATGTTCAAAGTTCACTTCATAGACTGAATTTAAGTTCCGATGGACACACGGAAAGGCTGCATAAATAAAGTCCTAATTATGCTGCCCGAAGGCTTATTAACTTTGCTAGGAAAGACATGTCAGAAAAAAGAGAAAACTTACTTGAAAGAATTTTGTTAGTAAAATAAAAAAATACCAGAAGAATATAGAAAAGTCCTTTTTGTTCGCGCTGTTTGTTTCCTTTGATTGTTCATCTTTTTTCATTAACATCGCATCGTTTCTTCGATCGACTCCTTTTGAGAATAGTGGCACTCTTCCACGTCAACTCTTCATTTGGAGACATCTTTCGGAACACACTTCGTTTTGTCTTTTCCAAAGGCACATTTGCCTTTCAAATGAATAACTTCCTTGTTTCTGTTTTTAGAATTCAGTGGACTTCTCCGTCCAACGTAAATATTCAACCTCGAACACTAGTTGAAACTCCAACTTCTTTGAAGATTTTTACAGGCATGCTCTCTACATATTCCTGTTTTAACATTCTTGTTTTTAGGACTTCTTCATGTCCGAGTTGAGTCGACCGACCTCTCCACCTCGAGATCGTTTCAGCAACCAACTTGAATTTCGCGGTTATTTCAACGGCTTCCGGCGTCAAACGCCCACGCTTCAGACACCGACACGTGCCATCAGCAGCAGTCATTCATTACAAGTTCTTAAAAAAGGGGGTTTTAGAAGAAGAAGAAAAGAAAAGAAGAAGAAGAAAATAAATTTCTGACACTCTCCCGAACAAAAAAAAGAAAAAGAAAAAGATCGCTCACTTACAGTCTAATAGTAAACATAGTCAGGATTCTTATCCTTAACACATTTTCTACCTCTCTTAGGTTTAGAATTCTCAGCTCCATTATCATCACTGCACGAATCCTTATTTTTCCCAGGTCTCACTTGGTACGAATGAGATATAGATAGCTCCATAGGATACAAATGCTTAATAGAATGCTCACTACATGTCTCTCCCTTCTTTATCAAGGCAGAGCGAACAATTCCGTCAGACCCCTGAGTGAGCTTAACAACTCTACCTAGCTTCCAATAGGGCCTAGGTTTAACGAGATTCCTAACTAGGACTATATCATCTACCTTAATTTTGTTACCAAACTCCGCTTGATGCAAATCCTTAGACAATTCCCTCAGACTCAGTAAATATTGCTCATACCACAATGACTTGAATCTGATCAAAAGGCATTCTCTACCTTTCAAACTCTCGATCAAATCCACTCGATTCGGGGGCACTTCTAAACAAGAATCGTTTTCAAGGTTCAAGAACACGGTTTTCCCAGGAGAAAAACGCATAAAGGCACTAGGAGAGATGACTTCCAGGGAAGCATCATCGCTACAACGATAAGTCAAAGGCCTATCATTTACCGCTCTTTGTATGTCAGACAAAATGGTTAGCAGTTGAAAGTAATCCAACCTCTTGCGACCAATTGTTTTGAATAGACAACACTTGACAGTTTTTATCAACCTTTCCCATATTGCTCCGAACCAAGCAGAATACGAAGGAATCCTGCAGTGTTTTATATTACACATTTCCAAATCTCCTCTGAATCCATCAGAGAGAAGAACTTCTTTCACTAAGTCGCACCCAGCAACAAAGGATAAAGCATTGTCTGAGTATATGTGTGATGGTACACCATATACATTGAAGAACCTCAAAAAGGCTAACACTACCGATTGAGTACTCATTTCTTCAACCAACTCCATATGTATAGAACGCACACTAAGACAAGTGAATAGCAATATGTACATCTTTTTTACTTTACTACCGTCCTCTACCCACAGGTGACCCGTGAAGTCTATCCCCGTATGGTAGAAAGGTCTGATAAGATTAACTCGATGCTTGGGTAGGTTTGTCATCTTAGGATAACGAAAAGACAAAGAGTTAAACTTCTTGCATACCATACAACTAGCAAGAACAATCTTGACGGCCTGCCTGGCCTTGGGTAACCAAAACCCAGAATTGCGCACCTTATCAAGCGTAGCAGCAATCCCCAAATGCTTGCATTTTATGTGACACTCCATCACCAACAAACTGGTTAGGTGACACATTTTAGGCAGCAGAACAGGACTTTTCACTTCTTCGGAAAAATATTCAGAGTTTTCTATACGTCCCCGACAACGTAACAAATTGTTGTCATCCAAAATTAGGTTCAACTTATTCACCAACAAAGGAATATTACTTTCAACTCTACTTTTCAGAAAACTTATTTCTTCAGCGAAAAACTCACTCTGAGTAACCTTAATCAAATAGGACTTTGCCTCAGATGTAAAATTGACATCACGCTTATCGCCCTTTAACTTGGCAATAAATTTAAACACAATCTCTAAGGTACTTATCAACCTTTTGAGAGAAGAGAATCTTTCCAACTCAACCACACATGAGTTAGAATCCCCATTCAAGCCAGTATAAGCAGTTACCAAGGTCTTGCATTTGTCACTAATGCAATCCAACTTATAGTCAGGCCACTTCAACTTTTCTGTCTGTAACCATACTGGACCTCTAATCCAAAAGTTTTTATCCTTTTTAAACTTACTAAAGGAAACGCCTCTAGTTAACAAATCTGCAGGGTTTTCACTAGTACTTACATACTTGAACTTTAAGGTATAACCCTTACAACTTATCTCATTCATAATGAATTTTATATCCTTCAAACGATTTTTAGTGAACTGGCATTTAGTGTGTACAGATTCAGACAACAACCAAGATAGCACTACCTGTGCATCTACAGCAATGATAATTTCCTCAAACAGCTTGGGAAACATTTCAATCAAAATAAGGAGATGCTTAATTCCCAGATATACAGCTAGTAATTCCAACGTAGGAAGAGTTCTTTTAACAGAAGGAGCCACTTTGGCTTTCGCATAAAATAGCCTGGCCTCTCCTCCCTGATACATATATTCGACTATGCCATAAGCAAGATTCGAAGCATCACAAAACACGATCAAGGTAACAGGCGAATTGGTTTGTACTGAACATCTTTCAAAACCAATTTTTTGAACATCTCGGAGATTTGCCTGAAAACTATTCCAAACAGACAACAAGCTATCAGGAACTACCTGATCCCATGCCACTCCTGATTTCCAAACTTGACTTAATATAATTTTTCCTTTTACAGTTATAGGCAATACTAAACCTAACGGATCGAATACAGACGAACTAACGGATAGCATATCTCTTTTTGTGGAGACTGACTTTTTAACTTCACCTTTGGAGATACCAATTTCGTCTGACTCAGGGTCATACCAATACCCCAGTACTTTCTCACAGGGCACTCCATGAGAAGAGTAATTGTTATCTGCTCGAATGCGAGCAGACACCAATTTACTGTTACTACAGCACGTTTTCAATAAGAAGCTTCCCTTTTCCATGACATTCACAGGCTCGGTATAGATTTTCAACAATTCATCAGGAGACCCATGTGTTTTCACTAGATTATCTACGTAAAAGTTTTTTTTACAACATGTCTCTACAAGGTCCCGATGAGTGCTTCTCAACGTGGTGCTTCACTACGTAACTTAAGATGAAGGGACTAGACACAAACCCGAATATCAGAGTTTTGTATCGAAAACACACTAATTCATCTTTTATTTTTAAAAAGAAGCAGAATCTATTTTTGTCAAAGTTATTCCTTAGTCTAATCATCAGAAACGCCTTTCTGATGTCAGCCAATAATACATAATTATCTGTTCTAAACTTGAACAGAAGTTCCAACATGTCAGTATACAGATTTATGCCACTATAAGCACAATCGTTGAGAGAAGGTTTATTATTTACCCTCAACGAGCAATTGAAAACAGGCCTAATCTTAGTCGTGCACTGCACATCATTTTTAAAGACTGGCCGGTGCGGTATCCACGTATACTTGTAGAACTCCGAAGGAGTCGGATGGATTCTTTCAATCACACCCTCACATTCCTGGTCTAGGAAGACTTTGCAATACTCAGAATATAAGTTCTGAGAGGATAATCTGTCCACTACTTTATCTAGGACAGCTAACGATACTCTATGGTTAGAGGGTACTTTCTTTAATTTATCTAAGTCCCACGACAAACCTATGTAGTAATTATTATCTCTGTATTCAATAGAGGAGCTGAATTCTTCTATTTTCTTTCTGTCGTAATCACTACTAACTTCATTAACTATCCCTAATGATTCCAATTTGAACATTTGTTCAATACCCCTGTCCACGGAAGCTCCATCAAGACCATTCCAAGGATCCAGATGGTTGGACTTAGGTTCTAGAGCAAAGTAAACATGGGTCACATCACAAGAAGCATGTTCACCGATGACTTGATTATAATTTAAACCAATCTCCATATGTGGTTCAAAATCAGAGGGGTCGCCAAATAATATCATACCTAGCGAGGACTCAAAAGCAGAACCATTTTTAATCTTTGTTAATCTTAAGGGTCCCAGAAATCTAATCACATCAATCCCTATCAGACCGTATATTTCAAGAACATCACTTCTCAATTCGGAGAAATCAGCAGCAAGTTTAACGTCGCTTTTCTTCAAATTACTGATCACCTCCTCCAACCCTTTCATTTTGAAGGACAAATCCAACTGTTCATCCATCAGAAAATTGATACTTCTCGCAACATCGGGAAAGGACACCTTCAATGTCACTTCATTCAAGTCTTTCTCTTGGCTACCAATAAAGGTCTTTATTACGTATTTTCGACGATGCAAGGAAGACAACTCTTCTTTCATAAATCTATCAGAAAATCTTTTACCCATATAAGACCGTTCACTACCAGTGTCTAGCAGACAATTTACGGTGTGAAATTCGCCACCTACTTCAACTGTGATACCTATCACAGGCAACAATGAAGAACTACTCTTCAACCTGCAAATATTTGACTTCACCACAGGTTTGAGAAAACTCGGACACAAGGCGGACAAGTGTCCCGACTGTTCGCACGACCAACACGTAATCTTATCGTTTTTTTCATAAGGACACAAATTCTTCAGATGATAAGAGCTAGTACACCTAGCACATAACTTTAATTCGCTACATCTTTTAAGTCTTTCTTCGTAAGAGGGAAACTTATTACAGTCACGAGACAGATGATAATCGTTTCTACAAAAACAACACTTAAACTTAACCTTATATGTTTTAACATGAAAATTTTTCAACGTGGAAGGTTTCTTTTCAGGTTCGAAAGGCCTGAATTTACTCTTTTCCTTAAAGGAATCAACTTTACGATATCTCGAATCGTGTTCACAAAACTCCAGTGTTTTAAATATCTCAACACTATTCTCCAGAATTTGGTTCAAAGAGGGATAATTTCCGTTCACCTTATGTATTAATTCTGACTTAAAGGAAGTTGTCAGTTTATTGAATACAATGTGACTTAACAAACGATTTCCCGGAGAATTACTTTCAAAGAAATCCAAACCGAACGAGTTCTTTAACTCGTACAATTGGGTTTTCATCTTAGTCAGGAATTTCTTTACGACATTATTATTATACATGCGATTTTCATTCAACATGGACGAAAATATAGAGTCGACGATACACTTTTCGTCTAAGAACTCTTTCGATAGCAAGTCCAAAGCTACTCGATAATTTTCATCTGATACAGACAGATGTTTTATCACATGAAAGGCATAACCAGAAAGATGGTTTTTCAATATCACTAATCTTAATGCGTCACTATCAAGATTAGCTACACAATTCAAAAATTCTCTATGGAAGTTTAGATAAGCTAACTTATCCGTTTCCAGATCCCTATCGCTAAACTTGGGACAAACTATTTTAGGGGTTAAATCGATGCCTTTTATCCCCTTACTAATTCTGTAATTCTCGTCAACGTCTTTTTTACAAGGCTTAAACGTAGTTAATTTTTCTATCACTTGTATTTTAAATAAGGCAGCTCCCTTATTAAAACTTTCCACTAACTCATCGTCTACACCATCAGAGAGATAAGCATCTATAACTTGTTCCTCCAACCGAACTACGTCTTTCAGATATTCATCAATCTGTTCTTTACACAAAATATATTTAGATTCTTCTATCTCACTAGAAGATTTTAACACTTCAAATACGACTAATATTTTATCTTTAGCGTATTTTATTTTTTTCAACAAGACATCTGCTGTTAAACTCGCCATTTTTCAAATCCCTCCCCACCGACTCCTTTCTACATGTACTAAGAGAGGGGGGGGGGGGGGGGTTACTACAGACAGTGACACCTACACTTGGCGCCAAATTTTCCCGCCAACTTAAACTGAACAAGACAAGATGGCTGACTCACCACGTGGAGACAATAAAATGGCGACACGCACGCGCGCAAGATAAATTACACAATGAACTCAAAGCAGCGACGAAGATAAAACAGAAAATCATTAATTGACTATAAAGCAGCTTATTCAGTCCAGTGAACCTTGATAAGTCTATATACAGTTTGGGCACAAACGACTACCTTTACAGTACAATAAATAGCGTTTATAGAACCACTCCCAAACGATAGACAGAAAGAAATGGTCTCGCTCACTATTCTTAGTAAGACAGAGCGTAGAAACCATTAGGCCGAACGCCTCTGTGTTTAAACATAGATACAAAATAGAACACAGAGACCTAGAGTTTATTTATGCAGAATATCGCAATTTTAACCACGTACAGGCCAAAATCGATACACGTAAGGACCTCGGGCAATAACTAGACAATTAAATAAACAGTAAAAAAAAAAAAAAACAAGCTATTTTAAACAACAAATAATTTATTGAAGAAAAAGAAAATAGGTAAAATGAGTTCGGCAGAAAGTTCATGTTCAAAGTTCACTTCATAGACTGAATTTAAGTTCCGATGGACACACGGAAAGGCTGCATAAATAAAGTCCTAATTATGCTGCCTGAAGGCTTATTAACTTTGCTAGGAAAGACATGTCAGAAAAAAGAGAAAACTTACTTGAAAGAATTTTGTTAGTAAAATAAAAAAATACCAGAAGAATATAGAAAAGTCCTTTTTGTTCGCGCTGTTTGTTTCCTTTGATTGTTCATCTTTTTTCATTAACATCGCATCGTTTCTTCGATCGACTCCTTTTGAGAATAGTGGCACTCTTCCACGTCAACTCTTCATTTGGAGACATCTTTCGGAACACACTTCGTTTTGTCTTTTCCAAAGGCACATTTGCCTTTCAAATGAATAACTTCCTTGTTTCTGTTTTTAGAATTCAGTGGACTTCTCCGTCCAACGTAAATATTCAACCTCGAACACTAGTTGAAACTCCAACTTCTTTGAAGATTTTTACAGGCATGCTCTCTACATATTCCTGTTTTAACATTCTTGTTTTTAGGACTTCTTCATGTCCGAGTTCAGTCGACCGACCTCTCCACCTCGAGATCGTTTCAGCAACCAACTTGAATTTCGCGGTTATTTCAACGGCTTCCGGCGTCAAACGCCCACGCTTCAGACACCGACACGTGCCATCAGCAGCAGTCATTCATTACAAGTTCTTAAAAAAGGGGGTTTTAGAAGAAGAAGAAAAGAAAAGAAGAAGAAGAAGAAAATAAATTTCTGACATAACAACAACGAAAAGGGTTTTGTTCACAAAGGTTACCTATACCGTTTGGTATAGGTAGAAAGAAACTTGGACGAGAGAGGAAATGGAAATGTAAAGTTCTTAGCTGCCTGGGGTCTGTCAGCAACTATCTTCAGGCGAAGATAGTATTTGCTGTGAGTGGACAGAGGCAGGAGAGAGAGAGTGAAAGAAGTGTTTCCTCGTTGCTTGTCAGGGTCTCTCTGCCGACCGCCTGTGATTCAGCCGACAGAACTGGGCTTCTTGCCCCTTTTGGCTAAGATCAAAGTGTAGTATCTGTTCCGATGGATACTGCACGCCTGTCCTGTGCAGTTCTAGGAGGTCCACCCTCCCAGGCTTTGCCCCCCCCCCTCTTTGGGGAGGAGTAAGTTTATTGCTTACTGTCTGAGGCGCCCCTACCGGGGAATGCCGACGGGGCTGCCCAGGCAATTTTTAAATGGCCAGAGTGCTCACCTCTCGAGCGCTGGCTTTTCAAACCCCACTTTCTCGACCCGATCTTGGGCCACATCTTACTTGTGGGAGTAAGATAAAACTGGCCTTGTGCCTAACTCCTGTAGAGGAGTAAATAAAACATGCGCCCTGCAGGCTGATTGGTCAGTGTATGACCAGCTCACTCAATGGGGACATTTTTCGGAGGGAGAAAATAGGTCTGTTTGTGACCGCTACACAGGAACCAGATATTTGCTCAAGCCTCCAAGTAACTTTGTTTAACAAGTTTCTTTTCAATGAAATTTTATCGTCTGCTGATGAAAACATTAATGAGCCAACCTTGAAAAAATACAAAATTTCCACATCTGAAAAAAAAAAATGAATATTGTAACGGTGTGAACTAAATTTATTGTTAACATTTTTCTTCTTATTAAATATGAACAATAGGGACCTCCAATTGCAGCCACAGAATCGCTGACGTCACCGGTTTCTGCTTTCTTTAAGAAATTCATACATTCGCGTTCCATGTAGTGTTTTTAAAAATCTCCCTAAAATAAAGTTATACTTATAAGAAGTTGTTTTAAAGTAAAATAGTTTATTTAAAGATTAAATTATCTATTTGGGAAAGAAACCCTTCTTTATCTTGCGATACAAGTACGAAATTTTCTTTTTCTACGGCTGGATGTCTTGTTTACACAAAAAATTAGCATTATCATGTGCGACATTGCCAGATGTTATGTACCTATGGATGTCCAAAAGTGATAGAATTAATTACTTTCATTATGTTGTAGACAAAATTAACGGTTTTTTTTTACATTTTCCTTGAGTTGCACATTTGTTAGCATTTGACTTAAATTTGGGTTAAATTTTATATAATAAAAATTAAACTGAAAATGAAAATGGAGAAAGTATTGTGGTTTGTTACTGATTAAAAATATTCGTCCATTGAATAATAAAAATTCAAAGTAAAAATAAGTTTTTATTTCGAAATTTCGAAAGAAAATTCTGAATGGATAAACATTTTAATTTGATAAAAGAAAAATGATAAAAAGTATGGGTATCTTTAAGAATGATCAGTACAGTCGCGGACGGGGTCCAAAAAACTAACGAGAACGGGGTTATAAAAATAAATATGCAACAAGTGAGTTTAACCTACGCCGAGAAGAGATATTTGTCTACTTACCTATGATATTTGTTTGTATTTTTACGTACTATAAATGGGTTTTTATTAGATGTAAAAAAAAAAAATTCTTGTTCATTTTCTACTCGTTTTTTTTTTTAGACAATATGGCGTCTTGTGCTCACTTACGAGCAAGCGCCATTTTTTTTTTTTTTTTTTTTTTGCAAGTTCGTGTTACAAAACTATTGATTTCTAATAAATAGCAGTTGGAACGGTTTAAAAATGCAAACAAATATCACAGGTCAGTTTTAAATTAACTTTTATCGACGACAGTTACTTTTATTTGTTGTATATTTGTTTTTTTTAGCGTTTTCAGCGTACTGATCATTCTTAAAGATACCCAAAAGTATTATAAATATATAATAATAATAAATATAATTAATACTTACTTTTGTCAACGTTTTTTTTTTTAGAATGAGCTTAGCTCTACAAATTAATTAGCGTGAGTCAATTTCACTCTAAAAATGAACCGCGTTAATTACGGCTAGTATTGCGTTCCATAGTTGCGGCCAAACTAGCTACGGCGAAAAAGGCTTTCTTACTTCTAGCAAATGAAGGACTTTTTTCCAAGTACATATGAGGTCGACGTATACAAAGTTGTATACGACCTCAGGTCGTATACAACTTTGGTCTTTTACGATTCCTAATACTTCGGGCTATATTATATTAAAATATTTTGAAAAATTTAGAACACATTTTTTCAAAAATGTTTTTAAACATTTTGACTAACCGATAAACTCGATCAAATGAATAAATGTCTCTGAAAATAAAAATTATTTCGTAAAACTTTTTTTTTTTTTTTGGCATTTCAATAAATCACAGTATATTTTATTGAGAAAAGGTAAAAAAAAAAAATTCAAAACATAATATTGCTTTTATTTCCACTTTTTATTTGTGCATTCACGGACCAGTTTACTAAAATATGTGGACGTAAAATTTAATAAAATTAATCTAATGTGTTTTTTAAAAGACTTTAGTTTTATATAAGAAAAAAAACCGCCGGACCTGAATATATTTCGTTCAATATTTCATAAAATGATATGGGGGGGGGGGTCACGTAGAAAAAATATTTTCCCTAATATATTTTAGGAAAACAGCATTTTAAAGATAAATTAGTCCTATAGTGAATAAGTATTAAATTTCGTGAAGATCTGGCCATAACTTGATTTATGCGAGATTTATTAAAAATATGCCTATCAGAGCGCGCAGAAATGCTTATACATAAGAACGTTATTTTATCACGTAAAAAAAGTAAACAACATTTTAACTTCACATTTTCATGAGTTTCGTATGCTGGAAAAAATTCTAAAAAATCATCAGCAGTTTATTTTATGTATCCTCTTTTGAATGGTAAAAAAGTTTTGTTGATAATCTTAATCTAAATTAAAGTCACTGGCGTAGCTAGGGGGGGGCGAGGGGGGCGGGCCGCCCCGGGCGGCACACCTGAGGGGGCGGCATTTTGAGAGGGTAAAAATAGAAAGTAGAGAAAAAAATTAAAAAAAACAAAAGTTAACAAAAAATATGAAATTTTATACTATAATTTTATATAATAATAAATTTAAATGAGAACATTTGAAAACCTGAAAATGTTATGAAATGATAAAATCATTTTTATTTACTTTTTTGTCGTTGTTGTTAAAGTCCGAATTTTCGCCAAATAACATGGGTGTATCAAGGAGAGAATAGTCCGATGTAGTTTTCTTTTCTTTGTCTTCATAATGTTATTATTAAGAGGGCGAGCCC
>OY744519.1:27564012-27741512 GCA_963556195.1 Sepiola atlantica | reverse complement strand
ATTGTTTTCCCCTGTATTACGATGATCTGACACCGGTTTTTTCCCCCCGTTTTTTCGACCCTCTCGGTCTTCTATTGTTGTCTTCTGATAATGAAAGTTGTTCTTTCGAAAATTTAAGATTACCCTTTGCCGATCTGTTACTTACCAAAAAAAAAAAATAATAATACTATTTGGTATTTAATCAGTTTTCGTGAAATTATTAATAAATCGTTTTGAGTTTCACTTTCTCCCTGCGTTTATTTCTTTTCACTTTTCCATCTCACGGCAACCACATCGCATTGCTATAGCCTTGGACGACTAATTTACACATATATATATATATATATATATATATATATATATATATAAACGTGACAAAATAGCAGTATGGAGAAAAGTATTTGAGATAAATACAAGATCAACCGTATTACCAATTCAGAATTTACTTTGATAATTAGTTACCGAATTATTATTAACTAGTATTTGTTGTTGAAAACTTTTATTTCATTTCATTTGAAACAAACTTTTTACCGAATTTCAAAAAGCATTGATATATTTATCAGTTACTAGCTGTACCGACCCAACGTTACCCGGGATCCATTACGTTCAAATTTGTTTTGCAAATATTTCTATTCTATAACAACGCCAGTTTTTTAAAGGTTCAGTATCTAATCTAAAAAAGCAAATAAGAAACGTAAACTTTTACTAAAATAATTAGAGTTATTCCCCTTAGCTGAGGTGTTAATTTAAGAATGTCTCCATATTAGCAAGCCGCCGAACCAGATTAAGTTTTTTTTAAATAAATTGTAGCAAAGTATGTTAGTTTATTGCCAATAACATGGTGCACCAATGACCAATGACAATTGGATAGTTAGAATCAAAGTTGGATTTGTCAGCTTAAATCTTATTTAGGTTCAACTCTTAAAATCTATCCAACATAATTTTATATATTAGAACGAAAAATGTTAGATTTTATTTATTATATGATTACAATATGTTGCAATAAACTATGACAGCACAAAACTGACTATTTTCATGTTTTCCGATGCTTCGTACGATTAAACGTCAAATGTAGCAAATGCTTTGTGCTGCCGTAGTTTGATAACCAAACAACATGACGACAGTCGTTATAAGTAAAATTAAAAAATAAAATACAAACTACTTGTTCGTGATCAAAATGTACCGATATTCTCATGTAGCAACATTGGAATATGGGTGCCTTTAAAAAGTGTTTAAAACAGAATTTTCTACATAAGTTTAAAGGGCATAGAAAATTGGAAAATTCCATTTAAAGTTTAGGATTACAAGCGTTCAGGATGTTTCGCGACAGACAGAAAGTCATCACTGACATACAGTAGATAAGCTGATAAAATCTCTCTCTTGGTTAGAAAACGCGAAGAAAAGCAGTCGTGTTTGGGATAGCTTTTCCCTCCTATCGGGGATGAGCTTGAGGAAGACCGATGGGATATTATGGAACATCAGGATATACATGTATAGTGTAAAGAATAATAAAAACCCAAAAGGAATTATTGAATCACAAATGATTGTGTGCTGTTGTCATTATTAATAACTTTTACAACTGCTGTCATTAAAAGGAAGAGAAAAATCAACACACATCATGACAGACGTAGGGAAGCTGTTAAGAATAACGAAAGAAGTTGAGAACGAACTACTGCTATATGTAGACATCAGCTGATGAAGACAAACATACAAGATCTGCAGAGTCTTAGTATAGTACTAGCTGGCTTTACAAGCTCGCTATCGCTTCGCAATATTTGCTACTTTAAATACTTGAAATCAAAATTTTAAATACTAAACATTTCATTCATAAGTTTCTTGCAAACACGAGACTAAAACTTTCGCATTTATTGGTATAAATAAATAAACATTGGTAATGTTGATACAAATTTATTTAAATAAGTCCCTAATGAAAATAAAAGAAAAAAGAAATCAAGTCGCTTGAGAAAAATATGGCATCGTTAACGGGGGTGGGGGTAGAAAGGGAGAGGGGAGAGAAAGCGACCAACCAACAAGCAAGATACGATCACTTCCCTTTTCTTAGTAAGAATTCTAGCAAGCTATGTTATAAGAAATATTTTTTAGTAACTTATTCATTTTTTTTTTATTAAACAATTTTAATTAATTACTGTTATTATCGATGAAATTATTGCATATATATATATATAAAATAGGACAATGAAATTACAAATATATAACATCAAACAGAAATTATGAATTGTTAAAAAAAGTTATGCTAATTAGACATTCAAATTATCGTTTGTCGGCACTATATAGAGTATTTCAAAATGTTGTATTATTGATTTAAATAACAGTGACCTGTTTTGATGGTAATATAGGAGTGATAAATTTAAAAAACAAAAAAACTTTCGCATTTATTCATATAGTATATAGATAAGTATTTATAACAATGACAAAATAATAGTATGGAGAAAAGCGTTTGTGAAAGATACAAGATGAACTTTATTTAACACCAATTCGGAATTTGCACTGATAATTAGTTACCAAATTCTAAAAACGCATTGATCTATTTACTATCATTTACTAGCTCTATCACTCGGCGTTACCCGGGATCCATTATTTTCAAATTTGTTTTGTCAATATTTCTATGTTCTGTAATCACGCATTTTTTCTTAGACTCGGTATCTAAGCTAAAATAGCAAATAAGGAAAACTAACTCTTACTAAAAGAATAAGACGTATTCCCTTTAGCGAAAAAGAGAGAGAGAGAGAATGAACTACTGCTATGTGTATTCAACACAACAAAACTCTAGTTGTTCACTTGATGAGCCACCATACGAATAACCTGTTGAAGATAAGAATTGGTCCACTTTAACGTTACACTAACAGCTTATGACTATTGAAGCGTGAACCTCCTCGCCCCCTCTCTCTCTTCTTGCTTGATGACACCAAGAAGGGCAGAGAGAAAAAGAAAGACAGCTTGATACAGTATGCGTGCTTCACCCTCCTCCTCTCCCAGCCATATGCACATAACGTAATGCACACGCTAGCACTTTTGTTTACATTTTCTTTTGACGATAGCTTTGTCCTCCTGTGAGTGTGAACTTGTGTTTGTGTGTGCGTTCCCTGCACAAGTCGTGATTTTCCACTCATCGTCTTCGCCTGAATTCGGTGCTTCATTCCAACACCGGTTGCAGTACCAATTATGTGGTCTCTGTCAATGTTGTAACAAAAGGATTTTCCTTCCAAACAAAATCACAACTCAAGTTTAAAACAGGTAACAATGTTTTATTTTTGAGGTTACAATGACACCCGGCTTCTCCGCTGAACGGCAGCCTTGCAAATCGGGACAAACATATCTTCTCACTAAATACAAATAGTCCAGCTTAAGATTTGAAGGCCCATCTGTCTCTGAGTAACACAGAAATCCAACTGATCCTCCTTGTCCATCCTGCTAGAATATATATAGATAACTTGGAACACAGCACAGGACAACTCGTTAATCTACGGGCAGAAAACCGACTTACAATGAGGCCGACCATTTATATATATGAACATTACTTTTGCAAAGTCTAAAGTGGCTCACAATCACAGCATAGAACTTTGTATACAAGAAGGCATTACTATTTACAAAGATGCCAGCCCATTTCTTGTGAGAGAGGGGGGGGGTATAAAGAGAGAGAGGGGTATAAAGAGAAAGGCAGGGAAAGAGAAAGGCAGGGAAAGAGAAAGGCAGGGAAAGAGAAAGGCAGGGAAAGAGAAAGGCAGGGAAAGAGAAAGGCAGGGACGAAGAGAGGGAGGGACGAAGAGAGGGAGGGACGAAGAGAGGGAGGGACGAAGAGAGGGAGGGACGAAGAGAGGGAGGGACGAAGAGAGGGAGGGACGAAGAGAGGGAGGGACGAAGAGAGGGGCAAGGAGGGACGAAGAGAGGGGCAAGGAGGGACGAAGAGAGGGGCAAGGAGGGACGAAGAGAGGGGCAAGGAGGGACGAAGAGAGGGGCAAGGAGGGACGAAGAGAGGGGCAAGGAGGGACGAAGAGAGGGGCAAGGAGGGACGAAGAGAGGGGCAAGGAGGGACGAAGAGAGGGGCAAGGAGGGACGAAGAGAGGGGCAAGGAGGGACGAAGAGAGGGGCAAGGAGGGACGAAGAGAGGGGCAAGGAGGGACGAAGAGAGGGGCAAGGAGGGACGAAGAGAGGGGCAAGGAGGGACGAAGAGAGGGGCAAGGAGGGACGAAGAGAGGGGCAAGGAGGGACGAAGAGAGGGGCAAGGAGGGACGAAGAGAGGGGCAAGGAGGGACGAAGAGAGGGGCAAGGAGGGACGAAGAGAGGGGCAAGGAGGGACGAAGAGAGGGGCAAGGAGGGACGAAGAGAGGGGCAAGGAGGGACGAAGAGAGGGGCAAGGAGGGACGAAGAGAGGGGCAAGGAGGGACGAAGAGAGGGGCAAGGAGGGACGAAGAGAGGGGCAAGGAGGGACGAAGAGAGGGGCAAGGAGGGACGAAGAGAGGGGCAAGGAGGGACGAAGAGAGGGGCAAGGAGGGACGAAGAGAGGGGCAAGGAGGGACGAAGAGAGGGGCAAGGAGGGACGAAGAGAGGGGCAAGGAGGGACGAAGAGAGGGGCAAGGAGGGACGAAGAGAGGGGCAAGGAGGGACGAAGAGAGGGGCAAGGAGGGACGAAGAGAGGGGCAAGGAGGGACGAAGAGAGGGGCAAGGAGGGACGAAGAGAGGGGCAAGGAGGGACGAAGAGAGGGGCAAGGAGGGACGAAGAGAGGGGCAAGGAGGGACGAAGAGAGGGGCAAGGAGGGACGAAGAGAGGGGCAAGGAGGGACGAAGAGAGGGGCAAGGAGGGACGAAGAGAGGGGCAAGGAGGGACGAAGAGAGGGGCAAGGAGGGACGAAGAGAGGGGCAAGGAGGGACGAAGAGAGGGGCAAGGAGGGACGAAGAGAGGGGCAAGGAGGGACGAAGAGAGGGGCAAGGAGGGACGAAGAGAGGGGCAAGGAGGGACGAAGAGAGGGGCAAGGAGGGACGAAGAGAGGGGCAAGGAGGGACGAAGAGAGGGGCAAGGAGGGACGAAGAGAGGGGCAAGGAGGGACGAAGAGAGGGGCAAGGAGGGACGAAGAGAGAGGGCAAGGAGGGACGAAGAGAGAGGGCAAGGAGGGACGAAGAGAGAGGGCAAGGAGGGACGAAGAGAGGGAAGAAAGGGGCAAAGAGAGGGAAGAAAGGGGCAAAGAGAGGGAAGAAAGGGGCAAAGAGAGGGAAGAAAGGGGCAAAGAGAGGGAAGAAAGGGGCAAAGAGAGGGAAGAAAGGGGCAAAGAGAGGGAAGAAAGGGGCAAAGAGAGGGAAGAAAGGGGCAAAGAGAGGGAAGAAAGGGGCAAAGAGAGGGAAGAAAGGGGCAAAGAGAGGGAGGAAAGGGGCAAAGAGAGGGAGGAAAGGGGCAAAGAGAGGGAAGAAAGGGGCAAAGAGAGGGAAGAAAGGGGCAAAGAGAGGGAAGAAAGGGGCAAAGAGAGGGAAGAAAGGGGCAAAGAGAGGGAAGAAAGGGGCAAAGAGAGGTAGAAATTGGGGGAAAAGAGAAATTGGGAGAAAAAATAGAGAAATTGGGGGAAAAAATAGAGAAATTGGGGGAAAAAATAGAGAAATTGGGGGAAAAAATAGAGAAATTGGGGGAAAAATAGAGAAATTGGGGGAAAAAATAGAGAAATTGGGGGAAAAAGAGAAGGGGGGAAATAGAGAAAGGGGGGGAAATAGAGAAAGGGGGGGAAATAGAGAAAGGGGGGGAAATAGAGAAATGGGGGGGAAATAGAGAAATGGGGGGGGGGATAGAGAAGGGGGGGAAATAGAGAAGGGGGGAAATAGAGAAAGGGGGGGAAATAGAGAAAGGGGGGGAAATAGAGAAAGGGGGGGGAAATAGAGAAAGGGGGGGGAAATAGAGAAAGGGGGGGAAATAGAGAAAGGGGGGGAAATAGAGAAAGGGGGGAAAATGGAGAAAGGGGGGGGGAAATAGAGAAAGGGGGGGGGAATAGAGAAAAGGGGGAAATAGAGCAAAGGGGGGAAATAGAGCAAAGGGGGGAAATAGAGCAAAGGGGGGAAATAGAGCAAAGGGGGGAAATAGAGCAAAGGGGGGAAATAGAGCAAAGGGGGGAAATAGAGCAAAGGGAGGAAATAGAGAAATTGGGGGGGGGGGATAGAGAAATTGGGGGGGGGATAGAGAAATTGGGGGGGAATAGAGAAATTGGGGGGGGGAATAGAGAAATTGGGGGGGTGAGAGAAATTGGGGGGGTGAGAGAAATTGGGGGGTGAGAGAAATTGGGGGGGGGGACAGAGAAATTGGGTGGGGGGACAGAGAAATTGGGGGGATAGAGAAATTGGGGGGGGGGGGATAGAGAAATTGGCGGGGGGGGGGATACAGAATTTAGGGGGGGGGATAGAGAAATTGGGGGAGAAAATAGAGAAATTGGGGTGATAGAGAAATTGGGGGGGGAGAAAATAGAGAAATGGGGGTGGAGAAAATAGAGAAATTGGGGTGGGAGAAAATAGAGAAATTGGGAGGAGAAAATAAAGAAATTGGGAGGAGAAAATAAAGAAATTGGGGGGAAAAATAAAGAAATTGGGGGGAAAAATAAAGAAATTGGGGGGAAAAATAAAGAAATTGGGGGGAAAAAATACAGAAAGGCAGAGAAAAAGAGATAGAAATCTCTTGCTTCCCTCGATTTTGTCGTTTAGTCCTCTGTCTTTTTAAATGGCTTGCTGCTCTTCACTATTTTTTATTTTGCTAATAAAATTGATTGATATTTACAAGAGTATTAACAGCAAACACTGGACTATGCCTTAATAAGGGATTGGTCTTAATATTCCAATAGTTATTTTTTCCGAAAGGAGTTTTGATATGTGATAATTCGTGCTTGATTGATTGATTGCAGTCAGCAAGACAGGAAATTGAAAACTGCTCTCGGAAACGGACAGAGTGAATTAAGCTCAAATGATTTCCGATCAGTCGATTAATGGGGAGAACAAAAATCCACATTACGATAATTTCCGGTCAAACAATGACAAAATAAATTGGTCATCCCAGCCCCGTCGCCCCTATGCCAGGTTCGGTTTATATAGACATCTTCTACAAATCATTATAAAGATGAGAACACGTATTTTGTTTTGATAATGTTTGTAGAAATCATTGTCATCATCTCTTCATTTGCCGCCTCTTCTGTATCCTTTCTCATCCTCATCCCCCGTTCCTTGTGATAAGATTGATTTGCTTTCTGTTTTGAGAGTGTCAGCAAGATCACCTGGTGTTGCCTGAAACGAGTTGGAAAATCACACTATCGCAATTCGTTGGACTAAATAGGTGGATATCCTCTGCAAATACGGATCCCATGATATTATTGTAAAAACCTTGAATCAATATGGATAGATATACCAGCCGTACTATCCGACATTGTCTGGGAATAAAAGGAAAAAAACGACTTGGTTACGAAGAAAAGGAAATTAATTTTGTTGACTTCAATTTTGTAATCAAATTATTTTGCGACAAAAGAATCGTCAAAAAAATGTTATTTTACTATTTGACGCTAATCAGTTCATTGTAAACAAAAAAATAATGTGTAATTACTGTGACGGCGAGAAACACACATACACACAAATCTGAATCAGACAATTTATATCTAAATTTACTTTTGAAGAATTCCAGGAAGAGAACTCTGTATAATTACACATGAACCCTTCCCTTTAATCTATTTCAGCGAGTCAAGAAAAATGTCTCCAAACAGTTTTCTTAGCCGCTAACTCGCGGCAGCTCCACATTGCAAATCTGCCTGGAAACAGGATTGGTAGTAGCTCTCTAAACTAACAAACAAACACCTGCCAACAGCTACGAGAGGTCGTGTATACTCCTCATGTGTCAGAAGTGTGCTAATGTATGGCTCCGAAACTTGGGTTGTCTCTTCTAGCAAAACTCACGAAACTGCATCATAATAACAGAGCAATGGTCAGATGGATCTCTTTGGTGAAGCCTGAACAAAGCATACCTTTTGAATCTCTGCTTTGCTTACACAGGTCAACTTGAACAGTTTCGCGGACATCATAAAGAAGAGCAGACTGCGTTGATTGGGACACGTTGAGCGCAGCAATGGCTGGATTGCTAAAGTCTGACAGTTGAATCTGCCAGCAGAGAAGACCACCACTGACAGACTAAAATTGTCTTGGTAGGACGTGGTCAAATCTGATAGAAAAGCTATGGCTATGGATTGTCAAGCCTCACCAAAGAGAAGAATGGAGAGGAAAACTTAGATCGAGACTAGACAATCAGGTCACACCCTCACCAGAGGATTAATTGTGGACTGATTCAACAAATAAACCGGTTGATGATGATGATAAGTATTTTTTAGAGGAAAAAAACAAACTTATATCAATAACATAGTGGAAGAGTAAAAAATAAAACGGTATTTATTTACTCCTCTCCAGGAGTTAGGCACAAGGCCAGTTTCATCTTACTCCCACGGTCGGGAAAGTGGGGTTCGAAAAGTCAGCGCCCGAGAGGTGAGCACTCTGGCCATTAGAAATTGCCTGGGCAGCCCTGTCGGCATTCCCCGGTAGGGGCGCTTCAGGCAGTAAGCAATAAACTTACTCCTCCCAAAGAGGGGAGGCGAAGCCTGGGAGGGTGGACTTCCTAGAACTGCACAGGACAGACCTTAGACAGACGTAAATCAAGCCCCGAAGGCCAAGACAATACCAGCCTATGGGGTGCAGTATCCATCGGAACAGATACTACACTTTGATCTTAAAACAGTAGGCTAGTATAAATCAGTATCAATATGTAAGATTAATTGCTTTGCTATTTGAGTCTGGCTTTGAAAATCTGACAAGATAACTATATACATATACACATATACATACATATACACACACAACACCTATGCTATCCGATTTTATGCATAGAATCTTTCAAATTTCAAAAGTTCATTCATTTCAAATATCTATTATTTGAAAACTGAGTTAGTCAACGTTTGTTCCCTAAGGCTTTTTTGTTGTCGTTGTCTGGGTTGGTGTGCTTCATGTATCAGCAAGGTAAACTGATACTATCCAGGAAAGAATGGCTCCCATCACTCACAAAATACATGTTAAAATATTTATCAGTTTTGTTATTGTGTAATATAAAAAAAACAAGCTTACATTTTAATTGTTCTATTGAGCTGTAATTTGCAGTTAACTCTACAAGTGACCCATCTCCTACTACCCTCTATCACTGTATGCTGTTTGCACCCCCCTCTCCCCTGCTGTCTATCACTCTCGCTCCATTGTCTCTTTATTAGCAGTAAAAGGTACTAGAACTAACAGTGGAACTCAAGACTAGAACTATTTATTTATAAGAAAGGGAATATCACTATCATTAGAAATACTATTTAACCCGTAGAGAGCGATAGAGAAAGACAGATAGGCAGACATAGGAAAAGGTAGACAGAGAGGCACAAAGTAGCGAAACGAAAAAGGGGGGAGGGGGGAGAAAAGAGGGAAAGAAAAAGACAGGTGGGATGGACAAAACCGATTGGCCCTGCTGGTCAGCAAGAAGAATGGTCACCTTTAATGATACTATTTGCAGGACACCAATAAAAACGTACACAAATCCCAGCAGGAGTTTCTTATTCCAGACAAAACAATGGGACAAAGTGGAAGTCCTTTCATCCAACGTCCTTTGCTCAAAGTCAATATTTATTATCATTATTGCTTTGGTTTCCGGTTTGTTTGTTTTTGTTTCTTGTATTTTGCACATAAAATGTATCAATTGTTCGAAGCAAAAGAGTGGACCCCCCCCCCCCCCCAATCTGCATATAAAAAGGGAAGGGCAAACAATTGAAAAATAAATGAAGGGGAAAAAAAAGTTTCAAAAGACTTTCTCTTCTTCCATATTGTTATCTGGGTTGGCGTGCTTCCTGTTTTAGCAAGGTAAACTGATATTATCCAGGAAAGAATGGCTTCCATCAATCATTGTTAACTTTCAGAGAAAGAAGTTAAAAAAAAATCATTTATTGTTAGCCAGCATCTATGCATCTGAGCGGATTTCATTCAATAGGATAGACATGCTGTGTCCATTTAATCCGTTCATCATTCTTTCAAAAAGTTGATCTAATGTACACAAGTCAGACTTCTAAACAAATAAATATTTTAAAAGCCATACTTTTAGTTAAATTTAAAAAGTAATAGTAGGTATCCCAAACTAAAGTTTTAGTTTTATTATAGCTAAAATCTCTGCACAATCGTGTTGACAACGGTTTTCATTAGATTACTGAAGTTCGGTGACGTGGAGCCTAGCCAGTACCAGATTGGTGACCATTCGTTAATGCTTGGCGCTGTATGTCATCTTTACATGACTGGGATATACTTACAGCTGGGGATCGCTTATGAATTTTATATTCCTTGTAAACTTTTTCTTTCGGGAGGAAGCCGGCATAATCTGCCAAGGGCTAACACCACACAAGGTATTACCAGTTCGTTTTTTTTCTTAACTCTTTTAACATGGGCGCATAAATCTTTACAAAACAGATACTACAAAATTTATTTTTGGTAACTAAATCACTCACCGAACTATGACGTTCAAAGTTTGTTGGAAATAAGAGAAGTTACCGTTTTGTGTGCTATTGATCCAGATGATTTCCACAGTGTATAACTAAAAACTTGCAACATGCGAAACATCATCACAAATGTAATGTCATCTTGTGGTAAATGAAAATTAATCATAATGGAATCAATAATTATTATATCAAGCCAGAAAAAGAAAAAAAAAGGCAAACATGTCACAGAAGCGCAAATTTGACTATTCATAAAAAATTCATTTCAACAGCTAACACATTGAATTTTCTTAATATGATTCATAGCACATTAGAGATAAAGCTAAATTTTCTTTTTATATTAAATCACTAATAAAATTGGCCATGTAAAAACAGACAGAAACACAATTTGATAATATGGCAATTTTTTTTCTTTATTCACTAAAGTTTTCAACTTAGATTTTTCTGTGAAAGACAACTTAAAACCCTCTATTAAGTCCACCATATTAGCAAGAGGCCCTTTTCTTTAAGATGGAACTATCTGTATTTACATAGAGACACACAATATCGAGCACACAAAATTTAAAAACATTTTCCCATTAAAAATAAATCGCCCGTCACCAAGATAGTGACGTGAAGTAGTCCTCAGAGAAAAGATAAAATTTTGGTGTAAACAAAAATAAAAAAATATAAACGAGATATAAACAAAATCTTATAAAAATAAAAAATATAAACGAGATATTTATTTACTCCTCTGTAGGAGTTAGGCACAAGGCCAGTTTTATCTTACTCCCACAAGTAAGATGTGACCACAGGTCGGGTCGAGTAAGTGGGGTTTGAAAAGCCAGCGCCCGAGAAAGTGAGCACTCTGGCCATTAAAAATTGCCTGCGCAACCCCGTCGGCATTCCCCAGTAGGGGCGCCTCAGGCAGTAAGCAATAAACTTACTCCTCCCCAAAGAGGGGAGGCGAAGCCTGGGAGGGTGGACTTCCTAGAACTGCACAGGACAAACCCACAGACAGGTGGAATCAAGTCCCGAAGGACAAGACGACACCCGTCTATAGGGTGCAGTATCCATCGGAACAGATACTACACTTACTTCCTAGCGTGCCAGGTATAAACAAAATTTTATAAAAATAAAAAATATAAACGTAAGTTGAAATTTAAGGGATTCCACTATATCTACGAGCTTTCACACTCTAAACTAGGCTGTTTTTTTATATCTATGGTAAGGTAAATAACCATTTTCCAAAATCATGTAGTTTGAACTTTATTTGTCAAGCTTTCAACTAACTTAGTCATTTGTAGGGGAAATTGTAAACATATGCATAAAGTCCCTATTTACTTGTCTCCTGACGAGGGCAAAGTTTAACATGGTCGGTTTTAATCAGGAAAATTCAAAAAGGGGAATTTCAGATTGTCTGTCTAGAGGGATTTCTTGATCTTCTAACAGAGGACAGAACAGATACTACACTTTGAACTATTTGTAAAAATAAAGTTACAAATTTTACAAATTAGGCACAATGCCCTCAAACGTGTGAGGGGTGCTAAGGGTTCATTGGTCATCCTGTCTATCCTACTCTCGACAAATTTTGACTAAGCATTATTCTTTCATTCTTTCATCATTTGTCCATCACTTTCACTTCAGCTGTCACCACAATACCACATTTACTCTATGTCCCCAATAAATTGAATTTAATTTTGTTCACATTATATATAATTTTATTGAAATAAAAAATTGGGTTTGGTTGTTTTGTTTTACGGCATATCGAGTTATTTAATGCCGAATACGGTCAATTTGGTAAAAGTTTTTATGCTTAAAGTTCTTTATGTTCAAGAATTTATTCATGGTGTTTGGTTTGGTTGTTTTGTACAGGAAAAATTCTGTTTTTGTTTTTAGCTTTGCAGAACATGATTGAGTTTTGTAAAGGACAAGAAAAAAAACATCAATGTTTGGTGCATTTTTGGTCAGGAAGCCAGTATCTTCAGACAGCCTTATCTGGTAATACCAGTATAAGATTGGGACTTAACACACACACAAAAAAAAAAACAACAACAACAACAAAAAAACACCACTGCTTTTCGGTTTATTTAGAACCGAAAACAAGCAAGTCGATCTCTAAATGGGAGTGAAACTTAAGTGGGAGTAAATGAAATTGGGTTAGAGTTTGAGAGTTTATGGTGTCCTTCCAAGATATAAAAAAAAAAGCAATTGGAGATGCTAAGATCAAAATAAAAGTGAGAAATGGGCATCTTGGAGGAAATCTATTAAAAATTAAATATTTTTTAAAATGCCACGTGTAAACATGTGCAAGGCTGCATGTTTAGTGGGATGCATGGATGCATGCTACGGAGAGCAAGTCTGCGAAGAAAAGATATTTAACAAGGAAAAGACAGATCACCCAAGAAATGGGAAATATATCTGGCTTGGGGTTTGACCACCCGAAACTTGATTTCTCCACTTAGAAAAGTTATTGCCTCTTTAAGCAGGAGTTTATGTTGATAAATCAAACCACTATAAAGGTTCCATGCTGGGGTTATGCCCCTCTTGAGGTTTCCCCAAATTAATGTTCATACTAGATGGTGGACTTTCTGGTCAGTCAGTTTTTTATGTTTATGGGTTGGCAGCTGATTATCTCAAGTGGTCTCTTTGGGGTAGTCCAAGTGATATTTATATATATTTCCGCAGAAGGGCAGAGGTGTGTGTCTCACAGATAGATGAGCCTTTTTAGCCATAAGCTGAAGGACTGTTCGGTTGAATTTTTTTTTCGATTTGGTCGGGCTATGACTTTTGATTTGCACGCCTGTTGTTCAGTAGAAGAAAAGCATTAGTATGATGGGCAGATCAGATGTTCACCCCAAACCTAGCGAGACAAAACATATTTTATTTTTTATTTAATCATTTTATGAAGACAGCTGTTCGCTTTTTAGAGCAAAGATTTTCATGAGAAAATCTTATTAATCATTATAAAAAATAAACCTACTATGCAGTTCCGTTCCAAATCGCTTTTAACCCTTTTCATTTGTTTATAGTTGGCATCAGTCACTTCAAGTTTTTGAAAAAGTTTGATTTTCGCGACCATTTTGAAGCTTAGGGTCTAAGTAACAATTTGGGTCCGAGTGGACAAAGATTACACGGAGTCTTCATACACTCGCGCAATCAAAATGTAATAATGTCAATATATCTGAAACTATTCGACCTAGAAACATGAATTTGGTATCTATATTTAGGTTTTCATGATCAAGGAATCAGATAAAACCATTCCTCACAACATCAAATTATTTATTTGTCCTTAAATGGTAAAATTCAAGATGCCCACCACCAAAATCCTATATCGTCTATACTTCCAAATAGGATTTTGGTGGCAGCCATCTTGAATTTTACTGGTACCAAAAACTAAACTTTTGCAAAAACTTGAAGTGAAAATGGAAATTTACTCATGGTGGAAACCTCACTATTATTAATGACAATTCACACAAATATGACATTTCTATAATGTTTAATCATAATATTATGATACAAATCAGTCCAACAGTTCTGTTCCACTCTCTCAGGCTTTACCTTCTCTCTGAGAAGGGGTTAGTTTATTGCTAATCACCTGATGTGACCCTCTACTGTGAAATGCCGATGGGGTTGCTCAGGCATTTTTGTAAACCAGATTGCACTTATCCTAGTGTGCTGGCTTCTCAAAACCCGACCTGACCTTGTGTCTAACCTCCTGGAGAGGAGGTCAATAATATGAACAAATTAGTTCCACGATGTTTCGAAAGGATATTGGTTTCTGTTCTTGGTTTATCTGCTTTATGACGCATCAATCCAATTTTGGGTTGGTTCATGCCATAATACGGATAGCTATTGCATAGAAATTTGTAGGTACACAATTGTGAAATACACTTCAATAATATTGACAAAATAGCCATAATTACAGAGAAAACGTTTAGTTGTTTTGTTTTACGGCATATCAACCCTTTTCAGGTTATTTAATGCTGAATTAGATCATTTTAGTAAAAGTTTTTATGCTTTAAGTTTTTTATATTTTCAAATATTTATTCATGCTGTTTAGTTTGATTTGGTTGTTTTGTAGAAATTGGATTGATGCGCGATAAAGCAGATAAACCAAGAAAATAAACCAATATTCTTTCCGAGTATCATGGAACTAATGCTTTTTGTTTTTAGCTTTGCAGAACATGATGTAGTTTTTCAAAGGGAAAGGAAAAAAAACAATAACATTAATGTTTGGTGCATTTTAAGTCAGAAAGTCGGTATCTTCAGACTGCCTTATCTGGTAGCACCAGGCCGAGAAAGAGGAATGCTTGTGCAACCAGAATTACACCCACAATTTAGAACTTATGAGTGTACGTTGAGATACCCAACTCATTTTTTCTTAACTCACAACATTTGTTAATTCCTTCTATGTTTTAGTGACCGCGTTTTCATCAGTGATTTCACTCCCATCATTTTTGATAACGACTACCTTGACAAAGGGTCGACTGAAAGATATCTTGGTAGAAATAATATTTTCTTTTCTTCTGTTCTTTAATTTCATTTCTTTTAACCTGGTTGCCCAAAAAAACAAAAACATTTCATCCACTCTTGCGTTTTTGTTTCAGCAATAAAGGTTTCCTTTTTTCTAGCTAATTATGGCTATTTCCCCAATATTCCTATTTAATTGCATCCCCACGAGAGCAGAGTTAGACAAGGCCTGTTTTTAATCTGAGGAAAATCCAGCTTCCAAAAAGGGTTCACTCTGGATTGGAACAAAAATTTAAATTGCCTCAGTATACAGGGTGTCTCAAAAAAATATTCCTAATGACATGTTTCGCGACGTTTGCGAATCCCTTGGTGCGTGTTATCAGCTTTGTTTGAACAATAATAGTCATCAGTTTGAACATTTGCGAACATGATTCTTCAATTACATCTGTCTCATGTATTCGATGCTATTTCATTTCACTCTATGTTCATAAATAAAAGTTTTCTCGTCATTCTACGAGTGAGTACATTTTTTTGAGACACCCTGTAGAAGGATTTCTTCTGACCGAGGACAGAATAGACCAAGTGCAGCATCAGAATAGATACTTTACTTTGTTCCTAGCCAAAAGGCCATTGAAGTGTATAATGCTGCTAATCTTACATCTAGGCACATTTCCTTCAAGATTCGGGGCAAAATCTTTTGAGCCTGTGTTCACGCCGCCATCTTGCATGGCAGCAAGACATGGGTCACAAACGCTTCTCATCTTGCAACAGCTTCGGCGTAATGACCGTGCCATGACCAGGTGGATGTGCAGTTGCTATCTAGAGGAGAGAATCCCTTCAACCATGCTTCATCAGAAACTTGGCATTGATAGGATTATGGAGGTCTTACATGCTCAGCGTCTTAAGTGGTTTGACCATGTACAGCATACCACCTCTTGTACAACTCCAAAACTTGCCTGGATATCAAGCGTAGTAGACAGATGAAGACCTGGATTGAGTATGTAAGAAGTGATATAATTGCATGCAATATGACCGATATCAATCCTTCGGATCGGACCGCATGGAGAGCAGGCGTGAGATATTGCCTGGTGTTGTCTACCCCAAACTTGCAGTACCTTAAATACCAAAACAGGATGAGAATGATCATAAACGAAATATTGTATGCAATTAGTTGAATACAAGTAGTTATTTTATCAAAAGCTATTAGAGAATTATGAGTTCATACATTTATCCAGGGCAGAGATGCTGAGAGCTACGTGTCCTGCATCAGAATCGGAGACCCATAAAAATCTAAAAGGACGCAGTAAGATATTACCTATGTTCCTAGAACACAAGTCATTTTTTTCATAAAAAAACAATACACACAGAAAATCTTATGAGTGTGGGTTCTTTTATCTCCCGTTTTTTTATTCCGAACATTTCAAGCTAACTATAAGGGCAGTCGACACGACCTACCCGTCGTTTTCTTTGTAACTGAACAATCTAATTTTGTGACAAGGATCAGGGAAATACATTTTTTGGTTGTATTTTCAGCTGGCTGTAAACAAGAATTCTCAGTTCAGAACATCATTCTCACCCCTCATCAACAGACTTATCAACACATCAAGAGCAGCTTCTTAGGGTCAACCGTTCTTTGAAATATACATTCTTGAATTCTAGTTACGTGATCCCCTCCGCGGGGTGGGGGTAGAGGCTAATTCCCATTTATATTGTTAATCTATTTATATAGGAGAAAACATAAAAAATATATGGACTATTTTCTTATTAGATTTTTACATTTGTTTTTCTCATCTTATTCCGGGAATAAGAAAAAATTTCTAGCCCCCCCCCCCTTCATAAAATTTCCCAGGTACCCATTAAAATCAAATTCGTGGATCCCAGAACTTACTAAATTAAAAAGCTATCAGCATCACTGCAAAGGTATTACTGCATGATTGGGGGCAATAGATCTGATAGAAAATCCATTAGGCACAATAGTTAGAATAGATGTTTTAAATTTATACCGGTGAGTGCACTAACAAGCAATCTGTGCCGAGGGAAGTTAGGTCTAGGAATTTGAAAATTAGCCTTTTACATTGTTTTGAAGAATTACTAAAAGACCTACTCTACAATGCCGAGTAATGAATGAGAACCATTATGTAATTTTGCTCTCAGCCCTGACACCCATAATATCATTTTTATAATGTTCTGTAATTTTCGAGTTTTCCTTTAAGTACAATTATTTATTCATGCCATTCTCGTTATGTCGCCGCTATTACTACTACTACTACTACTACTACTCCTCTGCCCACCATTTCTTGTCTCATTCGTCCTTACCCCAGCCATCTAAAATATTCAATATGCAAACAAACAAGATTATAAAAGTTTTATTATTATACAGACGAGTTTTTATTTGTGCACTTCTATTTATGTTTTTTTTTTCAACTGAACTGGGTTAAATCTTGCATTTCTTTAAATTTCATTGACATTGAACTCAAAAAGATGCGGCAGCTGGGAATGTTTTATTGATTTGGGTAAATGTGAAAAGAATCAAGAGAAAAGGGAAACAACGTTGGAAGCAGAAGACGTCGACCACGACTGTTTGTAACCTGGTTTTGTTGGTGTATTTAGAAATACATGAAAATTCTTTGAGAGAAATACAGAAAAAAAAAGAAAAAGACAAAAAAGAAAAAAAAAGAGAAATACAGAAAGAAAAAAAAGAAAAAAGAGAAAGAAAAAAAAGAAAAAGAAAAAAAAAGAGAGAAAAAAGAAAATAGAAAAAAAAAGAAAATAGAAAAAAAAAGAAATAAAGAGAAATAAAGAAAGAAATAAAGAAAGAGAGAAAAAAAGAAAAAGGAAAAAGAAAAAGGAAGGAAACAAAAAAGAGAAAAGAAAGAAAAGGAAAAGAGAAAGAAAAATGAAATAAAATAGAAAGAAAAGAGAAAAAAGCGAAGAAAAGAGAAAAAAGCGAAGAAAAAGAAAAAATAAAGCAAAAGAAAAAATAAAGCAAAAGAAAAAAAGAGAAAAATTCAATTGAATAGAGTTAATTTTGTCAGACAATTTCGATGTCCTCGTTTATCGTTTAAGGCGTCTCAAGCATCCTGTCGATTTCAAACAGTGCCATTTATGGGGATTTCCATCTACTCTTCTTTCTCATAGTATTTTTGATTGACAAGAGAAGTAAACGGTCACTTCTTTTTATATTCCTACAGTGATCACAATTTTCTCTCGCGTACTTCAAACAAATGGAGAGATCAGATATTCACCCCAAACTTAACGAGACAAAATAACATTTTTTTAATTATCCATTTTATGAAAACAGGTGTTCGCTTTTTAAAGAGAATTTTCGTGAGAAAATCTTATTAATCACCTCAAAAGTAAATCTATTTTGTTGTTTTGGTCCAAATCACTTTTAACCCTTTTCCTGGAACCTAGAAATATAAACGTACACTCCTAGTTACATCCATGTCTATATACTACTAAAACTCTGGATCTTGCTGGCTATCTTGTGCACATTGGATGACGTCATGAAACGATGACGTCGTCCATTAAAACAGAGGAGGTGATAATGAATGACGTCACAAAATTATGTTAACAATCAACCCAGATAGGGAGGAGAGAGATCTTTCATGACGTTTTATTTAAATGACCCAATATCACACACACACAATTTAATATATATATATATATATATATATATATATATTTCAATATTTTACTTACATACGACGCCGTTTTGAGCTTTTGGCTCTCATCAGTGCAGGGAAATGACAATCTCAGACAGTCACGGGGCGTGAACCCAGTTCACAGAGATACCTTGAATCTGTAAGCGCTCGCCTTATTCCTTTGGCCATGGGAGGTTGTCACATGATACGGAGAAATTAGGTTGTATTTACGCTGAAAGTGACGAGTGTAAACATCAAGATAGTCTGATAGAACTCAACGACAGAGTCGGAGTATCGCACTGAAGCTTTTAGGTGAATGTCTATTTCTTAATCTCTCCAACAGTGCTAGACTTTAATTTACTTAAAGGGCCGTCTGAGTATATAAGAGTGTGAAAATATATTTTAGCATATACTTTCTATATTTTATGTATACTAAACTCTTCTAATTTAAAGCTCGATGATTGTCAACTAGTAACAACAGAGCATATATAAGTAAACAAGGTTCATTTACATTTCAAAAGCCAAGATTTTATTTATCTCACCAAGCCTTGCGTGTTGGGAGCAGTGCTGAAATGCTACTGCGATTTTTGGACGTTAGTCTTTCATGTCATGCCACAATGTATAATTCTTCAAACTGAGACCTTTTGTACTTTCTGAAGAAAGACAAATCTAATATTGACATAATAATGTTGGTTGGTCTCCTATGAGCGAAACGAGTCCCACCAGGGGTTTTTACCCCGCCTAATAAAACCAGTATTGTCCGGGCCTTTGGGTCTGGATTTAAGCCGGTCTATTGGGGGTGGCCGATCCTGTGCAGTTGTAGGAGGTGCACCCTCCCAGGCTTTGCCTCTCCTCTTTGGGGAGGAATAAGTTTATTGCTTACTGTCTGAGGCGCCCCTACCGGGTAATGCCGACGGGGCTGCCCAGGCAATTTTTAAACAGCCAGAGTGCTCAAATTCTCGAGCGCTGGTTCTTTGTCACATCTTACCTTGTGGGAGGAAGATAAATAGAATGAGCGAAACGAGTTCGTAAAATAATTGCACTAAAGATTGACTGTTATGTGAGATAAATAAAATCTTGGCTTTTGGAATATAAATAAACCTTGTTTATTTATATATTATATATATAACATTGGGAGGGAGAGGTTACAGCCAAGTTATGATAATCTGTTACTCAGAGTTTCATTCATTCATTCATTCACTCACTCACACACACACACACACACACACACACACACACACACACACACACAAAATCTTAGCAACTACTGGGAACATATACCAGAAAGAACTGTTGGAAATAAGTCATACACCATCCACTATGACTATGCAATTCCTACAGCTACATAGCTAGAAACCGATGCTATTAAACCTGACATAGTGATATGGGACAAGAGGGAGAAAGTAGCAACCCTAGTTGAAGTCAGTGTCCCTAATGATGATGGCTTAAACAGAGCTGAGCAAGAGAAGATAATGAAATACCAAGGTCTTATGTACAACATGAAAATAAACTGGAACCTTAGGAAGATCTCCATTATTCCAGTAATTATAGGAACAACCAGGCTCATGAAAAGGAATTTCAAAAACTACATGGCGAATGTACCCGGTGAACCAAGTGCAACAAACAATTGTGCTTAAAGGAGCGGTTAGAATATTAAAAAGATCTCTCTGTTGCAGTCTATGAAATAACAGGCGAATGTCTTACATCCGATAAGATGCCCCATCCCAGCAAAAACAAAAAGGTAACAAAATTGGGGGGGGGGGGGGACAGAAACTTACCCTTTCTCTTACTGATTTTTAGTTTGGCTATAAAATTACTAAGCATTTTTATCCTAGATTTGATATGTTTGACAGCGATGTCAGGTTTCCTCCATTTTATTTCTTATGTATCTATTTATATAAACTTAGCTCCATTTTATTTCTTATGTATCTATTTATATAAACTTAGCTCCATTTTATTTCTTATGTATCTATTTATATAAACTTAGGTATGTGTACATCTATCGATATAAAGTCAAGTATGCTTATATCTTTATATGTACAGGTTTCACTCCTAATCTAACCGATCATTATGAATTTTGAAACACAGTTGATAGGTGTATGAGGTAAAAATGTGGGTTATCTGGAGCTTAGTTTAGTTTTAAGGGGATAAATATGGCTGGAAGTCTGCCTCCGATTTTTGTGAAATTTTAACAATTGGTATTAGACATCAATTAATAAATATTAAAAATTTCAGTTCATAATGGTTTTTTAGGGAACATAATATGGAAACAACAAAATTCAAATATCTGCTTTGTGTTGAATTAGACCCATAGTCATTAGACACAAATTACGCAAGATTCCTTGAATTTCAGTTTTTCTTAAGACCCTTTAAGCTTAAATTTTAGACATTTTCTAGAATCAAAATCGTGTAATGGATTTTGATCAAAATTGGAATGAGAATTCTAGACTTAAGGTTTAGTTGCATTATATCTTGATTTTAATCTTCATAAGGGAACAATAGGTGTGTAATAAAAACTGGACGCCGAATATAACTTAAGGATAAGCTTTATTTAACCATTTGTTGCTTAGCTAGACAAATAGTGTTTTAACATTCACTCTTAATATACACGAATGTAGAACATTCCATTATTACTCCAAGGGGGAGACAGGCATCAATTATCTTTGTTACTACATTCTCCCCCATCTATCTTCTTATTCGTATGGAACAAAATCATCCCATCGACCTGGCCTCCTGCGGGTTCTTTGAGGGCGTCTTGGTTGTTTGTGCCCGACATCCATTTCTAATCTAGGCTCCTCGGGACCTGACGACGTTTCGGGACTGTCTTGTGTTGCTGGTTTAGGGCTAAAATATCTTGCTCCAAATCGCTCTCGTTTTCTACGGCGCTTCGGTCGCTTGGTGTCTGAAGATTGAGTATCTGTCTCAGATATTGGGTGAAACCGCTTTCGTGGTACCCATCTGTCGTCCGAACTAGAGTCAGAGACGACTCTGTTAGTATATTCAGATTCGTTTTGTTGGGACTCTGAACTTGACGTATCTGGCACACGATCACCTAAGAGGGTCGGACTTGTTCCACGAACCGGAGCTCTATATCCATCTGAAGCAGTTCTACGTTCATATACATTTCCTGCTGGGGCTAGATCCCTTAAGGAGACAGTAGATTGCCTTCCTTCTGAATTTCTGACCAGTGCATACTGAGGGTTCGCTTCGATTAATTGTACCTCGCTTACCAATGGGTCATGTTTACTATGACGAACATGACGTTTTAATAAAACTGTGCCAGGTTGTGCAAGCCACGAGGGAAGTGATGTGCCTGCTGAGCTTCGTCGTGGGAACGAGAAGAATCTCTCATGTGGGGTAGCGTTTGTCGCTGTACATAATAGAGTCCTAATAGCGTATAAGGCCATGGGGATGAGACTTTCCCAATCGGAGATCGGACTATTGCGATTTGCTGCCGCCAACTGTACTGTCTTCCATATTATACCATTGTATCTTTCGCACTGTCCGTTTCCTTGAGGATTGTGAGGAGTTGTTCTACTTACAGCTACTCTTCGTTCATGCAGAAACTGCTTGAGTTCGTCCGACATAAAAGCAGACCCACGATCTGAATGTATATATGCAGGCACTCCAAAAACGGCAAAAATGGAGCAGAGGCCTTGAATTACTGTTGCAGCCGTTACGTCTGGGCAGGGGATGACGAACGGAAATCTTGAGTACTCGTCTATTATTGTGAGCATGTATTTATTTTTAGTTTTAGAGGGTAAAGGGCCCTTAAAATCCAGGTTAAGTCTTTCAAAAGGCTGTGTGGCCTTAATGAGTGTTGCTGGAGGAGGTTTGTAGAACCTGGGCTTATTTTCTGCGCATATCCGACAAGAGTTCGTAATTCTTTTTACGTCTTCAACAGAATATGGCAAGTTTCTGCTCCTGACTACGTGAATCATTCTTGTGATACCTGGGTGACACAATTCCCTGTGTATATACTGAAGATCATCTGAGCCAGTTACCAGGCCACACACCCTTGAAAGCGCGTCGACCGCGGCATTCTCCTTACCAGGGCGGTAAGTGACGTCAAAGGAGTAGCAAGAAAGCTCCATTCTCCATCTCGCTATTTTCTCGTTTTTTATTTTACTCGTTGTTTTTGGGTTAAACATAAACGAGACCGACTTTTGGTCAGTGATTAATTCAAAATGTCGGCCGATTAAGTAATGCCTCCATTTTCGTAATGCCTCAACTATGGCGTACGCTTCTTTTTCTATTGCAGAGTGTCGTCGCTCGGATTTCGAAAGTGTTCTTGAAAAAAAAGCTACAGGACGACCGGATTGTCTCAGTGAGGCAGCTATCGCACAGTCGGAGGCATCCGTCTCAACTAATAGAGGGATAAAAGGATCCACAGCAGAAATGGCAGACTGAGCAATGTTCCTTTTCATGTTTTGAAATGCTCTGATGGCGGAACAGGACAACGGAAAAGTAGATACTTGTGTCAATGGGTGTATTTTTTCTGAAAAAGACGCAACCCATTGGGAGTAGTGAGCAAACATACCGAGGGCTCGTCGTAAAGAGGGCATGTTTCCAGGGATTGGTAATTCCATTAGCGGTTTCAGTCGCTCGGGATCCGGCGTCATGGTGCCATTTTTGACAATGTATCCCAATAATTTGATGCTTTTCAAGTTGTAGGAACATTTTTCACTGTTCAAAGTCAGATTATATTTCTTGACGGCAGCCATGAATCGTTTAAGGTTGTGGTCATGTTCAGCTTGGTTATGTCCGCATACTGTGACATTGTCTATATATGCAACAGTACCCTTCAATTTTTCATTGGAGATTATTTCATCTATTACCCTCTGGAAGCTAGCCACACCATTTGTTATCCCAAAAGGAATTCGGCAGAACTGATATAGGCGACCGCAGGCCTCGAATGCCGTGTAGGGCTTATCCTCTGGCTTGATAGGTACCTGATGGTAGGCATTTCTGAGATCTAAAGTACTGAAAGTGTGATATTTTGCAATATTAGAAATCATTTCGTCAATACGAGGCAGTGGATAGGCATCGAGTAATGTGTATCTGTTGATGGTCTGGGAATAGTCAATGACCATCCTTTTCTTGTGATTTTCAGTGGCTGTTACGAGGACCTGTGCTCGCCATGGAGATTCACTTGGCTCTATAATTCCTTCCTTAAGTAGTTTTGTTACTTCTGCTGCTATGAACTGCTTGTCCGTTTCTGAATAGCGTCTTGATTTTATTGCTATTGGTTTGCAGTCAGGAGTTAAGTTTGTAAAAAGTGACGGGTGCCGCACTTTGACAGCTGCTAGTCCACATACGCTTAGGACTGGCTTGGGGCCACCAAAAGGAATTTCAACGCATGAATGTTGTTTTAGAAAATTGTGACCCAAAATCACTTCGCAGCAGAGGTTTTTCATTACTGATAATTTGATCCCTTGATAGGAGTTTCCTTTTAGTTTCAGGTTAACCATGCAATATCCAATTACATGGGACGATAAAGATGAATTTGCCATTGATATTTGGTTGGAACAAGGAAATATTTCCCATTTATTTGCTTTTACAATACTGGCATTAATAAAACTTTCGGAACTGCCTGTATCAATAAGCGCATGAATAGTCAATCCATTGATTTTTACCCTCACGATTGTTTTTGAGAGGCAGCCGGGGAATGCAGCTGATATTGTAATTGGTGCTACAGTAGCAAGAGTAGCCGAACGTTTTTTTTGAGAAGCTGACCGGCAAACTTTCGAAAAATGTCCCTGCTTATCACACTTGTGGCATCTAACATCTCGAGCCGGGCAGGACGAACGAGCATGTATACGAAGGCCACAAAAGTAGCATGTGGATCCAGCTGAGGCGGCAGTGATAAGTTGTTCGTGATCGTTAGAAAGGGGGGGGTGGCAGCATCTTGGACAATGGAAGAATTTTGAACATGCAGAGGAGGGGCTACGATAGCAGCTCCCAAAATATCGGGTTGTAAATAGAAGACAGACTGCTTCTGTGCCATGTCCAACGTTAGAGCTTGTTCATAAGCTGTTGGTAAGTCTAGGTTTTTATTCTCTAGTAGTCTTTGTCTTATTTGGTTGGACTGTATTCCATTAATAAATGCGTCCCTGATAAAAACATCTCTCGCTTGGTTCGCAGTTAAGGCTGTAAATTCACACTCGCGACTTAACGTCTTTAGAATCTGAAGGTATTGTTCAAGGCTTTCTTCTGGTTGTTGACGCCGGGTAGCAAGTAAATGTCTAGCAAAAATAGTATTTTTTTTCTTTACAAACATGGCTTCTAAAATGTCCACCGCAGTTTCATAATTTTCACATTCAGATAAATTTCTATAAATAGCAGTAGAGACATGATGTAAAAGAAGGGTATATTTCTCAGTACCTGTTAAAGCCGCGTTTGAAGATAACTGTAGAGCTGTAAGGAATCCTTCGAACATTTTTCTCCAATGCCGCCATTTGTCAGTAGATTCCGAGTCGGCCGTATCAAGGTCTAGACGATCGGGTTTCAAGTAACGTTCCATAACGAATGGTTAAATAAATTGTAATAAAAACTGGACGCCGAATATAACTTAAGGATAAGCTTTATTTAACCATTTGTTGCTTAGCTAGACAAATAGTGTTTTAACATTCACTCTTAATATACACGAATGTAGAACATTCCATTATTACTCCAAGGGGGAGACAGGCATCAATTATCTTTGTTACTACAAGGTGCAAAAGTGTTCTGTTCAGGGGATTTAATTTTCGAGTATTCTTTTAGTGCGTGTGCATATATATATATATATATATATATATATATAATTTTTCCTGTCGAAGCCTCCCTCCATCTTATTTTGACTCTAGTGAACCTTGCTGCTAAACTGAAATCCCACCCCACCCCACACTTTCACTAGAAACTGTCGCACCGAGAAATCCAGACAGTTGAATGTTAGTCCTGCAGAAACTCTGCTGAAAGGCTATTAAAAAATGGAATTCTCTCCGTCTGCGTTTTCTTTAAACCTCAATAATTTTCCCTATTCATTTCTTATGATATGAAAATGTTTTTTTTTTTTGTTCTCTTGGTTTTTGTCGTTCTGAAGATGTATACCATACTAGAACATATGAACTAAAAAACCTTTTCAGATAAAAAGATTTTCTAGTCATTGTGTATACCGTGTGTATGGAATAGTGGATAAGCGTGTCAACGGACTAGTAGAAATAAAAACAAGCATTTATGAAGCAGAATCGATACTTTGATCGATTCAAACAACCTTAATCACAATGATTATTTACAGTCGTTTGAATAGACTGAAATATCGGTACTGTTTTAATGATGTGTTTGTGTCTCAATTTTTACTAGTCTGTTGTCATGCTTATCTACTATTCCATATCTTAAGCATTCCATTTTGTATGGAATTTCATTTCATATTCTAAACTCCCTCATACAATATGTATGTACACACACACACTTTTATAAAAAAAGAAATCCTAGTCATTTGGTATATCATATGAATTTATCTAGACACATACAATTTATTTTCAGAAGTCATTGAGATAATCAATGGAAAGGAGACTACAACAACAAAAAAAAGCTGAAGTAGGAGTTAATTTATGAGTTTGTCTAAAATGGTTTATCAGTATTCAACATTTTTTTCCATTGTTTTTCAAGAAACTTTTAGAACAAAAGAAAAGAAAACATTGGTTTAAAAAAAAGGTTGAAATGTTTGTTTTGGGTGATAAGAGATTTACAAAGGAGTGAAGGAGGGGGGGGGGAGTGAAGTATGAGAAGGGTACGTAGAATTTCTGTTAGAATAAGATCCATGAAATTAGAAGAAAAAAAACAAGAGAAATATGGTGTTCTTCAACCAGTTCTGTGGAGCCGGGGTCAGAGCAAATTCATTGGCTTAAACGTTGGAGTTGATGAAAATTTGCCGGCTTCAACTATAAAAAAAAATGCCCCAAGTAAACAATTAATAAAAAAAAAAATTAAAATCTTTTGTGTCATCATTAATAAAAATTATGTTACGATGTCTTGTGTCTCATCTCTACATAACTTACATTTTCTTTTTTGTATTATTATTAATTAATTAGTTATTGGAATTAAAACAAAAAAAAACGCGTAGGGTACTAAAATGATTTTTATTTTTACTTTTTTTTTTAAAGTTCTATTTAAAAAATAATTTAATTACAAAATTGAATCCTCCAAAACACATTTTGATTTCATCGCAAAGAAAACAGCTATTTTAATCTTTTAATAGTTAAAAAAGCATTTAAACTATCGAACAGAAAGTAATTTAAACTGGCCTTAAAATTCTTAGCAAATCCTCATTTAATTTTAAGATTAAAAGTTTTGGAAGTTTCTTACATCCAATAATTTTATAAACAGGGATTAAAAGCACGATTGGTTCAATTTATAAGTTCATGATCAAAAGATAACGTAATTAAATTTAAAAATTCTATTTAAAAAAATTAAAAAAAAAAAAAAAAATTTTTAATTTTTTTTTTTTTTTTTTTTTTTAAATCACTGAATATTTTAAATAAAATTTTGTATTTTGTTTTCGTTATGTCTTAAAGGATTCATGAGATTTCATTCTGTTGCGAATACATTATCAAAATAAGCAATGACAAAGTCTATCCATACAAAATTATTAATTTCTTTAACAACTTTGCTGAGACAATGAAAGATTCATAAAATTGAGACTTCAAAGGGTCAAAGAAACGTTTGAGAAGAAAGAGTTGTTTAGTGGTTAAAAATTAATTGAATACATGAATGTGTGTGAAGATAATGATTTAGCCGGCGAAGGTTGCCTGATGATTGGTCCTCCGAAATAAGAGTCGAGAATGCATTTCGACAATCAATCCAACAGAGACTGGCCATTTTGGTGGCCTTTTATCTGTTGGGCTGTGGTATATGTCTTTGAATAGTCCTAGGGGGTCCATCCTCCAAGGCCTTGCCTTTCCTCTTTCGGAAGGAGTTAGTTAATCGCTAACTGTCTGAAGCGCCACTACCAAGGAATGTCAACGGGGCTACTCAGGCTGTTTTTAGAGGCCAGCCTGACTCTTTCACTGGGTTACTGGCTTTTTCTTCTCCCACGTTCCACAGAAACACTTTCATCAAACCCATATCTGACCTTGTGTCTAACCTTCTGGAGATGAGGTAAATTAATACTGAGTGTGTACATGTGTGTTCCTTCAGTGGTGTGTGTGCGTGCTTGTGTTGAGTGGGGTGTATGTTTCACCAGGCTTTGTGTTTAGTAGTCCATGAAAGTATCTTATTGTGTCTGTTTCGACCCTGCGACGAGAATTAGCTTTTAAGGACTTAACCATGGCAACGAAACGAAAATACCGGAACAAAGAGAATGAAAAACGCTGTGTTTGACTTTTTGTACTATGCGCCAATATTCGGGGAGAATATTTCTTGCATTTTCATTGGTTGAAGGAAACTGCTAAGTGGAGATTTTGTCCAATCAAGAGTCGATACATAAATACAATATTCACTGCTACTTCTAACAATTGATTTATAGAAAACGAAAAAGAAAAAACGTTTAATTCCCAAAGCGTTGAAAAACACACTTAAAAATCAAGATGCTATAATATGATGTAGAAGTGGAAGATATCTTGAGTTTTTTGGGTTTTTTTTAATTTCAGGAGCTGTAGTCAAACATTAGAGGTACAGATTCCATAGCCCTTTCTATAAGACTGCTCCTTTCGCACACCACTCTCGTGCTTATTTTAAATCTGAAGGAAATCACTTACAACGTCGGTTGAAGCATCTTTGGGGTCAGAGAGTGCAAAGAGTATCGATTATAAAGAGAGATTTATCTCTTATGTTTCCATCTTTTAATATAAGAAAACCGACACTTATTTTGACTCGTCCTTCTATGCTTTCATTCACGACAATCATTAGCTTTTATGGTGATATTTTTTTTACTTAACATAAAAAATTTTTTAAAAAGGTATTATATGTCTTACTTTCTGAAGAAGCGATTATTATATTGCCGAAAAATGGTAAAGTTCAAAATTAAAAAAATATTGAAAAAAAAAGAAAAAAAAAAAAAGAAAAAAAATCGCATTATTTTGATTTTTAGACCATCATTTCATAATTCAAAATTCAACAAAGCTTATCAACAAGAGACATCCATTGCTCGTAGCCAAATGTTTTTTCTTGGCAAGACATTTTATCCTAACACCGTCATAACATAATACGGATTTTTAATCAAATGTTATAAAAAATGTTTTATATAAAAAAAGAAAAAAGGTATCAAATGTCTTACTTCCCAAAGAAGGTGTTATATCGCAGAAAAATTTAAAACTTCAAAAAAAATTATTAAAAACAATATCGCATTGTTAAGCTTTTTAAATTGCCATTTCATAATTCAGCAATGCTTACCAACAAAAGACATTCAATTTTCTATATTATCTTATATTTAACTAGCAGGGCTACCCGGTATTGCCCAGGACGAAAGTGTAGCATATTTCTATTAAAACTTCTATCTCTCTTCCAAGTCCCCTCCCTCTCCCCACCCCCTTTTTCTTCTCCGCCTAACCTATTCCTCTCTCTGGACATACTTTTTTATAGATTACTAGAGTCGGTGTAAGGGAAATAACTTTATAAAAAAAAAAATTAAAAAAAAAAAAAAAAAAAAAAAAGTTACTTCCTTTTAGTTAGTACCTGAAAATTACTCCCCCCCCCCCCCCCCCGGCGAAATCGGTGGCAGTTAAGGGTGTTAGGACACCTAACGAAAACGGAATTAACTCCCTTGAATCATTTTGGGAGTTAAGAGTTATCGCCCTTGAAAACGGTCGTCTGCCCAGAGAGAGAAAGAAAAAGTACGGCGTCAGACTGAATATATCAATCGCGTCCAGCGGCCAATTAACTCATTAATTCATTCTGTGTTCAGTTTTAATAAATCTGTTTAACGTTTCTCTTGATAGTTCATCCATTTATTTACAAGTTATTTATAATTAACCTAAATTACGAGGTTATAAAAAAGGGTCAAACAATAGGTATTTTTTTCTAAATTTTTAGATATTATTCATTCCGGACAACACTGATCAAGAATATACCAACTTTGTGGGTATTTCTTAAGTATTTTTTTTACTTTTAGCTAGACATATACTTCCCTTTATATAATAGATAAACTCTTGTTCGGTGTTATTAGCATTTTTTTTTTCCTTTTTAATCTATTATACTAAAATTGAATTAATCAACGTTTATTTCCCTAAGGCTTTTTTTTTATTTTACTATATATTTTAATCATACAAAATACATGCCAAAATATTTCTCACTTTTTGGACTGAGTTCTGTTTGGAAAAAATTCAATTTTAATTATTCTATTTAATCACAATTTGCAATCAACTCACCAACTGACCGATCTATTACTAAACTTCTATCACTCTCATCCTCACTGTTTGCCTCCCTGTACACATTTCATACGGTATCTATCACTCTCGCTTGCAGCATTCTATATCTTAACAGTCGATGGTAATAAAGGAAATAATAAAAAAATTGGAATAATCCATTATTAACAAAAGGGAATATCAGCATGTGTAGTAATACTATTCAACCCATAATTGGAGAGAGAAAGTAAAGGAGGGTTATAGCGAGCAGAAAGAAACTCATTTAAGATATTGCCTTTTTATTTTTCATATTTAACTGGCTTTGCAAAAAAAATCTAACTAGAGCTAAATGAGTGACCCAACGGGTCACATTTTTTTTTCTCGCAGTTATAATATACTAACAGGGCAACCCGGCGTTTTAATAGAAATATGTTACACTTTTGTGTAACATATTTCTATCTCTTTCCCTCCCCTCCCATTTCTTCTCCACCAATCAGATTCTTCTCTCTGGACGGACGCACACACGCATATTTATAGATTCCTCGAGGAATGATACTTCATAAGGGAAATAATTCTCGAAATAAAAGTCAGTTACTTACCTTTAGCTAGTGGCTGGAAAATAGATGGCCCCATTCCACCGACGAAATCTGTGCCAGTTTAGGGTCACAGAATAAATATTTTTTTTATAAATTCAAGATATTGTTCAACCGGGGCAACGCCGATCAAGAAAATATCAACTTTATGGGTGTTTGTTTTGGTTTTAGCTGGACACACGTACATAGACAACTGCCTTTATATAATAGAAAATAAGATAAGCAATTTCACAATTAATTTTTTTTTCTTTCAAGCCATTGTGTTTATACCAGGGCTGTGGAGTGGCAACATGAAACCCGAGTTCTCTATTTCTGGCACCTCCAACTCGGGCTCCCTTTATGTAATTAAGTGATCACGACCTACAAATCCCATAATGCATCCGCTCCTAACCTGGTTAGGTTTATATCAAAGAATAAGTAAACTAGAATCCATATGAAGTGCAAATATAACTGATGTCGGAGACTAAAGTTTTACTAACGAGTGACCCGCAATTGCAATCCACCATCAATTAAACCGACAAAAGCTGTAAATGCTGATGTCCAATAAGATTTGCTTTGATAATGGAGAGCAATGTCTTCAGCTGTCTGTCCTGTGTTTTTTGCCAAGCAGTTAAAGGTTTTAGTGCTATCAGGTTGCACGTCAGGGTACTTAAGTCACGATGAAATGTGGGGTCGACCAACAAGTTGCCTTCTAATTAGGTATTCCGCGTTCCTGACATATAGATAAGTTTCTTTCTTCATTTAATGACGTGATAATAAGCCTTTACAATTCAAGGAAGAGTCTATCTGGTTTGTGTACGCAGCGTTATGATGTATGGAAGTGAAATTTGGCCAGTGAAGATCGAGGATATGTGTTGCATAGAGAGAAACGATATGAAAATTATACAATCGATGTGTTATGTGAGTCTTAAAAACAGGCTTAGATCTTATCATTTCAGAGGAAGATTAAATCTGGATAGTATAAGAAGATGTGTGCAGAACAGGAGACTTTGTTGGTTTGGTCACATTCAAAGAATGGATAAGAGTTTTGGGGGTTAGTACATGTAGAACAGTTGAGATAGCAAGGTCAGTTGAAATTGTGAGCAGATTGTCAGTTTGTAGGAATGTTCAGATGCGGGTGCGTAAAAATAAAGTTACACTCGGAAATTTTTCATTTAAAGTTAAAACTAAGCAAAGAATGAAAAATTCCATTTAAAAGATGAAATTTAGAATTAAGACTATGTGGCAAGATATGACGTACTGGGAGGAACTATGTGGCAAAAAAGTGAGGCGTCAAAGTGATCAGATGTGGGTTTCGAGTCTTCCTCCACCCTACAGGAGTTGGGATCAAGCTTATCTGAATGTCCTTTCTGTAAATTACTGTAAAAAGTAAATCAAATCTCAGAGAAATTAATGGAGTTATTTGTTGTTCTTTTCAATCGCTTCTACAACTGCAGCCACCAAGGGAAGAAAGAAAAGGGCATCATATCGTGTAATGCCTTTCTGTGTAATGCCTACTACTAATAGAGATTTTGATCCCCACCCCCACCCCACAAAGGAGGAGGTAGTTCCTGGGAGGATGCTATCATGACTGACGAATGAATAGACATTATGAGGAAAATAACACATGGTTGGCATTAAACAGAAAAGACAAAACATCTCTACAAACGCCGCATCAGCACTACGACCATCTTTAAAACTATTTCAAAGAGACGAACAGTTGTTTCCGTCGTCGGAGATGATTTGTGGGGATCGAAAATGTTTTTTTTGTTTTTTTAATTTGCTAATTAGTCACAACTTATCAAGGCTAAAAGCCACTCGAGAATAAGGGTTAATGAAATGGATCGATTGTCAGTTGAGTGATGAAGTATATTATGAGAGGATTGAAAAATGATGAACGGTATGAAAAAAAAGTTGATTACTTATGAGGACGGTTTTTATTAGAAATATTTATTGACATTGGATTTGAAATCGACAATGTGGTAAAGTGTTCTATAGATGGGAAGTTCTTGGAAAGAAACTCTGTTCATGTAAATTCTGATTGGTGTTAGGAAGAAAAGGAAAGTTCTTTGCAGTTGTGGTAGGAAGATGGGGTTTTGCTGTCTATGTCTTACAAGCAGGGATCAGAGATTGAAACAGTGGAGCCCCTTCCATGGAAATAACAAAAGAGTAGAGAAAGATTAGCAATGTCTCTTCTCTGTGAGAAATGGCTGTAGAGAATAGAAGAGATAATCCCCCACTAAATTGACAAGTCGATTTTGTACTATGTGAAGGCCAGAAATCGTGCTGAGCGGCACCTCTCAAGATGTGGCAGCAGTACTCCATCTTAGGATGTATCCGACTCTTATATAGGTAGAAGAGTTCGGTGCTTTCTGGAGTGGTAGAATAATCCAACCATTTATTCCAGCAACCCCAGTAACAGATTGGATTATAAGTCTTCCATTTTTACTTATAACTTGAAACTTATAGAAATTTAAAAAATAAGAATGGAAATAGTAGTATTGGGCTCAGAGCTAGGAGCAAGAATAGTCATTAATTTCACAACAATGCTTGTAAATACATAAACCTTAAAATAAGAATATTACCTTTTCCAACCACCGATTGCCATAGTTGATAGCACCCTTCCCGAAAGTCCAATAGTTAAACTCATCAGCCTAACATTCACAGGCAACATGAATTGGAATAAATACATAGAAGAAACTGCCAAGTCTGCTGCAAAGAAGGTGGGTTCCCTATACGGGGCGAGTAAACTTCTCACACCTGCCAGTATCATCTACATCTATAAAACCGCCATTCGCCTACAGTATTGTTGCCTAATCTGGGCTGGTGCACTAATCACTAGTCTCCCTCTTGGACAGGGTACAAAAAGATAAGAGTTCAACCTAATTGGTCCCACACTGTCTAACAAGCTCTAGCCCCTGTCCCATCGCCACAATGTTGCATCCCTGTGCTTGTTTTACAAGTACATCCACGGAAGTGCTCCGATGAACTTAATGAACTTGTACCCCCCCCCCCTCAACATAAATACTGCCGACAAATCAGACTAGCAGCAAAATCCACCCCTTCACTGTAGAGGTCACCAGATGCCAGAAAACTTTCTCCTCTAATAGCTTTTTTCCTCAGACCACTTGGCTTGTGAATTCCCTCTCCGTTCTCAGTTTCTCAAACTGTACCAACATGCAGAAAGTTAAATGTAATGTGAACAAATGTCTTACTGCACAACTCCCCACTTAGGATGCACCCTATAAATCTGGCCCCTAATCACAGCAACCCATTACGTCTTAATAGCAATATACCTTGTATGGAGTGAATAAAAGTTTTAAAAAAACAAAACATTTTTTGATAAATAAATAAATATGGACAGCATATTGTCTGCGCTGATTTTTTTCTTTCCAATTCTCAAAAAATATCGTTTGTTTTTACAATAAAAACAAATATTGCTTTAAAATATCTGTCTTTCTCTAGCAGTTACACTTTTCAAAAACTTTGTACATTTTTTGTTACAAATGTTTCTAACACATAACCCCCTCTTCATGTCTTAAGATTTTTTATTATTATTAAAATCCAATCTCACCTTTGATGCTTTGCTCCCCCCCCCCTCCCAGTCATAACTACAGATGGACCCATTCATATAAGGTCTGGGAGGTGTCAAACCTACATTTGATTTTGTTCTACTATAAGCTTAACCGGCCCATTTTGGTATAACGATAAGAGTGTTTCTGATGGGCCAGGGTTCAATTCTCGGTAGAGTCATACCAAAGACTTTAAAAAATGGTACTTGATATAGCCTTGTTTAAACACTCAGTATTATAAGGCGAGGATCAAGGGAAAGCGGAGTAATTCTAGGAAAGGAGTTACGCCCTCCTTTACACCTTAGTGTAGTAACTAATGAAAGGGGGAACCTTCAGGTTGCCCTCGACTATGGTGATCACTTTTTTTTTTATAACCATTTTTTTTCTGTTGGTGTTGATGTTGTCTATCCCAAATCATCAAAAACTGAATATCATCTTTCATCATTTGAGATGGTGGTTGATAATTCTAGAGTGACAGATAAAATTGGTGGAAGGATAGCAGAATGTAAAGGTGAAAAAAATGTGCCAAGAACAGGATAGTCGGTGGATAACCTAACACCCTCCCCTGCCTATTCCCCAATGGCCTACTGTCTAATTGTAGGTATCTTAAACCAAAATTTTATTTTTATTCTATTTTTTTTAAATAAATAAATAAAAAATCTTCTTTTTTTTTAATGTGGGCACATAGATCTTTGCAAAACAATGATATCAAATCTATTTTGGTAGTTCAATTAGACATTGAATTATGACCGTTCAAATTTGTTAGAAATTAGAAAATCTGCCATCTTGTGCACTATTGGTTCAGAAGCCAAATTTTACATTGTATAACTATAAATGCAGACCTTGGACAATTGAAAAATCCTTACAAATGTAATGCCATCTTGTGGTAAATGAAAATTAATCATAATGGAAGCAATAATTATTAGATCAAATCAGCCTAAACATTGGGCAAAATACCATTATGCAACCCCCCCCACAAAAAAAACCCTGTCAAAATGACATGTGAGCGCAATTTTAACTATTCATAAAAGATTCTTTAAACCGCTAAAACATTGAATCTTCTTAATATGATTCATAGCACATTAGAGATCAAGATTTTTCTATTAATAGTAAATCAATAAAAAAAAATCAGATTTGAACCATGTAAAAACAGGCAGAAACAATTCAATAAGGGTAAAAATTTCTTTAGTGTTTTATTCACTAAAGTTTTCAGCTTGGAATTTTCCTGGTGAAAAACAACTTAAACCCCTATATTAAGCCCACGATATTGACAAGTGGCCCCTTTTTTTTTTTTAAAGATGGAACTATCTTCATATGTATAGAGAGACACAATTTGAAAAACACAAACATTTGTTTTTTCACAAAAGATAAAATCGTCCGTCACCGTAAATAGTAAGCTAAGTTGAAGCAGCCTGAAAAAAAAAAAACTATTAATGCACCAAGAGAAAGAATTGTACATTTATAAAAAGAAACGGTTACATTTTGTTTACATCCAAATTTTATGAAAATAACCTAAAAAAATAAGAGAACGCAAGTTGAATTTGAAGGGAATTTCAATATATTTACCCGTTTCCACACTCTAAACTCTAGGCTGGTTTGTGATGTCTATTAATTGTATTTTTTTAACAGTAAATAAATGTAATAAAACCCCAACAATAAAATAAAAATCTCCTTCACACGGGACATTGATTTGAAACATTAACATTCCAGTCATTTGGATTAAAATCTGAAAAATCAAGATAATTTATAAACGTGTAATGTTAATTCACAAGGAAATAGAGAAAACAGACAAATTAATTCTGTTAATATTTAAAGACAAGACATTATTTTCTTACACCCATGTGCTCAAAAGTTTTGCAATATTCTGATCATTTTTGTGAGATCGCAAATTCATCTGATACAAGTGCCACTTGCCGGATTTGCCGTTAGATTTTAGCGCGGCCTCAAATCCACCGTTTTAGGCCTACTTGATCTTACCCGAACGTTGAAGTTCTTGCAACCTGAGCAAGATTTCTTGAACCATTTCTGATTACCATGTCTTTACCTTTCACACAACAACTGTTTTTGGTCGCTTCCACAGCAAACCGGTCCAGTTCAAACTCGGAAAACATAATTTTCAAAATTAGACTACATTGCATGTTTATCTATGCGGCTTGCAAACAACGTACGGAATGAGGTGATATTACCAACCAGAGTAAGGTACCGTCCATGAGTTGAATTACTTTGTTCATGTGATGCATGTTCGGAAATATTGCAAAACTTTTAACTTGCCTTTGCAGCTATATTAGGGTCAAAGAACGGGAGGGTATTTATAGATTGAATAGAGGGGGGGGGGGGGTCAGATGCATATTATTTGTAGAGAGATAAGCAAGAAACAGAAGAAAATAAGGAAACGAATTGCTAAGTAAAACATAGATCATCAACAAGACATATTTCAAATCCAAAAGTTTGTAATGGAAAAAGAAAAGGTCAATCAAAACTAAGACAAAAATGCTGGCCATGCTGCAATAATGATAAGGGGGCTCCTTTCTGCCATGAGTGAAAAAATGAAGATTTGGTTTTATAAGGAACCTAGACAACACATGATCTAGCAGGGCTACCCAGCGTTGTCCGGGGCAAAAATGTTACATTTCTATTGAAACTTCTATCTCTTTACTTCTCTCTATCCGTCTATCATTCTCTCTTTCCCCCACTTCATCTCTACTCTCTCTTCCGCCCAGCCCATTCTTCTCTCTGGACATACCCAACACACACAACTCCTTTTTATAGATTCCTCAAGGAATGAGTCGGCATAAGGAAAGTAACTCCTTGATTAAAAAAAATCAGAATTACTTCCCTTTAGTTAGTATATAAACTGACTGGAAAACCGACCACCCCCTGACGAAATCTGCCCCAGTTTAGGGTCAAAGAATGAATAATTTGTCTAAATTTTGGATATTATTCATTCCGGACAATGCTGATCAAGAATATACAAACTTTGTGGGTCTTTGTTTTTTAGTTTTTCTTTTTCTTTTAGATGAACAAACACACACACACACACACACACACACACACACACCTTTTATATAATGGATTAAATAAATAATAACTGTGACATTGGTTGATAATCATGTTTTTACAAGTACCTACTTGAAAATGGATGACGTAAGGGCAGGCAATGAATGTGAAAATAATTTGCTTTTTAACAGATCCAAAAAACGAATGCCAATGATTGAAGAAAAAACATCCTAAAATGAGAGAATTATCCGAATTTAATGCAATGTTCAGTATTTATTAACTATTAAATGAACGTTAATATGAAGTATTTATTTTATTTTTTAAAAAAAAAGATTTTGGGTTACTTAAATTACTCGACTTTTCCCCCTCCTTCATTAAAAGGATGAAATATGTCTTAATATATCCATAGTAGAAACTCAGTGATCACCTCTACAAATAGATAAGAACCTGAAGGTATGAATAAAAAAAATTAAAAAATTAAGTGAAAATGATCCCAAAGAATTTAAAATTTAAATGTTAATAAAAAAAATTAAAAAATCTTCAGAGCTTTAAATACTAGCTTCCCTCTTTTTGTATTTGCACCAGAGTTTCAACTATGGGTATAATATGGCATATTGAAATGAAAGTCCATACCCCCCTCCTGCATCAAGGATGAAATAATACAATAGCTTGGTATATTTTACACTTGAGACGAAATGGACACATTATGGTAATTCCACAAACTATCTCATAATTTGAAAGGTCAACCTCCTATTCAACCAATTTATGATAAAGCTGTTGGAGAGTGAGGTACTTCTCATACTGACATCGTCTCAAAACTTTTCTTACAAAAATAAAAGTTTGCAATCTGAGATGTGGGTATTCTCTTGGATTATATTTTCGGATGATTTGTTATTATTTTGTGATATGTCAATCCTTTTGGAATTATTCAATATCGAAACGATACTTATTGTAAACATTTCATTGTATATGATTAGCCAAAAAGAAGTTACTATTTTATCTCTCATTGGAAATGTGGGGCATATCTTTTCCAATGGTACTAGTGCATAAATAAACACGATAGATCCAACATGATTAACACGGGGGTCAATTCCATACTCTGTATTTACTTTCCTCCCCACAATGGCAAAGTTAGACGCCAGTGTAGAATCAAAATTACATTTCACGGCTCCTACTGGCCTCCAGTTGGCAGAAAACTCTTGCTTGAATCACTCAGTATTTATACACTAGAATGTCCACTCATGGACTAGCAACCAATCAGAACCAAGAGAATGAATTTGCACATCTAAGCACAATAGAATATCCCAGCATGCTTATATACAAACTCCCTGGCTTTTTATCTCAATTTCATTCTAAACTGGTCAGATAGCTGAGCACTGGCTATTAAATTCAATAACAAAGTCAGTTTTTAATGTGGGTAAATCCAGTTCCCTAAAAAGGGGCACTCTGCTTTGAAACAAAAATTGAAAATCGCCTGTCTGAGACTTCTAACAAAGAACAAAACAGATAATACACTTTGATCCATAGCCTTAAAGTAGATTCCATAGTCTACGACAGCATCGATTATGCTTATTCTGCACACACTCCATCCACTTTCATTAATAAAATTTAATTTTTTTTCTTAAATTACACCAGGTTTATGATTCTCGACCCTTTTCAGAATTTTGTAAGTGTTGCCATTTACCAAACTCTACATTAAATGAACAAAACAAACCCCACCCCACCCCCACTACTCGTTACATAAGTCAAAGTCATTGTTAAACACACAACCTTTAAATGGAATAATGTAATGAAATAGGCTAGAAAATTGACTATCAAAACAGTTTACTATTTGTAAAGCAAAAAATACTCATTTCTTTTAGAATAGATGATAATATACCAACTGTGGATGGCACTATACAGGGTGTGTGCTCTTATGCTACGATGACTACATGTCCCGATTAGTTGCTGTCAATCATTCTGTGCCCACACGCTGTGTTTACAAATCTACAGCACATTCACAGATTATTTTGCATAATTCGATATTATGATTGATCAGTTAATCAAAGCCTTTGTTTCATGCATGTAGAAGGAAACTTCAGTCAAGTCAAGATATAGAAGCTTAGTCTATAACAGGTACGAGAACATCTTATTTTGACAGGTAAGCTGATTATCTGACATGGGATTGATGCACTCGATAACCTTTTACATTGTAAGCTCACATTCTTCCATCTTTATTAGTTAAATAACATATACTTGTTTTGAATAATATTGCATGATTAGTGTGACCTTTTAAATCATAAATGATGGGTGTCATGACCATGACTGCCTCTGCTATCAGCCTACTACGGTCGTCATGACCATGACTGCCTCTGCTATCAGCCTACTACGGTCGTCATGACCATGAGTGCCATCATCCTGCTACGGTCGTTATGACCATGATTGCTTCTGGTATCATCCCACATTTATTATAACAATGACTGATTCTGGTATCAGCCGAGGATGGTTATAACTATGACAGTTTCTCAAAATTTAATAAGAGCCAAAACTAAAGAGAGGGGATTGCTGATGACAAGATGAAATCACTCAAATGAATCGAGCAACAACGATTTCTATGACAAACGTTTTCAAAACAATCCGAAATGCTGTAAGGAAGGGGGCGCATGATTTTAATGAATGAATCTACGTTTCATGAAACAAAGCTGTTATCTACACATGACAATGTTGCAAACATACAAAAGACAAGCCAAAATAATAAATAAATACATAAATAAAAGTCAGCTGTGAATACTATTAAAAGAAACAAAGGACTAAATGATTCTAGAGATCTGGGCGCATGGACAGAACTATTCAAATAAAAACTGGGTCCAAAAAGACAAGCAAAAAAAAAAAAATGTTTTTTTTTGTTAATGTCTGGATCATCAAGTAAATATACCTTGGGCCTGATGAGCAACTTCACCCCAGTGACAATCCTGCTGCTAAGAGAGAAGAAAGAAAATGGGACAAGTGAAGAAAAGGTTGTCATTTGTTTGGTATTTTTTTAATCATCAGAATAAGAAACACAGGAGAGAGAAAAGAAAATTAAAATGTTCATTTTTTAAAATTATTTTTGTTTTTTAATATTACAAAATTAAAAGGTGGAGGGGGGGGATTGCATGTCAGAGGGAAAACAGAAGACCTTGAAATAAAAAAATTATATAGCATTTTTTTTTGATAAAATACTGAACAAGAAGGATTATCTCAGGTTACGAGCTGAAAGGATTATGCAATGAGATGCAGTAGGAGTCCATCAAAGAAGAGGAGGAGGAGGAGGAGGAGGAGGAGGAGGAGGAAGGGGAGTCAAGAAGAGTTGTAAATTAATTTGCAATTGAAAAATCAAAAATAGCCTCAATTGAAAAAAATATAAAAATATCTTATGACATTTTTTTCTGCTAGAAAAAAGAAAAAGAAAAGTTCAACGTGATCATTTTCTTTTTAAGACATTTGAAACTGACTAATAAAATAACTCGAGAAATAAGATACTTTTTTTTTTCCTTTTTAAATTTTATTTTACTTGCAGACCAAGAATGAGTGGGGAAGGGGAGCTTTAAAAAATTTCATGGGGAAAGAGAGGGGGGGACTGCTATCTATACTTATCCACACTTCATGAAACTATTATACAGAATGTGAACATAATTCATCTCAAGGATCGAACTCTTCATCCTTGGGCCATAAATATTTTTTTTTAATTACACAATTCCACCTGCTAATTAAAATGTTTTTTGTTGTTTTTTTTTGTTGTTTTAACTCATATGAATGAGCTTCATTCATTTCCGAGATTCTATTTTAAAATAGAGTATTCACAGGAGGAACCACATGAAGGTTGCCAACATCCAATAATGAAATTTGAGAAAAATCTAAAAAAAAAAAAAATTAAAAAATCGAAAATAGTACAGCCCATATCAGTTACCACTTGTTTTTAACTTGTTTTTAATTAGGAACATATTAAACTTATGAAGCCACTACTTTTTTTTTTTAATCAATAAGAAATAATTTCAATTTTGTAAAATTTAAATAAAATGTATCGAATCTACAAGGGAGAGGAGGAATTAACTGTTTCAAAGTCAAACATTTGTTTAAGTAGTGATTGGTGTAAGAGATTTCAAAGGGCGATAAATTGTCCTCCTGCAAACAAATTATTACAAACTTGTATTGAATGAATTTACTTTTGTTGTGTCTATCGTGAAGAAATACTTAAGATAATTTGATCTGTATTATTATATATTATATATTCTGTGAGATTCTAGGTATTTTCATATGTATATAAAAAGAAATTGCCGTAAGTACGAATTGGATTACTAATGAAAAAAGGAAAGACAAACAGAAGTGAAAGGAAAATGGAAAGAAAGGGAAAATGGAAAGAAAGAGAAAATGGAAAGAAAGAGAAATAGGGAAAAAGAAAAAGAGAAATAGGGAAAAAGAAAAGGAGAAATAGGGAAAAAGAAAAAGAGAAATAGGGAAAAAGAAAAAGAGAAATAGGGAAAAAGAAAAAGAGAAATAGGGAAAAAGAAAAAGAGAAATAGGGAAAAAGAAAAAGAGAAATAGGGAAAAAGAAAAAGAGAAATAGGGAAAAAGAAAGGGGGGAAAGGAAAAAAAAGTGTGAAAAAGAAAAGAAAAAGAAATGTGAAAAGAAAGAAACATGAAAAGAAAGAAGAAACGTGAAAATAAAGAAGAAAAAGAAAAAGTGATACACAATGAAAAATGACCCAAACTTTTTTGTTTTGGACATTTTTCATTGTGTATCACTATTCTTTTTTGTTCTTTTTTTCTATCAAAAAATTACATCAAAGTCTTTCTGTCATTTAATGGTGATAATCTTTTAAAAGTAGTTTTTTTCTTCCTCAAATAATTCAATAGTTTCCACATCATTTAGGCTGCAAGACGGCCCCAGTATTCGGCAATCGATCAAGATGAGAGCTTTTGTACTTTCCGATAGTCCAACCTGCGTACGGACTTAGTTATTAGCCAAATCTAAAGACATACAAAGAAAGGAAATTGATTCATTATTCGAATCAATTTGAACCGATACAATAAATTTGTTCAACACACACTATTTATAGAATATCTCAGAATTGACTCAAAATTTTCATAAAAACGGTCTTACACAAACTTTCTAAAAATCCTTTGGCGAATGAAAAGGTTAATATAGTTTTAGGGGGGTCAAATATGAAGGGAAGTCATTTTGGTGTAACGTGAATATTAAATTAAAACAAATTATTATTTACCCTAAAAATCATTTGGAATGTGGGAAGACATCAGTTTAAAAGATTTATTCAACTTTATCCATTACTAGCGGGACCCAGTAGAAATTCCATGCTTGCTAACTACCCTATTTTTCTATTCGTACTGTAAAAACACTTTTCAGCTAACTATGTTTTTAAATAAATAAATAAAACGAACGTTTTCATTCGTCTATATATTGTAACAGTTTAAATTATTTTATAATAATTCACTTATTGAAAATTGTAACAATTAGATGTATTATAATAAAAATTTAAGTCGAGGAAACTACGAAATTCTAATTATGTCGTTTTATTCGATTTTATAAAATTTAAATTTTTGCGAAACAGCGATATTGTTAGAAATCGCAGTGTTGGACCATTCACACTTGCTGACCCCTCCTAGGGGAGGGAGGAGGCGATCTTTGGCATTGACTTCAAAGTTTTTTGGTGCCTTTGCTAAACACGTGGTTTTTAAAAATCCCTTTTTCAGGCAGTTGAGATTTTGCGAGGCTACTATGAACCTCGTGCCAACTCCAAGGATCTTTAAGCATTTTCTCTAGTGTTGTGTGTTGCAGGGTATTAACCACGCGCCAACTCTAGATATTCAGAAACTCTTTGAACATTAAAGACCGAGCTATATGTAACCTCGTGTCTAAATATTATTTTAAAATTCTAAGCGATGATTGCAAATTTCAGGCTGATCACGCAGATCTCGCAACATTCTGCAATTTGAAAAGAAGTCACTTCCATGAAATTAAGGTAAGTGTGAATTTTCTAGCATTGCGTTCGTGATCTTTAGCCATCGTCTATGTGAGGAGAAATTCTCACAATATAGCTATTTATCAGTTACTTTTTGCATTTCATCTCACTTTTCCAAATGGGTGTAAAAGGTGATAACGTACATCAGAACACAAAATGTCTTACTGTATTATTATATAGACTGGCCCCATAGTGTTTTTACTTTCAATTTGCTTTAGGTTCTGTTTTTACCCATGCCGTTTTTGGTTGTTCTTTTCTCTCTCTCCAAATTATTTTTCGGTTTCAAACAAAGGGAAGTAACTCTGTATTGACGAAAAAAGAAAAAAAAAAGAAAAGACAAGATAACTGTAGAAGTATGATTTTACGTTAAACTTTTATCGAAAACTGAACCCTATGCTAAAAATAGAACCGTGTTTACCCCCAAATAAAATTTAACAAAGTTAACTAACACATTCGTCTTCAATAAAGATTTAATATTATTTTTGAATTTTATTCTTAAACCTGACAGACTTTAAATGCAAAAAATTAACATTTAAACAAGTTACAATGAGTTTTAACAGAAAAAGAAATGTCTGCGATTGATCGGCAAACGTAATTACTTTCTTTGGTGGCTCGTTAAAAGTTAAACTCCCATGAAATAAGTGCCATATTATTTTTTATTTTTTATTTTTTTATTTTTTTTTAAAGAAGCTATTTTTGTTATGGCCACTTCAATAGTCATGGACTTAGAAACTCCGCACATTTATAGTTAGCAGCAGCATTTGTGAAATTCATTTAAAAAACAAAAAAAAACATGCTCAGACTCCTACAAAAATTGCTGATGCTACATGTCTGGAATAAACGATTGTTGAACCTCTCAATCACTGAACTCTACTGAAAATCAGCACCACGAAAAAGTAGAACACTGTGTTCTTTCGTTCTTGATAAAGACTATGTCGTGGTGTGCGCCTTTTGTTCTCGTACACCAAAATTAAAGCTGTTGTCTGGATACTTTCCTCTATAAAACATACTTAAAGTTTACAAAAAGCATAATTTTTTTTATTTTGAAGAGAGCTACAAAATAAATTTTACCATTAAGATTAACATGGTTTGAAAATACCCAATCTGACTCTAGTTTTCCTGTATGACGCCGCAGTTCAGTTATAACCAGACATGTACAATAAAATTAGTACTTACAGTTTAAAAAATACATATATATATCACACACATGTGTATATAGAGCACCGGACGGCTGAGATCCTGGTTTCGATTATTGTAACGTCTAGTCACACTGATGAGTCTTAGTGGCGACGAAGCACGTTTGTAGATAACTATATTTTTATATATGCTCCTTTATACATGGAGCACTCTGGAGGAGGTAATGCTGGTCTCCATTTAATTGAGCACTTTAGGTTACCAGTATTGTAAAAAATGTAAATAACTAAAATAGTTTCATTTAAATACGATATAATTTCTCCTACTTCCGTAGTTTTGTTTGCTCATTTAGTAGACGCCAACAAATGGACTACCAGTTTCGAATCTCGCTACATTTAATCTCGATGACTCATCAGCGAGACGACGAAACATGTGTATATGGATATTTATTTACTCCTCTCCAGGAGTTAGGCACAAGGCCAGTTTTAATCTTACTTCCACAAGTAAGATGTGACCAAGGTCGGGTCGGGAAAGTGGGGTTTGAAAAGCCAGCGCCCGAGAGGTGAGCACTCTGGCTATTTAAAAATTGCCTGGGCAGCCCCGTCGGAATTCCCCGGTAGGGGCGCCTCAGGCAGCAAGCAATAAACTTACTCCTCCCCAAAGAAGGGAGGCTAAGCCTGGGAGGGTGGACCTTCTAGAACTGCACAAGACAGACCCATAGACAGGCGTAAATCAAGTCCCGAAGGCCAAGACAATACCAGTCTATGGGGTGCAGTATTCATCGGAACAGATACTACACTTTGATCTTAGCCAAAAGGCCAAGAACATGGATAACTAATATATAATTACACGTACGACGATGGTACAAGCGTGTCGGTGAACAGTTGAGGACATGGACAACAACTATTAATGGAGGCCTTCGACAGTGGAATTGCGATTGTCTAACCATCTGGTGCGGCTGTGCACGGGTCGCCATGATTCGAGGTGTAGTGCAGGACGGGGAAGAAGCTGACTCAACTCGACCAGGGAAAATGCTGTTGCAACATTTACACACACACACATAAACACATTATTGGCATCCTTTTAATCTAGAGACAATGAATACCTTCTGTAAGGGTGCATGCATGGGAGTCTATAGTGAAGCAAGGTTGGCACAATCTCCAACAGAACCTCTCCTGAACCGGTATTGCTTGATTCCTGTATCAGTGAGAAGTCCAGGATGACTGGAAAGAATGCCAGGATAAGCAGAGAAAGACTAGTGTTATTTTACAGTTTTCCTTCTCCTAGACTTACTGCACAACCAAGGCTTGAAAGTCTTGTTTACCTTACTATTTAATCCATAGCTGAACAGAGGATATACGGATTCACACCTTTGCCAAGGGTATGAATGAAAGTGATGCAGAAGCCCCGACAGAACTCAAACTCAGAATGCAGAGCCTGTAACATACACAACACCCTGCCACATATATATATATATACACACATATATATATATATATATATATATATATATATGCGATGACTTCAACGTTTTGTCAGACGAGTGTCACTCCTTCATTCAGAAAAGTGTCATTGTCTGAAGGAGTATCTGCACTTGAGATTCTTAATATAGAGATCTAGCTTGGTACGATAGCTAGATCCCTCTCTAGATTCAAAATGTTGAGAACCAGCAACAAGTGTAAGCAAGATAGCCAGTAACAAGTTGAAACTGCAGACAAACAATAAAAATCAATAAAAATCAGGGTTCCATCCTATCGAAAAGTTTAACGATAATGAACATTTACTAAGCATTTAGCACATTAATACCGTTGAAACAACGCGTTTCAATACAAATTAATTTGTCTGTGTTTCGCTTTTTGTTTGTTTTTTTAATAAAAATCAAGGTTCCATTCCATCAGTAATGAACATTTATGAAGCATTGAGCACACACACACACACTAGTTGTCCCTATCAGGCGTTGCCCAGGATTCATCAATGTAATTTTAGTATTAACATTTTTTGGTTGCAAAGTTTTAAAGTTATACAGGAAAAAAAAATAGGATTTTAGTTTTTATTATTTCAATAAAAAAAAAGGTACTGCTACAGAATTAGGACCAAGCTTTTTTTTTTTAACCCTAACATAACCCTAAACTAATGCTAACCGAACTTCGGCAAAAGTCGGTTTGGTCAAATTCAAATTCTGTAGAACCCAAAATTTACATTAAAAGTAAAATTTTAATAAAAATATTTAAGTCACGTATAGAAACAATTACAGAATGTTATTAATATAGAAAAGATAAGTGATGTAAATAATTTAAAATCTTCTAAAAATATATATGGGTTGTTCAAAAAGTTATTAGCTTCACCCAAAAGGGGTCGAAGTATCTTTTTCTTTTTTTTCATATACACCTCTTTAATATCAATGAACTTGAACCAACGATGCCCAAGCATTGATACACAACCTTATCACTGAAGACAATCGTATCCTAGTTCTCCAAAAACTCCTCCATGACACCGTTGTTTCCAAAATGTTAACCAGACCAGTAGGATTTAATTTTAGGAAACAGGAATAAGTGAGATGGAGCTTAGTATGGTGAGTAAGAGAGAGAGAGAAAGAGAAAGAGAAAGAGAAAGGAGAGAGAGAGAGAGAGAGAAAGACACACACACACACACAGACACACAGACAGACAGAAAGAGAAAAAGTCCATATTCACTTGCATCTGTACGAGGGCAGAGTTAGACACAAGGTCGGTTTTTAATGTGAGGAAAACCAAGGATTTCACCTACACTGATCGTGAACGGAACAAGTGTAACACTAGAACAGATACTACACTTTCATCTTAGTACAGAAAGACTTCCTAGTTCTCTAAAAACTCCATGACCCCATCGTTTCCAAAATGTTAACCAGACCAGTGGGATTTTATTTTAGGAAACAGGAATAAGTGAGATGGAGCTAAGTATGGTGAGTAAGGCGGACAGAGTAGCACTTTACAGCCGGAGTTGATCGTTTCACACTGTCTATCCGAAAAGTGAAGTTATTTATCTACCTCCCACAAGGTAAGATGTGACACAAGGTCGGGAAAGTGGGATTAGATAAGCCAGCGCTCAAGAGGTGAGCACTGGCCATTTAAAAATAGCCTGGGCAGCCCCGTCGGCATTCCCCAGTAGGGGCGCCTCAGGCAGTAAGCAATAAACTTACTCCTCCCCAAAGAGGGGAGGCAAAGCCTGGGAGGGTGCACCTCCTAGAACTGCACAGGACCAGACAACCCCCAATAGACCGGTGTAAATCCAGACCCAAAGGACCGAACGATATTGGTTTATTAGGCAGGGTAATCCGAAAAGTGAAAATATGGCCAAATTAGTAATTTGGGGTGAATATGCTCAAATTCGGTCCAGATTCATAAAAAAAAATTTTAATCATCAAAACAATAAAATAACGTTTCCAACGAGCTCCCAACCACTCTTAGGCATTTATTTTTATTTTTAGTCAAAATATGTCCAAATTAGTGATTTGAAGCATATATGTCCAAATATGGTTATTAGGGCCTAGACCACTGAAACATTAGATTTTTTTTTTAATTTATCATCATGATATTCAATTTAAAATTACACTTCCAATCAGTTTTCAACCATCGGGGGGGGGGGGGGGCATTTTTAGCAGATTTATGGATTTTATTCTCATATTTGCTAATCCGGGCACAATGTGCTAATGGACTCGACTTGGCGAGAAACAAGTGTAGTTTCTGTTCTTATACTACACTTCATCTTTTCTGCCCTCGGTCAGTGAATGAGAAATCCTTCTAGACTAGGGGCAATTTTTATTTTTGTCTAAATACAAAGTGCCTCCTTTTTTTTTTTTTTTAAATTTTGGAAAGCTGGATTTTCCCCACATTAAAAAAAAACAAACAAAAACACACCTATGTGTCTAACTCTTCCAAGTAAATAGAAACAGTAATCAGAAACCAAAGGCTTAGGACAACCCAAACAAAGGGTCAGCTTCTATGCTCCCCCCCCCCCCACCCACCCACCCACCCACCTCCCAGTATACTTGAATTCTACGACCCACTTATTTAGTTTCACAGAAAAGTGGAGGTAGGGGTCTTGAAATTCTGCCCTTTGCCTTAAATCCTTTATTCTAGTTTTTAGTAGTGAAACCTGTGTTTGATGTTTAATTACTAAGCTTTAGCCATTCTGTGTTTGTGTGATTAAGAGTAAGTGAGAGTGAGAGAGAGAGTGAGAGAGAGAGAAAGAAAGAGAGAAAGAAAGAGAGAGAGAAAGAAAGAGAGAAAGAAAGAGAGAGAGAAAGAAAGAGAGAAAGAAAGAGAGAGAGAAAGAAAGAGAGAAAGAAAGAGAGAGAGAAAGAGAGAGAGAAAGAGAGAGAGAAAGAAAGAGAGAAAGAAAGAGAGAAAGAAAGAGAGAGAGAGAGAAAGAGAGAAAGAAAGAGAGAAAGAGAGAGAGAGAGAGAGAGAAAGAGAGAGAGAGAGATAAGGAAAGAGAGATAGAGATAAGGAGATAGAGATAAGGAGATAGAGATAAGGAGATAGAGATAAGGAGATAGAGATAAGGAGATAGAGATAAGGAGATAGAGATAAGGAGATAGAGATAAGGAGATAGAGATAAGGAGATAGAGATAAGGAGATAGAGATAAGGAGATAGAGATAAGGAGATAGAGATAAGGAGATAGAGATAAGGAGATAGAGATAAGGAGATAGAGATAAGGAGATAGAGATAAGGAGATAGAGATAAGGAGATAGAGATAAGGAGATAGAGATAAGGAAAGAGAGATAAGGAAAGAGAGATAAGGAAAGAGAGATAAGGAAAGAGAGATAAGGAAAGAGAGATAAGGAAAGAGAGATAGAGAAAGAGATAGAGAAAGAGATAGAGAAAGAGAGATAGAGAAAGAGAGATAGAGAAAGAGAGATAGAGAAAGAGAGATAGAGAAAGAGAGAGAGATAAAGAGAGAGAGATAAAGAGAGATAGAGAAAGAGAGAGAGATAAAGAGAGAGAGATAAAGAGAGAGAGATAAAGAGAGAGATAAAGAGAAAGAGAAAGAGATAAAGAGAAAGAGAGACACACAAAGAGAAAGAGAAAGAGTCCATATTCACTTGCACTTCTACGAGGGCAGAGTTAGACACAAGGTCGGTTTTTAATGTGAGGAAAACCAAGGATTCCTCCTTCACTGATCGAGAACAGAACAAGTGTAATATCAGAACAGATACTACACTTCCATCTTAGTACAGATAGACTTCTTTTGGCTATCGTTATTTTTATGAAAGGTGCTTGACTGGGCTTTAATCACTGGTTCCACCTTGCAAGACATGGACGATGTCTCTTACACTGCTGCTACTACTACTACTACTACTACTACTACTACTACTACTCCTCATCATCTCTCTATCTCCCTCCTCCCACCAGTTCTTGCCTCATAAGCTTCTGGGAGAGAGTCAAAGTATCTAGGAAATGTAAATTATTTTCAGCTTGTGTTCTGGAGTCAACATTCTTGCGCCCCATCTTGCAGCTGTTCATCAGACTTAGCTATCGTCTGGACAGCAAGATGCTTATCACCGAAAACCGTAGTGAATGGCATCAACTCGCTTAGCAATGGTTGAGGTCTTTGAACTGCCCGACTGACGGTCATCTTCTGTGCTGTCTCGTGCTATACTTTTCTTTTACAGATAGTTTATGACTGCCCGGGCCTTCGTTTTGTCCATTGTCAGATCTGTTGCACAGCTCGCACCTTTGTATGGCCATCACCTGCATAGAAATTAAGACAGAAATCCGAATTAGGTTCTCTAGCTTTATAAGTGGTAGTGCTGCGACTATAAAAATGTTCAGCTATGGTTCCTCTTTCTGAGTGAGGCTGCAAGCTATGTGAACAAATATTGTATTATAGTGTATATAACTAATACATTACGTTTCCATCAGGTTGATGGGTCCGAAAAATCTTCTAGGGATTTATATAGTGTGTTAGTCTGTGTAAATCGTCAAATGTACAAGAGTTTTAATTATATATATATATATATTAGATAGATAGATATATTATATATATGTGATTATTTAATAATAAATATTTAATTATTACCTACATACGTATACGTTTCATCTTTGCGGAATCATCAGTGTAGAGATAACCATTCAAGCAGGTCACACGATTCGAACTCCGGAACGAGAGTTTTTTGTTTATAACTCAAAATCTGATGCTTTAACCAATGAGACCAACATGAATAATCATACAAAATCATACGAAATAAACTTATGTCAGTAAGTGGGCATTTTTATAAGCAGCAGTCAGAGAGTGTTCTACATAAAGGAACGTTGCATTATAACCAAGGTTTACGGCTGTCTTATCTCGCATTAAAAGGGCCCAGCCAAACCGGGGCTACAAATAATCATTTAATAATAAATATTTAATTATTATCTACATGCGTATACGTTTCATCCTTGCGGAATCATCAGTGTAGAGATAACCATTCAAGCCGGTCGCACGATATATACACATGCATTTTATATTAAAAAAAAAAGTTTATACAGTAGTTCAATAGTGTATAATGCCCCGATAGCTCATAATTTAAGCAGAAAATAATGATATTAATCCCGAAAACATATATATATATGTATAAGTATATTTAGGCAGCAAGTTGCTATCAATACAAGCCTCTTTTCTCTTTTCTTTTGGGTAATTTATGCAGTATGGCTCCGAGAGTTCCTGAAGGCGATCGCAAAGATCCAAAATGCTTGAGATGGTCGAAGAAAGAACTCTTGGAGCCATACTCTGTAAATTACTACCGGAAACTTGCTTCAACCAGACTTGTATAGATATTATATATAATATATATATATATATATCCACAGGCATATGTTTCATCTTAAGCAAGACTCATCAGCGTGATTAGATATAACTGTACCATTGGTCACAGGATTCAAACCCCAGACCAAAGTTACCTTTGACTTCTATCCAACATCTTTGCCTCCGGGAGGGGGGGGGGGGGCGGCAGAGGCAGCTATATAACAAAACAAAATATTCCTCTTATCTTTTTAACAATGTTTGTTAAATCTAGCCACAGTGATATGTCTTGGTTAAAATGAAACATATCCGTGGTGATTAAATAAAAGATATATATATACATATATATATATATATATATATATATAATGTATGTGTGAGTGTGTGTGTGTATATATGTTTTTCAGTTTACTTCTATATATGTGTGTATGTATGTTTGTGAGTATATAAATATGTACGTATTAGCGTGGGTGTGAGTATGTATGAGTATGTCTCGATGTCTATGCGTGTGGTTAAAGAGGAAGAGACGGTATGACCCAAAGTTGATAGATAAGTGTCAAAGTTGGCATCTTATGGAAAGGGTTATCTCGTCTGAAGATTTTTTAAATGTAATTTGTCTGCTTGGTTTTTTTTTCTTTTTCTTTCTTTCTTATGATTGTGTATTAGCAGATATTATCTTAGCTCAGCAGTACATCCCTAAAGAAGAGCCGAGCAGGTTCTGAAACGATTGTCGGATACTCCAACTATGTTTATTTTAATATAAAAGCTCTAATATATATTGAACACTTTTGAAAAGTAATGGTTTTGTTCATTTAGTTAATATTTGAACTGATATATGACTTTAATTAAATTCCGAGCACTCTAACGAATGAGGCCAATTCCACCAGTTACATGATAAGTAGAGAAATAAACCAGATTTATCTCAAATCTAGCGGAGAATCATACTCAGCCATCTTAACAAATCACGCAGAAAGGAACTTGCATTTATAGCTTAGATAAAACGGCTTATATTATTTCTCATTAAAGGGGCCAACCGAAAAAGGGCTATAAAATTATTTAATAATAACTATTTAATTATTATCTATATACATACACGTTTCATCTTTGCATAATCTTCAGTGTAGCGATATCTGTTTAAACCAGTCACACGATTCAAATCCCAGAACAATATATATATATATATATATTAAATATAGGTTAGTGTTAACACTTCACTGCAATGTCACGGTATCACCAATCATCAGAAATATCTCCAACTGAGAAAGAAAATCAGAAGAATAAATATTATTTATACACATGACTACACTTTTTTTTAATTTCTAGTATATAATATATTAGCATAAGTATTTGTTAGTTTTTTCTTTTTCTCATAGGGCCTATTGTATACTTTCTCTTCATTATTGATATTAGTATTTACTGTTGTTTTCTACATAACATAAGCTGTTAAACAGTTGTTATTAAATGGACAATTATTTTTTATTCTACAATTACATTTATTTTTTATTACAAGAGCTATGCATGCATATTTTCCATACAACAATAACTGCATGTATGCTATTCGTATTGACAATTTTAGATAGCTTATTGCTTTTCGGGAAATGTTTAGCTATTATGCTAAACAATACTTTGCCAATCTGTTGGTTTTTTTTGACTAGCCTATTATGAGACAGATTGAACCAGATTATATTTCATTTTTTATTTTTTTATTATGCAAATCTATCATCATATCTGAGGTTTTTCAAGCCTATTTCACATCCTTTTCATGTTGAATGGAATATATTTATATTACTTGAAGTAGAAACCTAGTCTATAGCCTTTTGACATAGGGATTTGTTTGAAACCTGAAGGTGGGTTGGAATGTTTAATAATATATACTGGGAAGTTTAGTTTATAAACTTTGTATTTTAATTATTTAAATTGAAAGTTATATCTAAAATATTAACTTTTTACATTAATTTTTAGCTTTATAGAAAAGCCTAGTTTTTTTTTCTTCTTGTATTGTTTCTTTTTTTCATTTCTGATACCATCCTTGTAAATATCAATATTTTTCTTGATCTGCTGTCTTAATTTGTTTCATTTCTAATTTTCAGATGATATATAATATATCGAGAGATGTTCTAAAAGGCCACAAAAAGCAAATAAAAACAAAAGGAAATTCAATTAGGTAGAAGGGAGTAAAATACAGATGAACAGATCGAAAGAAGTTTGTTTTCTCTCTCACACGCACGCAGAAATAAGAGCAATTTTGGAGTGGTAAATTGTTGCTTGCCTTAAAATTCAATATACAAAATCATTTGTGTGTGCAAATAGATGCACACGTACATATGTACATACGTGCACACAGACAAATTCAGACGCAAATTTATATATATATATAAGTAGATGAGTGATGAGAATAAAAATTGGATCAAATGCAATATTTATTAAATCATTTAATTCATTGACTATTCAAGATAGGATATAATTTAAAGATATAATATTTATCTTTATTTTTCTCACTTCACACACACACACATATATATATATATATACATACATAGGGGAGTTTGGATTACCTACCAGACACCATTCTCGAGTGTCTTCGGTCTCTGTACAAGGTTTTTTTCAGGATAACCTGACATGAGGATACTTCCCCTACAAGTAGACCCTGACTAAATATTCAAAATAACAGTATTCGATGCTAAAATAAGATCCTTTGAAACAGCTATACAAAGGCTCATAAGAGGAATGGTTCACCTTTTCCAAGTAATGTTACCTCAAGTAACAGAACTTAGCTGCATACTCCACCAGATTAGATGAATTCTTGTCCTGGAATCGAATAAAACCAAGAGACAAGAAAGATATACTATAACATAGTTCACGGGTCCATTGGGTAGAGAACAATTAATATTCTTAACTTTTTTTTTACTAACGTTTGACAGGTATAGGAGAATATTAATGGAATATTCAAATATCTATGTATCTTATATAGAGATCAAGTGTTAGCCCTTTGATTTCTGAGAACTTTGAAGTAAAATGAAACAATATATATATATATATATATATATATATATATATATATATATTAGATGTTTCATGTATCCACATGAAATTTTATAAGGAGATATAAAGTTTTTTTATGTATCAATTTTCAGTATTTACTTCAACAGTGCTCAATACGTAAGTAGAGCTAGGTAGTAAGCTATGAAAATATATGTATGGCAATTAACCCACACAGAGGCTCCCGCGTTTCATCCTCGGGGGGGAATCTTCAGGCTAAAATGCATTTTAGTCTGAAGATTCCCACCCGGGGATGTAACGCGGGAGCGTCTGTGTAGCTTAATTGCCATAAATATATTTTCATAGCTTACCATATATATATATATATATATATATATATATATATATATATATCTATATATATAGAGAGAGAGATAGGAGAAAAAAGAGTGATAAAAATGCAACGATTGTCCAAATTTATTTCAAATTTCAATTTTTCCATGCAAGGTGTATTCAGTAATAAACTAGTGTTTATTATTCTTTCCTTAAGCCAAGGCTTTTCAAAGATCGAGATCTTATCATCAGAGGAGAAATACAGATAGATAAGTTGGCTTTTGAAAAAACCAAAGTTCAAATATTTGAAAAATATGAAAATCATTTTTTTTTTTTTTTTTTTAAATTATTATTTAAAAAAAAAAATTAAAAAAAAAAAACGCAGTGAATGACTTTTCATTCACTGCGTTTTTTTTTTTTTTTGTGAAGTTCTGTGAAAAAGATATGCGGTTTGTCCGGGTGGTAAATTTCCGTTGAAAGGAAGTTCGATGATATCTATAGATATATATCTATCTATATATATATCTATATCTATCTATATCTATATATCTATCTATATCTATATATCTATCTATATCTATATATATCTATCTATATCTATATCTATATCTATATCTATATCTATATATCTAAGTATAAATTTTTATTTATACAAACATTATTGGTTACATATGTGCATACATGTTTCGGTTGCACTTTTCCAAGAAAGTCAACCTCATCAGACCAAGAATCTTTCAGGAATGAATGGATTTGAAGAATTTTCTATCCTAAATAACTCTTTTTGGGGATCTAGCATCTTCTATTTCTTATGAATTAGTATCGGATTACCTATTTCACTAGTTGACCTTTTTTGCCAGTGGTTGTCCCCTCCCTTTTTTTTTTATTACTCTTTATGGTGTTTCCATTGCCTTTTCTTGTCCTCATTTTATTGCTCTAGGCTTGCCAGTTTAACAGACTCACTCAAGTATAAATATCTTATCTATATATCAAGAATCACACATATATAAACAAACCCAAACACATCTAAATAAACAAACAGATAAATAAACGGGCATTGATATACATACATATCTAAACATGGACACCTACACAGATTCACTATCAATCAAGCATATATTCAGAATACATACGTGCTTATAAATATATTCTAGATGTATATTCAATAAAAAATAAAGAGATAAGAATATTCTAGATATATATTCAATACATACATCCATGCGTCTATACAGACTCAACATATACAGCTATATGCACCTATACACGTATATCTATACACACACACATATATATATACATACAGATACATGTATACACACGCACACACACATATACATGCACATACATACAGACACACACATACACATACATATATACATAGACATATATATATATATATATATATACACATACACAGACCGTACATGAGCATATTCGTAACATAGATATACACGCATACACCCACCCATACACTTTTAGTATAAATAGTTCATAAAAATAGTTCCTAAAAATACGTACACATATGCACATATATACATACACACACGCTGACATATATATATATATATACCAATATGAACACATACACGTGTATATACATATATATACATACACAAACACACATACACACACACGCACACATATATACAGGCGCCGACAGTTCACACCTATACATATATACGAATACAAATCCATACATGTACATCCATACCAATGCAAAGCACACACAAATCAATATATACAAGCACATAACTAGAACATACATAAAAGAACAAGACTATGCAAATATACCGACAAATGTATACATGTATATTCATAGTCAGATACACATACCACACACACACACCACGCATACCTACATAAACATACACACGCACAAGTGCACACACATGCATATATGTATATATATATATATATATATGTATATACACACAGACACATACACAAATATAAAGCACACCTGTGCACATAAATATATGCATTCATCAACGCATACGTACACAAGAAATGCATATCAAAATCGAAACAAAAATAAAAGCAAAAACAAAATGACATGAAAACACACCCCTTGCCACAATATAGAATATCAGTCGAAATACCTTTACCCATGCACACCTACATATTTCAGTCCAACTATACATACTCACGCATGCACACATATACACACACTTATGCTCACCAATATATATCCATACATACCTAAACCATACGATCTCAAATGTATATACCATTACAGATACAAGTACACTGTAATATATAATGCTATTATATATACGCACACAGACCACGTATACACATATGCGTATGTGCACACAAATACCGACATGCATGCAATCAAACTAGATTAAAATGTATGCAAACATCCATATTTTAGCGATCAAAACCATTCATTTTTGCTTCAATCTATTTCAGTTCAAATTACATATACACATACACACATGTATGCATGCATACACACACACACACATACCCACTCATGTGTGCGGTGAGAACATTATTATATGTGGCAGTTGTTGGATATTCCAGATTGTATTATAAAGACATCACCGGAGTTATCAAAGAACAAGAAATAAACAAAATTGATAAACAGAAATAAAAAGGTAAAAAATAATAATAAAAAAAAATAAAAACATTTTTTTTTTTAAATATATATATATATATATAAAAAAAATAAAAAAAATATAAAAAGTATTAAAAAAAAAAAAATTTAAAAAAATATTAAAAAAAAAAATATAAAAAAATAAAAAAATAAATAAAATAAAATAAAATATAAAAAAATAAACAATAAAAAAATAAACAATAAAAAAATAAAACAAACAATAAAACAATAAAAAATAAAATAAGAAATAAAAAATAAAAATAAAAATAAAATAAAATAAAATTTAAATAAAAATAAACATAAAATTAGAATTAAAAATTGAATATGTGTTCCGCTAACAACGAAGTAACAGTCAGTAGAGTTTTTTATGATCTAAAATCTGCTTAGTGTATGCTCTTTTAAATGTTTGCAGTTTAAACTCGTTTCGTTTCTAACGTTGAGTAATTTTTCCCTATCTTTGAATTTTACAATTTCAATTTTCTCACCCAGGCATAAGAAACAGGTTGAGGTGAGTGATCTACATGTTTTTGCTTTCCTTATTATACTCCATCTAATTTTAGGGTTCTTTTTCTCATCTATCAATTTCCAGAAGTGTCGGGACAGCGAAGTGTTACTGTATTTTTTATTTCTAAAGGATAATTTATGCGTGTAATACCTATCCTTAAAGCTTCTTGACGTGCTTCCTATATAGAACTTACTGTCGCTCGGATTTTCAGTAGTGTAGATTTCCGCGCGGTATATTACTGATGCGGTGACGCAATTTTTTTGCAAGGGACATTCATCCTGTCTCTGGCAGTTACAATTGTTAGTGGTAGGATTCCCCCCAATATCGCTGTTCGTATTCGTATCATTTCCTTTAAGTATTTTATTGTTGTGTTTTTTAATTATTCTTTCTATGTTATCTGTGCAACTATAGCTTAGTTTTAATGTATTCTTATTAAATAGCTTATGGAGTGCATTACCAGGTGAGAAGTGTTTGCCTATAAGTTGTAGAAATTTGCTACCAATTTTTGTTTTTAACATCATATTGAATGGGGGTGTGAACCAGATTATTTTCCTACCTCTGTTTTTAGATTTGCTAGCATTTGTAGTCGTATTCTTATATTTAATATCAGCATTTACGTACCTGCTATTCTTCAAGGCAGTATTGTAAATATTTTTATAGTTGTTAAACGTTGTCTCGTCTGATGAGTTATTGCTAATTCTACTTTCTATTGATATGGGTATGTGTTTAATTATTGAAGGAGGGTGGTTTGATTGCGGATATATGTATATTGGGTTTGAGTTTTCTTTCATAAAGGGTTTATATTTGTTTTCAGTTAAGTTAAACATAACGTCGAGGAAGTTAACTTGTTTGAAATTTCCGGTAATTTCAACCTTAAGTCCTAGTTTATTCATGTGTGTGTGCGTGTGTATACATGTATCTGTATGTATATATATATATATATATGTGTATATGTATATATATATATATATATGTGTGTGTGTGTATAGATATACGTGTATAGGTGCATATAGCTGTATCTGTTGAGTCTGTATAGACGCATGGATGTATGTATTGAATATATATCTTAAATATTCTTATCTCTTTATTTTTTATTGAATATACATCTAGAATATAGTTATAAGCAAGTATGTATTCTGAATATATGCTTGATTGATAGTGAATCTGTGTAGGTGTCCATGTTTAGATATGTATGTATGTATATCAATGTCCGTTTATTTATCTGTTTGTTTATTTAGATGTGTTTGGGTTTGTTTATATATGTGTGATTCTTGATATATAGATAAGATATTTATACTTGAGTGAGTCTGTTAAACTGGCAAGCCTAGAGCAATAAAATGAGGACAAGAAAAGGCAATGGAAATGCCATAAAGAGTAATAAAAAAAGGGAGGGGACAACCACTGGCAAAAAAGGTCAACTAGTGAAATAGGTAATCCGATACTAATTCATAAGAAATAGAAGATGCTAGATCCCAAAAAAGAGTTATTTAGGATAGAAAATTCTTCAAATCCATCCATTCCTGAAAGATTCTTGGTCTGATGAGGTTGACTTTCTTGGAAAAGTGCAACCGAAACATGTATGCACATATGTAACCAATAATGTTTGTATAAATAAAAATTTATACTTATAAACAGCTCTACTTGGTATTGAGCACTTTTTATAAACACTTGAGTTTCTACGGATTTACATTTACTGAAACTAATACAATACATGTACGATTCTATCTATATCTATATGTATATATATCTATCTATATCTATATCTATATATATATCTATCTATATCTATATCTATATCTATATCTATCTATATCTATCTATATCTATATCTATATCTATATATCTATATCTATATCTATATCTATATCTATATCTATATCTATATATATCTATATATATATATAGAGAGAGAGAGAGACACACACACACGCACATAAAGAAAATACTAAGTTAAATGTGTTTATATAAATTTGAAAATGTTGTCCTGACGTCATGGCAGGCAGATTAAAGTTACCTACAATTGTGTTCGAAAGAAATCCGATTATACTCTTGTGAACAGCAGAATGGGACGGAGATGGAAAGAGGGAGGGCACGGTTTCAATGATTAAACAAAGAATACGGTGTGAGAGAGAGAGAGGCGGAGGTGGGTTATACATATAACATGCCCAGAGGAAACCAATCGAATGAAGAAAAACAAAAAAAAGTCAAAATAAAGTGAAACGGTAAAAATGTTTACATGATTCCCTGTCATGAAGCAGATGCTGACATTTCTATCAACAAGTTTAAAAGGTTTAGAGATGCGTCCAATCAGCTCTATAAGAGGTTCAGGATGTCAGGTTATAACGATCCTTTATGAAATAGGATTTGTAGATACGTTCACACATCTCTATAAGTGAATCAGTTTGAAACAGCAATTTTCAGTGCTAAACACGTACATTGAATGGACGTATCTAAAGAATGAATCCATTATTGCCCTATAAGATTTTAAATGAAGAAATAATTTTAAATAGTGTTTTTTTTGTGTGGTTATACATATATATATATATATATATATATATATACAGTAGGCCCCCGCTATTTGCGGGGGTTACGTTCCAGAAAACACCCGCGAATAGATTTTGATACCTCAAAGTTCACGAAAAATCAGGCTTTTGTACATTAGCATGTGTTTTTTTTGCATGAAAACCAACAAATTAGTGTAAATTAGCCCTTTCTGTTTGCAAGTTGCTTGATTTTTTTTTATATTTCAATTTTGTATAAAGTTCGCAAAAATTTAGAATACCAATGTTTTTGTATGAGCCGCATAAAATATGAATCCTACAGAATAATTAGCGTTTTTTTGTCATATTGGCTTTTACATATCGGAGGTTCACACACATATATATATATATATATTTCGGCAGCAAGTCATTTATTATACATGTGTCGTTGAAGACCAGAGTTTTCTTTCTTTGCTATCTTTCTGGTTAATTTCTCGACACGACGAGCGATTCGTCGGTTTTCCGGTGTCAATTGGTGGATTATGGCGCCTAACGTTATATATATATATATATATATATATACATATATATATATATTAGTAATGGGACGATTCCAAAATTAAATTTTTAAAAAAATTTCTTCAAATAATTATTACTGGTTTTTGGAACACATTACGATTTTTTTTTTTTTTTTTAAATTGAATATTTCATCATTTTTAATTAGAGATTATTAGAAAAAATAAATGTATTCAAATTTTGATTTTCATCAATATACGTTTTTAATTTTTTTTTGTCTTAACTTGGTCCACAAAGCTTAAACATGCCTCTAACCTGATGGCATCAAATATAAAAAGAGGGAGGGGGGATAAAACATAAAGAATAAGATTACCATAATCATAGGAGAGAATGGAAGGAAAGAGTTCTGCATGAATATGACAGATGATCCTTCATTTAAAAACAAAATGTTCAAGAAAAATATAGTTTCCCCTGTATTATAACTAACCTGACAAGGCTCAACCTGGAGCACTTATATATATATATATATATATATATAAAAATTTTTATTTTAGTTTAAAAAAGTTTAATTTTAATTAAAAAAAGAATATGTAGTTTATAAAAAAGAAAATCATTTTTATCTCAGGAATTAATAAAAAAAAAAAAATAAAAAAAAAACGATATTTACCAAGTTTTGTTTAAAACCTCAAGAATTTTAAAAGAGAAAGAAAAAAAAAAGAGTTACAAAAATGCACGTCTTCAATTCAATGATGAGGCTGTCAAACATAAGAAAATTTTTTTTATAAGACTTCATCTAATTTCTAAAACGAAGCGATTCCATAGAATCGTATTATTAAGAACTGGTAAGAAAAAGATATTAAAATTAATTTTTTCTTTAAATTAAAAAAATTAATTTTTAAAAAATAAATAAAAAAAGACTCGATTTGTACAAGCATTAGCTTTATCCAACAAATCAAACAAGAACAAAAAATAACTACATCTGCAATGACGACATCATACAGCATTGCACCGATCGAGGGTAAGATGAGGGGGTGCCGGCTCACATGGTTTGTACATGTGCCGCCGCCGCCGACACCTGTTAAACTTGCTTTTATATTAGAAGTCGCTGGGAAGCAACCGAGAGGGACGCTAATGATGAGATGGGCAGACACCCTGCACAAAGATCTCTGTAAAATAGGCCTATACCTGGACCAAGCCTGTAATCCTGTAAGTGAAGACAAAAATCCATTATCACAGACCCTGTTGTAGCTCGGGATTAACACAAGAAAATCAAGAATTGGTCAGGTCTGTATATTGAACTGGGTTTTCTTGCTAGAGACAGTGATTTAAAAAACAAAAATATTCTCTTGTACAGATTTATTTTTATGCCAGTGGAGACTTCTGGGGTTGTTGGCCCTCATTCAATGCGATCCTTCCGATAATTACCAGAAATATACAAAGACGAAAAAGATTCTTTGGAAAAAGACAGCTCAGTAAATGATAGTTTCTGTTCGATACACAAAACAGGTGAAATCAAAGAATCATCGTAAAAGTTGTTTCATTTTTATTTCTTAATTTTTTTTTATTTATTATTATTATGTTTTATGTGGTGGTATTCCACAAAGGTATATTTTGCAATAAAAAATTTTTGAATCCCATAAATTCGTGACTTACCTGCTTCGACGACTCCACCGAACTTTGGCGCTCATTCCAAGAGAATAAAAATGAATTCTTATGTACTTCACTCTCCTCACGGGAGTTCACCATCAGGTAATCCATGACCAGGTTCACCTTGAAGAAAGTAAATATTTATTAGTTATAAGGTAAAAAATGGTTAGTTATTGTTCGACATCAATTAATTGGCATTCATAATTTTAACATTGTGGCTTTACAACTTTGGAAAACTTCGGTCTTCAAATCTTCAGTCGTTATTTTAACGGTCAGTCTTTTTGTGTAACAATATTTAGATGCAGGTGTGTAGAAATGATGTTAAGTACCGTATTTTCCATATAAGGATAGATTAAGTAAGAGAATGGAAAATTCCATTTCGAAGTCAAGTCAGAGGATTACATCACAGACAGGAAGTCGCTAGATATAAGTGATAAATAAGCTGATCAGATCTTCCTCTGTTTACTGGACCGCAAGAGAGAGTGGTCAGGTTTTTGGATAGCTGCTCCCTCTCCCTATGGAGGATGGGTTTGGGGCATTATGTGAGTAGCATGTATACAGTAAAGAGAAAGAAAAATGCCCAAATATTAAACCCCAAATGATTTGGTGCTGTTACTTAATCAATATGCATTACAACAGAACAACGACAGAAAAGAGGAGAGGTAATGAACTGTTGTGACGTGAAACCAACAAGACCCATTTTAGATCAGTTAGTTCTCAAAAATCAAGGGGGCCCCTTCTTGAGACACATAAAACATTGCAATGTTTATTTAAGGATCTTCCCTATCTTTCAAACATTTAGTTAGTAAGGCAGTGAAGGTATTAATTTTACTCTCCCCAATTGACCACGTTATAGTGTGCATTCGCAAGTGCTTCAATAAATGTGATTTCTGCCCAAAAGAAGAGTCGCAAAACTACTAAAGGGTCGACATACGATTCGAAAAATAATTAATAGAAAAATAAAATCTAAACAGAAATCTGCTATTAGAGAAGCGGCAGATTTGAAACAATATTTGTGCAGCCACGAAATTGAAGTGAAAGCCAAAAGTAATTGATCAAAAATAACGGAATTCTCTGCTCGTCTTGGTAATTTAATTGGAAACATTAAAAGATTAGGAAAATCAAACGAGACTCAAAAATATCATTTAAAGATAAAAAAGAATCATGTCTATCTTGCGCTTGAATAATTATATAACGTTAAATAACGAGATGCATTAGAACCGGGGGTGGGGGGGGGGGAATGACTCTTCCCCACCCCCCCCCCCGGGTCAGTCAGGAAAATTGACCTTCTATTATTAACAATGATGAGTGCTACAAACCGGGGTTATGCAATAAAATACAAAAAGCTTCCTTCATCCGACTAACCGTGGAGTTTTTTTGTTTTGTTTTTTTTAAATGTCATGCAACGTGTCTACTAGAGATGATCAGTCAACAACTAAGAGGAGACTGGAAAATCCAGAAAATATTGGAAAAAAGGGGAAGGGCACGGCATGTTGTCAATGGTTACAAAAATGATCGGAGAAAAGGCGAAAAAAAATGATTGGAGGATGGGCGAAAAAGAAGAATAAGTAAAAAGATCCAAATTAAAACCATGGAACAACAGAGATAAGATGATATTTAATAAACATCAGACACAGAGAGTTTGAAGAGAAAAGAAATAATATAATTCATATAAAACGGTGTGTGAAAGAGTAGCGTGAAAATGCTACCAAATTTGGCATGGAGTACTCTTAACATAAGGGTCAAAATTATAATACAAATATTTATACTACTACTACTAGTAGTAGTAGGAGGAGGAAGGGTCATTACTAACTATAGATGATGATGCTGCTTGCTCCATCCACACCTCATTTTATTTTTAATTCGTTCAAGACGTGATAAGTTTGAAAATAAAATAAACAATCTAAATAAATAAATGCGAAAGTTGTTTTCATTTATCACACCTATATTACCATCAAAACGGCTCACTGTTATTTGAATCAATAATACAACAGTCTTTTGAAATACTGTATGTATATATATATATATATTAGAGAGAAAAGACCCAAACATATTTTGCACAACTATTTTTTTTAAAACAGTTCATAATAAATTTCATGTTCGGTGTTATTCATATAAAGTTTTATTGGCCTGTTTTCATATATATTGCACCACCCACCCTACTAACACTTATCCTTAAGTGACTTTTAGCCAAAAAGCAGGGGGGGGGGTTATTTAATGCTGAAACAATACCCACCATCAAATTGTACTATACAGGATTTGAAATCTGCCGTGCGATTCTATAGGACATGAAAGGATCCATTAGTAAATCACGCAATCGGCATTAAATAACTGATGGCCGAACGGACACACGTGAGCGGAGATAATATCTTGATTATATTCAACAGACAAAACAATAACAAAACGACTAAGAGGCTTCCAGAAGGAAATGTAGGAAACAGAAATCTAAAGAATCTTTTCAAAGACAAATCTCCGATAATCGATCTGAACAGCTTCTGAAAGGTCAGATATTACAATCCACTTCAGAAGTGAAATGCATCAGCTCTCAAGAAGGTTTCAAGAAATGATATTTGAGATAATTGTCTTCCGCCGGAGAAACAATTTTGCTGACATTTAAAAAAAAAAAAATAAATAAATAAAAAAAAAGATTAAAAAAAAAAGCAAAACGTTTGTATTGTAGCAGTTACATGATTATGATCTTTTTTTTTGCACTTGCATGTTGTCACTCGTGTAGTGATTCGTACGCTGTTTAGTTGGATAACACGGGCATGTTCTTATTCGCGTAGTAATACGTTGGGCGATTAGAACATTTTGCGCATATGCGTCTTTTCTCATTTTTACTCAAACCGTTTACCGATCAAATATGAAAGAGTCCAATGTGAACCGACATATATTTCCTGGCTCGCCTCTCATCCAAGTCATGACGAGACAAAAAAGTTTATATCTATAATACATACCAAACCTACCTATCTTATATTTTTTTGTTCCAAACCATGTTCCGTGTTGCTGAAACTGTTGAATAAAAAGTTAATTCAAATTGTAGAGAAGAAGTTTGTCTTTTTAACTGAAAACTTGGTGACCTTTTTCATCTTCATCTTAAGCGAGGCCAATCAGATGAATACAGACGCAGCGACACTACTACAAAATGCTAATCTCAACATTCTTCTCAAACTCTAGAGTATTATTCGGACGATTGTTCTCATCTTGAATGTCATTCTCACAATGTTTCGGCTAATGTAACCTCAGACTTTCTTCAGGTGCATTTTGTCGAACTCAGGAATCTGTACAAAATTTCCAAGGGAAGCCTTTAACTCCTAGGGGTAGATTGCACTCACTCCATCAGCCATGACCAAGTAGACACAGGTGCACAAGCAAATAAAGTCTTAAGTAATTCATAATTGTATTCTAAACATCGTCCGTACCGAGGATTGAACCTTCAACCTCCAGAAGACTGTCACTTTGAACTGATTATTTCTTAGCATGTTTATCTGGTCTAGTCTATATATCTGTGCATACAACACAGGTTTTCTGGCATCTGATGCTCCGACACCGCTTTTAATCCACACAAAATCACAAGAGAAAACGTGATAATCATGCTGTCACCAGAAACAAAGTGTAGTATCTGCTTTTAATACTACTCTTAGTCTATTCTGTCCTCGGTCCACGAAGGAGAAAATCCTTCTAGATTGAGCCAATTTTTATTTTTGTTCTAATCCAGAGTGTCTTGTTTTTGGGGAGCTGGATTTTCCCCCACATTAAAAACTGACCTTGTGTCTAACTTAACCCTTGTGGGGAAGCAAGTAAATAAGAACATTCGTATGGCTGTGTGTGTTGCACACGATCAATGTATTTACACTGCACCTTCTGATGGTAGTCTGACTTTATTTTGAGATTATATCTTAATTTGCTTAAATTTAACCCTAGTTAGTACTTCACAAGTAAATTCAAGTAGCAGCAGTTTTGTTTAACATTGATCTATTTCGATCAAATCGAAAGTTGAACTGCTGGAAGGTTTCTAGCAATGCCCGGTGGTTTAGAGACATGGTAGTGAGTTAGGGGTGTGTGGTGATGAATTAGCAAGGTGAAATTAGACGATCTGGCAAAACGTGACGGTGGCTAAGTAGTTAACGACACGGACTGACGACCAGGGTGTGTCAAGTTCGAATCCAGTTCTTTCCACAGAAACACTTTCACTGAGGATGTTGGCAACCTTCATGTGGTCCCTCCTGTAAGTACCCGATGTCTTTCTAGAAATAATTCTAACTAGAAAAATATCGCCAACAATAGAATCAGATGATTCATACGAAATGAATGGAGCAAGGTTCTGGAACCAAGGATGCCAGAAATTTGGTGGTGTGTGTGTGTGTGTGTGTGTGTGTGTGTGTGTGTGTGTGTGTGTGTGTGTGTGTGTGTGTGAGCAAGAAGAGTCCAATGAAAATGGGGGGGGGGTTACTGCCAGTTACCCTCAGGTGAGATGAGTGCATTGCTTTTTTTGGGGGGGAGGGGGGGGGGTCTAGACTGCTCCTCCCACATTAAACCGACCTTGACACACTTTACTTGGAGGGGGAGGTGCTGCTAAATAGAACCATTAGAAACAGATAAATCAAACATCAAACAAAACACTGGACATATAGAAAGTTGCATATGTGACCTCCTGGCCTACTTATTTCAGACAGTAGCAACTAGTATGTAGTAAAAAAAAGAAAAAGAAAGAAAAAGACGTACTAAATATAAGTCAATAGCCTGAGCAAGCAATTCTAAGTACACTCATACTATTTTTAAAGAGAGAGAATCGACACGTGGCTATGCACTTGCATAATTCTAACTGTCTAGCCATTAGGATATATTTCTTTTGTGCAGATTTTTCGTTCGTTCTTTTAAAGATGAAAATATTTATTTTAAAATGGAGAAGCATTAACACTGAGCGCTGAATTTTTTTTTTTTGTAGAAAAATGTTTTTTTACACCTATTTTTAAAATGAGTATGTAAGCTTAACCTTTCATTGTATGCCCAAACAATGTGTATGATATTTGTAGCATATAAGTAGGACTATCAAAATAAACTTTAAAATTTGATTAATTTGCATATTGTGATGGCGGCCATCTTTGATTCATAATGAGGTTTACCATCTGCTCATGGAAAATTATCATTTTTCGTGCACTTATTAGTCAATTGCTAAATTTATTGTGTATATTTGTGCTGTTGTCTTATATTGCAAACAAAACCAGTTTTGCAGAAAATAAATTGTTAATTTTATATTTTGAGGCCATTTTGGGTGCATAAAACTTGCAAAATTAAATGCATCAAGTAAATTGTAAGATGTCCTACCTTGCCCCATCTTCAAAATTGCTTGTCAAAATGTCTTTATAAGTCCAGATGACAGCATTTGTAATCCTTTAGGGTATGGAATCGTTCAAAGCATGCTACGGCATGCATTGGAAGATCACATTGGCGACACTTCTGTTGCATTCGTTTCTTACCGCCCCTCACGCTCCTATCACTATACATAATACAATCTAGCCTTTCTTCACCAGTGGTTGTTGGAAAATCTCTCTCAGTAAGTCTTTGAGACATGTCTCCTACCATGGTGCATCCAAGCTTCCAATAGTAAGATGCATATGACATCACGAACACGATGCGAGCTAACAAGGCTGTTTTCAGCCAGCAATATGCATGTAGTATCGTCTGCTATTAGAGGTGGTAGACTTGTCGTAATTTTGTGACAGCCGCGCTAAGAGGGTTAAACCAACCAGCTAGAATTTCAACAATTTAAATAAGTCTTCCTTAATAGCTAAATAAAAAAATATTTAAACAGCCAACCTTAAAGTAACTAAGTAGTACCATTCACTAATTACAACACAAACTATGAAAAAGGGGAAGGTTCTGGGGGGGGGGGGGTGCTTTTAGCCCCAGGCATCCAATCACATTCAAACCATCTCCCTTACTCATAATAATTCTCAGTACTTGGGCTTATACTTGAGTCTTTGAGCCATACAATCAAGGAGCTATATGACACTGTATGAAATCATTTACCTGTGGTCATCGAGGTGAGGTGGTCTGATGTTTGAAACTCCATTCTCTAGAAAATTCATGGTAAAGGGAACTTGAAGTGTGGCCCTTTGTCACTAACTACTTCTGAAGGTATACCGAACACGGCAATGATTTGCTGTGTGATTTTCACTATAACACTTCTTAGTGAGTGAGCAGGTAACTGTTTGATAACAGGGTATTTGGAGTATGATCAACTATGATCAGCCATTGATATTAATGAAGCTCAAACAGGTCTGTTCTAACCACGTCCTATGGCTTTGTTGGAATATCGTGCTGCATAAGTGGCTCTGACATTTGTGATAGCTGATGTTGTTGGTAAATGATGCATGACCTTGTGAATTGTTCAATGTCTGTTCATGTGTATCCAATAGACAGTATACTTGGCCAGAAGTTTGGTTTTTTCCTGTCCTAAGTGGGCAGTGTGAAGCTGAGGAATAAAAAAATTGTAGTCCTTTAAAGATAATGCCATCATCAATTGACAGCTGATCCTGTACACTCCAGAATGTTGAAATCGGTAGGTAGACGCTTGATTGTCTCAGGCCATCCTGTGACAATGGTATCTCTTAGATGGTTGACCAGAGGGTCGGCTGTTGTGCAGTTCCTCAGTTTTTCAATGCAATCAGCAGAGAAACGAATAGTGTCAACTCGGACATCCAAATCAATAAGGTCTATATTACCAGGTGATGGCAGACGTGATAACACATCAGCCAATATATTGTCAGACTCCTTGTTATAGGTTGACCTCAAGTTATACCCTTGCAGCTGTATCAACATTCGTTGTCGACGGGCCGGCTTCAGTGGTTTGTCAATGATCATAGCAAGATGTTTATGGTCAGTGGTGACTTGAAAACTATGGCCGTATAAATATGTGTAGAATCTGTGCATGCCAAACATGATTGCCAGTAAGTCATGCTCAATACATGTATATCTTTGCTCTGGGTTAACTGAATCTGATTGTAGAAACGCTTCTCTTATTCCATGAAGACTTGCATCACAGTACATGTAAATTCCGATCAAAATACTGAAGTAGGGATGTAACTGATAGTTCACTCTTCCAGTTTCAATAGGTAGCTGTGGACATAAGCGACCATCATCAGAGAAGACAATGCTGAGCTCCTAGGTCAACAAATGGTTGGTCATCGACTGGAATCGCAATTGGTTATTCATTTCCTGCGACCGTGCTCAAGATCACTGTGCATGCGACACCATGGTTCGAGATGTGATGCAGGCCAAAGGAGAAGCCGGCTCAACCCAACAAGGGTGAACAGCATTGCAACAACGACATTTACAGGTTGATATACTGTAAATGAAGAAACCAAACTGGAACACTAAGACCTTTTGGCTCTGAGAAAAAAGTGTAATATCTGTTCTCATATTACACTTCATCTTTTCTGTCCTCATGCAGTGAAGGAGAAACTCCTTATAGACGGAGGCAATTTGGGGGGAGCTGGATTTTCTCTACATGTGTATAACTGTCCTCGTGGGGATGCAAGTAAATAGGGATACATCATCTCTTGCTGCTCTTAGCTATATGTTTCTCTCGTTCCCCCCCCCCTTCTCTGTTGAATCAACTACTGTAGTCAAGTGGATAACGACACGGACTGACAACATGGGTGTGCCAAGTTCGAATCCAGTCGGTTGCATAGTATCACTTTCACTTAGGGATTGTGGCAACCATTACGTGGTCCCTCCTGCAAGAATGCCAACACCAGAATTAAGCCGGTCAACAAAGTTGTACCATTCTGATTCACGTGAATTTACTTTTTTTTAACTACTCTCTAATATTTCTTAATGTCTGAGCAGAGATCATTTAATTTACATGTATCTGTTGAAAATGGAAAAAGGAAAACCAAAACTTTTTATGTATTCATCAACGTTTTGTCTTTATTTCAAGACTTCCACGGGATGATTGATTTGAAGAAATAACATAAGTACAAACATTTGAAAAAGTTTGGTCTGTTTGTGACGTGAAAAGAATGTTATTGTTTTTTTTTTGGGGGGGGGGGGGACGAAACATAGCCGTTAGAATTTAATGTGCACTTCGTTAATGAAATAGGATGAATTTTTTTTGTTATCAAACGAAAACAGTCGTTAGAATTCAGAAAATATGGTGCGACTATGACATGAAAGGATGTATCTGTACACACCACAAACACATGTAAATTAGATAGCAAAATAATAAGTCTCTTTACTTCTATATTATAATAATAATTAAATAATAAATAATAATAAATAAATAATAATACAGAAAATGAATCTGTTCTAATACCATACTTCATCTTTTCTGTCCTCGGTCATTGAAATCCTGGACTGAGGTGATTTTTATTTTTGTCCTAATCCAGAGTACCTTTATTTAAGGAGCTCGATTTTCCCCTACATTAAAAACCGACCTTGTGTATAACTGTCCTCGTGGGGATGCAAGTAAATATGGAGAGCCATTCCTGATTAATAGAGATAAATACTATCTGACAAAGAATATAAAAAAGAAATATTGGTTTAGTCATCTATTATATAAAAGAAAGTTGTCACACCCACAAAGCTGGTACATTCTTATTCACCATTGCCTCGGACTAATAAACACTTTTTTTATATTCATTTTTTTTGGGCTCAACTGGAACAGAATTAATCGGGGGGGGGGGGGGGGGGCATTTAGAGCGATGTTTATAAATTATTATTAAATAGGTATCAATCAATATGTCTATTGATGTATGTTAGGGACAACCACTGTAATCCTATGTAATATGTGCATAAATGAATAATGTGTGTCCTATTTGCATTATTTCCTTAGGAAGCCTGCTTCCATCACCTTTAGAGATGATGAAGAAAAGATGAAGAAAAGATGAAGAAAAGATGAAGAAACTACACGGCGAAGTTATTGTACATAACTACGATGGAAGCAGGCTTCCTTATTAAGTAGTAATATCCAATACTTTTAACTGTAAGTACAGTGTTGTCTGGGAGTCTTTACTTTTGTTTCAGTATCTTAATGACAAATTTTTCTTCCCATCTTCATTTAATGAACTGATAGCTGTTCCATGCATCAGTGAATTTTTTATGCGAGCCGAAAAGCAGTGATGTGTGATGGGTTTGCCTGAGAGAATTTTTGTTTTTTGGCTGAAGATCAATTGTGGGTGTTGGTGTGGTGTCCGACTTGACAGTTATCACCATTCTGGAGCACCGTCTTAGGTGTGTATTTGGGCCAACTTTTTCAAGTACCCCAAGTGCGACATTTCGTTCATGGTCTGCAAGTACTTTTTTTTTGCCAGTATATAGGGACTACTGCAGATTTGTGAGCTGCTATGGATTCTGCATCTGGGTCAATGTATAATCTCAAGGGTTCACCTGTCATCATTGGTAATAGTTGATGCTCACAAATCTTGGAAGTTGTCCCTTCATAGTGTTTTAAGAGCCATTCTTTCAATTTCAGAATATTTTTATCAGTACCCTTTATTCCAGCTGGAAGGGTTATTGGGTTCTTTTAGGACAGCTGCATGTTGGCGTTAGTTCTGCTGGCATATTCATGGATTGCTCCAGTTTTGTGCTCTTGGGAAGGGAAGACAGATAGGTATCAATATGTTCATTGATGTATGTTAAGGACACCCATTGTAATCTCTTGTAATATGTATATGTATATGTATGTATGTATGTATGAATGAATGAATGAGTAATTTGTCCTATTTGTATTGTTTCCTTAAGTGTGCCTCCATCATCTTTAGGGATGATGAATAGAAGATGAAGAAACTACACCTGGCTGCTGTCCTCATTCTAGAAAATTATTGTACATAGCTAATTATCTAGTAATTCATAAAAGATTTGTTCCTAGTTGCTTGAAAAAGCGAGAGAGAGAGAGTAATAGAAAGGAAAGAAGGTTGGTAGAGAGGAGTATGGAGTGGTAGAGGAGGGAAGGAGTGATAGAAAGGGGAGAGGGAGGGACTGGTAAGAGAGATAAATACAGAAAAAAGTTTTAAAAGATGTTACAAATTCTTGGGGGGGGGGGGATAGTTTCATAGCCAAATCAGATCGGTGGAAGCTTGGCAATTTTTGAGGATTGCTTGTACTCTGTCGGTCTGAGGTATAGTCCTGTGCAGTTCTAGGAGGTCCACCCTCCCAGGCTTTACCTTCTCACCCTTTAAGAAGGGATTAGTTTATTGTAAATTACCTGAGGTGCCCCTACCGGGGAATGCCAAGGCATTCTTTATCCGACCAGAGTGGTCTTTCCTTAGGGTGCTGGCTTTCCAACTCCCACTTTTCTGACCGTGTGTTCAATCTTCCCACCATGAAATGGAGATAAATACTTGTCCACAACCCCCCCCCCTTCCCCAGGTAACCATCTTAGTCTACAATAAATAAAACCAACAACTTGCGATGAATCAGGAAGACCTTTGATATTTTGTCCATGAAACCATTTCCCCCCCCCCCCCCCCCCCCCGTTTCATTTGTAAGTCATCATCTTCCACAGTCTTTTGTGAGTTATTCGTTATGGAGACAAGATGTCTTAATTGGTCAACCAGACTATTTGTCAGACGTAACACTTCATGATTTCTCTTAGCCATTGGAAGATGTGCCAACAGGTTTTTTTTACTGTAGTATTACCATTTATCAAGGCTGAAAGGCTACTCAAGGATAAGAATTAATGAGATGGAATGATAAAGATGAAGAATCTCATGAGAGGATTTAGGATGATTAATGGAATGAACTGAGTTTGGTTACTTGTGGGAACGATATACGAGAGAAATCTGTTAACACTGGATTTGAAGAAGATTATGTTAGTCTGCTGAGAGGCTGTTCCACGGCAATGTGTTCTTGTGAAAAATCTATGTTCGTGGAAATTTCATGTGAACACGGAGACAGAAAGAACAGTTACTTTCCATTGTGGTAACAAGAGAGTTCTGTCTATGAATGTTTTTCATCGGAGAACCAAAGATCGGAGCTCAGTCGAGTAGTTTCCATCAAAGTAACGATAGAATAGAGACTAACAACGTCTCTTCTGTGAGAAAGGTGCCGTAACGAACGCAAGAGATTATCCCCCACTAGATCTTGAAGTTGATTTTGAACTCAATCTAGGCACAAAGAGTCCGATGTAATCTTATTTACTAAAACCACTTGAAAAATAGCAAATGATTATTTTTGCTTTCGTGATGATTTTTAGTGATATTGTACGTTTTTCTTCAGAGTTGATGCCTTTTATGCACGTGCATATTAAAAATGAAGATCGATGACGCTGTTGTAAATGATGATGCTGTCTTGTTTTTAGCGATATAAGTACATAGGTCCTACCCTTACCCACCGGAGTACTCGCCACGAACAACGACGCAATCACTTGTTAAAATTCAAGTTCCCATGAAACATGGAGAGACGATCTCTTTTTTTTTTTTTTTTTTTTTCCCTTTTCTTTCTTCTTCCTCTTCTTTTATTCTTTCTCTCTCTCTTTCTCCTTGTCCTAACTTCGGAAACTCCGGGGGGGGGGGGGGAGGGAGAATTCCATTGTTGACACGATTTTTAAATGTTTCAAGCAATGAAAATTTAAAGTTATTAAAAGTTTTTAACGTCATCAATGAGAGAATATTTGTTCAGAAAAGAACAAAGTTGTATTTTCTAAAATAATCAATATATATATATATATATATATATATATATATTATATATAAATGAATGAATGGTAAAGTTTTTTTCCATCTACCTATATTAACATAAAAAAGGTGGTGTTTATTTAATTCTATAATACAACCTAATATTGTGTAATATCGTATATATAGTAAACTGCAAATACCCACAAAAACATTATGGTCTTCTTAATTTGCATATTTATTTCATAAACAGCTTCTAATAAATTAATATTCTGTAATATACAGTTGTAATTTTGCATTGTCATATTTTCTTATATATACGCAATATTTACGTCGGTAGTAAAACCTGGGATGTTGAAAACAGATACTACACTTTGGTATTAGCCAAAAGGCCAAGGAACGATAAAAATATTTTTATGGCTAGACATTTTTAAATGAATTAAAAAAAAAAAAAAAACTTATTTAATCATTATTGTATTATCTTTTAATGGGGGCGGGTAGTGTAGTGTCTGTTCTGTTATAAGACCGTCCTCCCAGGAATTACCTCCTCCTTAAGGAGGTGGGGTTAATCCTCCCAGGTATAACATCTTTCTTTTGGGGAGGGGGTAATGTATCTGTTCTGTTATCATAACTCCTTTTTCTGGTGGGTGGGGCGGGCGTCATAATACCGTCCTCACAGTCATTATCTCCTCCTTTGAGGGTCAGTGTAGTATATGTTCGTTCACTATGATATCCTTCTAGACTAGCAAAAATATGCGACTGGAAGGAGCATATCTTCGCTACTTATATATATATATATACATACACAACAGGTCTTAAATCTAATGTGGGAGTCTTTAATATGTATAATTATTTCACAGACTAAGAAAAAAATTAAATTTGGAAAGCCCAGGGAAGACCTGGCCTGAATGTGTACAAGTAACTTAACTGCTTGCAACATGACTGGCATCAACACTTTGAATTGGGCCGCATGGAGAGTAGGTGTGAGACGTTGCCTAGTGTTGCCCACCCCAGAATCCAGGACACTCAGCACCTTAAATACCAAAAACCGGATGATGAATCAAACTTTGTTGCCAAAAGTAAGTATTTGCTTTTAACGGTAATTCACAAAGAGATGAATGTGCATGCGTTCATTTTAAAAAAACAAAAGAAAAAAACGGTTTTATTTGCCATTCGGTAGAGAGACTTGGTGTGGACTGACTTGCAGGTCGAGACAAAGAACAAATGCTGCACAAAGTTAGAAATGTCCAGTTTTTCACAACGGTTTCATATTCATTGTTTTGTTTTTTTTTTCATCAAATAATACATTTTTGGATAAAGAATGAAGAACCGCTCAAAATATTAAAATTTAAATTATAACACCTAAAATTTTACATGTCTATGTTTTCCATAAAGCTACTTTTTATTTGTCAAATGTGAAGAAACTAATTATTTTTAGCCAAGAAACACACACACAAATATTGGCTTAGAATTATCCGAGTTATCTCCATATGACTGACATCCGAGTGATCTCTCTTTAGCATTCTTTCATTTGTGTAATCTAATGTATTACATAGTTTCGTAAAACCTCTAACGTTTGTTGAAAACAAACTATTCATGTGAGAATGAATGCCTATGCATGTTTACTTACCTCCTCTTCAAGAGGTTTGACAAGGCCAGGTGTGGCTTTGAAAAACAAACCGCACTAAGATTAATGTACTCTGGGCTAGAAAAAATACCTAAGCAGCCTCATCAGCATTCCCTGATAGGGACGCCTCAGACGATTAGCAATAAACTAACCCCTCCTCAAAGAGAAGGTAAAGCCCGGGAGGGTGAATATCCTTAGACAGAACAGTACAATACCTCAGACATAAACAAAGTCATTGTCGGACTGATGCAAAGGACGTTACCCCATATAAATGCCTATGTATGTAAGACGTATCCCCCCGTATAAATACCTATGTATGTAAGACGTATCCCCCCATATAAATACCTATGTATGTAAGACGTATCCCCCATATAAATACCTATGTATGTAAGACGTATCCCCCGTATAAATACCTATGTATGTAAGACGTATCCCCCGTATAAATACCTATGTATGTAAGATGTATCCCCCGTATAAATCCCTATGTATGTAAGATGTATCCCCCATATAAATACCTATGTATGTAAGACGTATCCCCCATATAAATGCCTATGTATGTAAGACGTATCCTCCGTATAAATGCCTATGTATGTAAGACCACCGTTTCTTCACTGTTATCTTTTTTTCTTCCGACATAAAATGGTGACCACCTGTATGAGAAAGATATACCAAAACACGTGGTCTCTAAAAAAAGTCAGAGTTCGAACCTCACCCGAGGTATAATTATTTTTATTCTGATTTTGTCCTGAAATCAATTTAGACATACCAATATTTAGACATATCAAATTACAATATTAAGCAGAGCGTTTAGTGTCTACTTTTTTCTGTAATCTATGGAAATTCGGATCCTGGGCAATACTGGAGCAGCCCTGCTAGTGTGTCTGTAATTATATATATTAGTCAGGCTATACAAGTTCTAAATCTGCATATGCATATTTAGTTAGTATCCCTATGATTAAACTCTTTGGAGTTCTATATTAATGTTACTAGGAATATGGAAATGCTTCTGTATTCTTGGCAGTGAGGTCCGTTTCTGTAAATGGTCTATATAATTATATATATATATATATATATAGCCTCGGAAGTTTCTCAACCATTAAAACTATATAAAAATAACAAAAAAACAAAAAAAAAACAAAAAAACTTATAGTCTCAAGTCTTCCAGTGGAAAATCACTCATGTAAGTCAATTTATTTTTTACAGTTATTATATTAGTTAGTTTCTAACACTATTTTAAGGGATCATCAGTTGTTTACCATGAAAAACTGTTTCGGGAATTTAATTATATATATATATATGACTAGCATCTCTACTATATTGTGTGGTCTGCATTAGAGCCAGATATCCATAAACGCAAAGATAATGTTTTACTCTATTTCGTAAATTAAATTTTAAAAAATGGTAAAATGCAGTTCAGGGTTGAGAGTACAATTCCACAGGGTCCACATTTATTCCCGGGTAACGGCATATATGTCTATACTAGAATTATATAAATGTTCGTGTCTGTATTGTTGTCACAAGAAAACAGTCAAAATTTTTTTTTTTTTAAATTTAAATAAAAAATTATATAAAAGAAAAAATTATAAAATTTATTATGAAAAGAGGAAGAGCATTATTTATTTTATTTTTTTGTATTAAAGTATATAGAGCGAAACAACATCTATGCGGGTCATGACATTTACTTGCAAATATGAAGAAAAAGAAAAAAAAGGAGAAAAAAAAGGAAAACGAAAATAAAAGAAATAGACAAAGAATGAACTTATTTTCCAGCACACATAAAAACATCTTCATACAAAGGAGTGAAAAAAAACATTCACTACAGAAAGTATTTAAAAAAGGGAAATAAAAAATTTTAAAAAAATGAAAGTTTATTTGTTTTTAAGGAAACCAAAAATTAAAACATCTTTGAAATATATCATTTTAAACAGATCCAATAATCTTACCTTTATATATTTATACTTTCTAAAGAAAAAGAAAGAGAAAAAAAAGAAGGTGGAGGGTACAGATCAAAACTGTATATCCAACTAAGCAACGCTTTCTGGAAACAATATCAACAATTTAATCCTCTAACCATTAAGCCAACACTGGGAATTTCTTGAATCTTTATCAATGAAACCAAGTTCATTGTGTGGTCAAGCTCTAAAAGCAGGAGCAGCAATGCCAACTGTTAATGGTCATATGTCATACACAGTAGTGGTGGTGGTGGTCATAATAGTACAAGTTGTCATAGTAGTAGTAATCCCACTTACTGGAAAGGATGTTTCAAGTGCTGACTGATGAATGTAAAACACTTCTTGGTTTTAGCCTCCTGGTAGGGTTAACCGACCCCACCCCTCCCCGTTGCTTCCAGCCATCTGGTCTCCTCTCAAGACAAAGTCCAACCTTTGACCCAGAAAAGCAAGAGGCATGACTTGGCAACTAACCAAAGATCATTCATGTAATGGACTTTAGTTTCAAGCCTCTATTAGTTATCTTTTTTTTTTTTTAAGCTTCCCTGATCAAAACAATAGAAATAGTCATAATAACTTAAACAACTGAATAAGGAAAAAAAAACAAGTATCAAAGTGAGCTTGGAAATAATGGCGACTAAATGGATCATTTTTGGACCACCAAACAACCACTATGTCCTTCTAAAACTCAGAAACTTACAAAACTTACATAATCTGATTCAGTGTGACTCCAATCAGGTTATAGAAAAAAGATTAAATTAAAAAAAAAAAAAAAATACTGTAATGTTCTTTTCCTTTCCAGGGACAAAATTGGTGCATGCAGAGGGAGGATACCTTTTTTTTCATTCTAACTAGTAGTTGTTTCAAAAATAACATTGAAACTAAGTCAAACAGTCAGCTTTCTTTGTATTGAACCAGTTGTGTAAGATAGAGAAGGGGACAGAGGAGAAAATTATTGAGAGAGAAGTTTTGCACACCTTTTTATAACTACTTTATTATTCATGATTGAGCAACACCAGATAACCCGGCTAGTGCTAAATATATCACATTTCTAGTTTAAGCAAACAAAAAATTAATCCTCAATCTAAGGTGGATTAGAAAGAGTTGTAAAAAAGTTATTTTTTTATGCTTTTGCTCAACCTGCTCTTGGGAAATTCTATCATGTGCCTTTGAGAAACAGAATTATTTAAGATTTTTTCTTTTTTAAATAAAAATGAACAGAAAAATATGAATATAAAGAAACTTTTTTCTCCATCTAACTGGTAGTTGTTGCAAAAACACTGAAAAGTTTTTATGCTTCAAGTTTTTATATCTTCAAATGTTTATTCATAGTATTTAGTTTGGTTGTTTTGTTTTACGGCATATCAACCCTTTTCAGGTTATTTTATGCTGAATCCAGTCATTTTGGTAAAAGTTTGGGGGAAGGGAGGAGAAGAAGAAGAGAGGAAAGGGGAGGGAAAAGGCGGGGGGGGGGATTGTTTTGGGCTTTGCAGAACATGATTGAGTTTTGCAAAGAGAAAAAAAGCACAGTAACATCAATGTTTGGTGCATTTTGGGTCAGGAAGCTGATATCATACAGCCTGATCTGGTTGCACTAAAAGGAGGGGGGGGGGGGCTAAAAGTAAAAGTCAAGGAAACCATGTGACTTCCGGCAGTCTCTTTCTTGGCTGACAAGCAAAGCAATTGAACACAAAATGTCATTGCTCCCGTGGGTGAGTGAGTGAGTTTGTTTTATTTAACAGCACTTTAACCTCTGTGGGTCATTTAATGCCAAGAAAGGTTTAATTATTTTTAAGGTATGGGTTTTTATAGCTTTGTGTTTTATTTGTTATATTTTATCGAGGAGATTAACATGTTTTAGGAAATTTATTATTTCTTCTGGCCAGGTGTTTCTGAAAAGGTCCTTTAGCTTACCTGCCTGATAGTATTCAGGGTATATTTGTTTGAATTTGTCACATTTTGTAAGAATGTGTTCGACTGTAAGGAGAACTTTACATGTTGGACATTTTGGGGGAGGAGGGTCTTCCCCTTATAGGTGGTGCGAATGTGTAATGTGCGTGTGTCCGATCTTAATTCTATTCAGTACTATATCACATCTTCGATTGGTCAGTGGTTTTGTAGCTTTTGATTTGACTTCAGGTTGGTGCTTGTATAGTTTGTCGTTTGGGAACATGTCCCAGGTTATTTGCCGCTCCTGTGGGGGCGATCATGTACAATGTAATTAAGTGTAATGAGACAGGCAATTTATCTTTCTATCAGTCTCTCTCACGCATACGAAATGTTCTGTTCTGTTTTAAATAAAGCCTTTTTAAGCAAACAACAAGGGACGACATGGTTTTATCAAACGCCGAGGGGCAGCCAGAGTTTCACAGTGGTGAGGACTGGAAGATCAGCTGCATACGTTTGTCAACACCCTGGGTTACAACAAAAAGGACATGAGTGTATAACGGTTTATACACCCAACGGTAAGGTGTAATGTAACACTAGGTCAAACGGTCAACTTTCTTTATATTGTACTAGAAGGGCTACTCGGTGTTGCCCAGGCAAAAGTATAACATAACTTCTATTTCTCTCTTTCCCCGAACCCCTTTGTCTCTACAGACAGACAGACACCCACACAAACTTGAGTCAGCGTAAGGGAATAACAGCCCCCCACCCCCCAAGAAATCTGCACCATTTAGGGTAAAAAAATGAACTTTTTTTTTTTTTTCATTTTAGATATTCACTCAGGACAACGCCGATCAAAAAAATACCAACTTTGTGGGTGTTTAGTTTTTGTAGTTTTGGACTTTTAGCTGGACATACAGACAACTGGCCTTTTTACAATAGATTGAACTAGTTGTCTAAGAGGTAGATAGAAAGAGGGGGCTGTTGGGGAAGGGGGAAGAGAGAGAGAGAAGTTCCGCAGTTTGTTTGTTTTTTAAACTATTTTGTTACTCCCCACTCCTACTCATTAGCACAGACAAATAGGTATTAGGGTTAAGTATGAGCTCTACAAACGAACTTTGCATGAAGCACACAGTCAACCATACATCAAAATATCGACTGAGCAACTTCCACACAGTATAAATTAAAAAAATATTGCCTGGAAGTTTCCTCAAGTTTCCTCATTTCTGAACAGATGTGTTTTTTTTTTTTTGTTTCTTTCTTTTTCATATATTAATGAGCCCCTGCTTATCAAGGCCTAAAGTTCACTCAAGGATAAGGGTTAATGAGTTTATCAGGAGGAGAGTGAAACAACACCTTGAGGATTGGTAACGATGGTTGAAACTGGGCAGAACTTGATTATTTAAGAGAACGGATCAACAAGAATTTGTTTGCATTAAACTTGAAAACGACCATGTTGTAGTCATCTGGGAAGCAGCCCCATGGTATTGTGCTCCACAGTTTTGGGGAAGAATCTTTGCTTATGGAAGTTCTGTTTAGCTTTAGGTACACAGAGAAAGAAAGGAAAATTATTTATAGTGGTTGTAACTAGACGAGTTTTTGTTGTGAATGTTTTACAGGATATCCATATGACGTGTGCACAATAAATGCCTGTTTCATATTTATTTCTAGGGTTTGTACTTTTGCACATGTTTCATGGTGTTTATAAAACATACAATTGGCCAGGAGGCATGCCAATTGTGTGCGTGTCCGGCCTCCCCTGCGATCCAGCAGGCGCAATGATGTTGATACTAAACATGCACCCAGCCGCATACCAGAATAATCTACTGCTTATAGTTGATAAAAAAGAAAAAAATGTCAATATCTTTTACAAAGCAACAGAACGGCTCAATAACTAGAAAATAAGCGAGGTGTCATACTTTTTTTTTTTTTTTTTTTTTTTTTCAATGTAGTACATTTTAGTGCTGATAGCTAAATTTAAAACAAAAGTTTACATTTTAGAGAATCAATATTGTCCTTTTTTCATTATGATACTTGATTTTTTTGATTCAGAAATTATCTTAGTTCTTCAAATGAATGACAACTTCTATTAGGCTCGCCTTTTATAGATGGTAAAGCATGCCGGTCACATGTGGTCAATCACATAAATACTCTTGTTCTGACGTGCACTAGTTTTTTCTCACATTCAAGGTATGGCAGCGATAAATTCATTAAGACTATTTCTACCACTCGATTTGGGAACTTTGAAATTAGCTTCATTTTTTTTGTCTCTTAGAAGAGATTGAATATGGAAAATAATTTTTCTTAGTCCTTTAAATTCCTGTCTTTGATCTGTCGCTAACTATGGCTCTTCTCTCAGTCTGTTTGTCTGACCGATGGTCAGCTGCCGAGTTTTCCAAGTGTCCATTCTGTTATTGGGAGCTTTTACCCAAGACGAGTTTTGTAATTCGCTACCCAATCATAATTTTTGCTTTCTTATGATTGGTCAAGCAATAAAAACCTTTGTTTTACCTAAAAAAAAAACAAAAAAAACGTGAACTTTAATTATGAGTATCAAAATTTGCCTCTGTTGACAGGTAATTATATTCACCAGATATGGTAAGTGTATTCTTGTGACCTTGTTAGTTTGCAAACATAAAAGGCTGCTACAAAGAAAGTGGGCTTCCCCTACCGTGCTAGAAAATTACTCACACCTGCCAGTACCCTATAACTCTACAAAGTCACCATTCGCCCATGCATGGAGTATTGTTGCCAGATCTGGGCTGGTGTATCTACCACTAGTTTCTCTATTAGACAGGGTCCCAAAACATCTCCAATAGATCCTGCACTGTCAACCAAGCTTCAGCTCCTGTCACATCGCCACAATGTTGCATCCCTGTGCTTGTTTTACAAGTACTTTAATGGAATGTGTTCTGACGAAATACTCCCGACTAACTCGAAAAGCAGCAAAATCCCACCCCCTCACTGTAGAGGTCTCCAGATGCCGGAAAGTTTTCTACTCTAATAGTTTCTTCCCTCAGACTGCTAGACTTTGGAAATCCCTCCCTGATTCCTGCCTGTGCTAACATGCAGAAATTTAAATAGTCTCTTACGTCCAAGTGGCAATGTGCCTTGTTTGGGGTAAATAAGAGTAAAAAAAAAAAAAAGAAAAAAAATTATTTCCAGATAATCAGATTGTCCAAACAAATGTTCTCCTGTTGTTAATTTTAACACCACATAACATTTCAAAGTATAAACAAATTTCGGCTTTGAGTACTTTCTCTAAGCTGTAATCTCTGACCTGGCAACCAAAATAGAGATTTAGTATCTGTCTGTTTTAAACCGAAACTATACTATTACTTCTATTAATTGTACAATCATGCAAGGCTCAATTCAAGATGGGGGGGGGGGGGGGGGTAGTATAATATTGGTTATATTGTCATGATATCTCCAAGGCATTACCTTCTCCTTGGTAGGGGAGTCGTCTAGTGTATATTCATCATTATACCATTCTCCCATGCCTCACTTCTTCCTTTGAGGGGAGGGGGAGGGATCAGTGTAGTATGTGTTTGTTCTTCAGGATACTAGCCTCTCTTGGGTCGCATATTTTTGCTATAAGACACTAAGAGAGTTTCCAAACATTTCAGCTTCTTCCAATTATATTAGGGGGCAAAACGGAAGGAGGGGGACAGTAAAAATAAAGTAATATTGTGTTATGAGCATAGTGAAAACGTACATTAGTAATGATCCTCATTCAATCCCGAGCAACGTTGGGTCTTCCTGCTAGTTTATTTAATATTTTTTTCAATCTTATTCACTGTTGTTTTAATTATTCGATCACTAATAGACAATTATGTTCTTATTCTAAAATTTATTATATATTAACTAACAGTTGCCCGGGACCATAAACAATAAAAATAGAAAAATTTAAGTGTGTGTAACATCTCTCTCTACACCTCTTTCTCCTCCACCCTTTTTATTTCCCTATTTTGTTTTAATGTATTAAAAATAATAGAAATTTAAGAAATTCACCTGAGCTTTCAATTGTAAATTTATTGCTCTTGGGCAGAGAGTTTCTTGTCTACCCCATCTCCCACTCAAAATTATAATGAAACAGATACACAGAGTTTCTTCTCTCCTTCCTCTGTCACTGAATAATATAATATAATGAAACACATTTATCTTAATGTATTTTCAGACAACATCGAGTTTGTCGGCCCACCTCCACCGTCAGCTCAACACTACAATGAAACAGATACCTATTTATATTTATTGCCCAAGCAGCACAGAGTTTTTTTGTCTTCCTCTCCCCCTCAATAATATAATGAAACCTATATTTGTTTTAATGTATTCCCGGAAAACCGAGTATCTTGTTTTCCTATCCAAGCTCACTCTAATGAAGCAGATATCTGCTTATATTTATTCCCTGGCAACACCAAGTTGCTTGTCTACTTTCTTCTCCACTTTAATAATATAATGAAACCTATATTTGTTTGAACATGGCAACTTTCCTCCTTTGTCAGAAACATCGCTCATGGAATGTGAGTACTGAAGGACAAAATAGGTGGGGACGGTCAACTTTCTAGTCTGCATCAGTATGGGTTAGTGTTGAGACGATTAATCAGAAATCAGAAATCAGAAAAATCAGAACTTTTTTTGGGGGGGGGGGATATCAGAATGGGAAAAATTTGTGCCTATTTTTCGATGCCAAAAACGATTTGCTTAATTGTTTTTTGTTTTTGTTTTTGTTTAAAACTTAATTTTCCATTGCTGGTAAAATGATAAATATTTATTCATTTTAAAACTGCCAGTAAAACTAAAATTTATAGACTCCCCCCTCCATCATAAGTGTGTTTTTACATTTGTGAAAATATATGCACATATTACAACTATAGCTAAATATCTAGAAATTTTAAAAGAATCGGAATCTATAATTGTATCGGAATCGGAAATTTAGAACAGAATCGGTAATTGTATCGGAATCGGAAATTTAGAACAGAATCGGTAATTGTATCGGAATCGGAAATTTAGAACAGAATCGGTAATTGTATCGGAATCGGAAATTTAGAACAGAATCGGTAATTGTATCGGAATCGGAAATTTAGAACAGAATCGAAATTGTATCGGAATCGGAAATTTAGAACAGAATCGAAATTGTATCGGAAACGGAAATTAAGAACAGAATCGAAATTGTATCGGAAACGTCCATCACTAGTATGGATGGCCGTTGGCTTCCTTGACTTTGAGTTCATCTGCCCTTTGACATCTCTTGCTTTTAGTGTTGTTGTGTGTCCACACACACCTCATCGGACAACCAAGACCTGCCTGATAAGAGTGTCAGTTTAGTCGCTGACAGCCCAACCATGGAACAAGTAGTATTTATTTATATATATACATATATATATATATATATATAAATATATATATATATATATATATATATATTATATAAATTAAAAAAATATGCTGCAGTTGATCATGATCCAGAGACCAGAAATCCTTATGGAGTTTGATTTATCCGAAATTACCGGGCTTCAATGCAGCAATAACTCCAGCAAAAAAGATAAATGGAATGTTGTACAGCAGGATGTGAAAGAGAGGATGAAACTTATCCGAAATGTCCATGGAATAATCAATCATGGAAAAGATAAAAAATAAAAATAAAAATAAAAATGGACACCCGAGTTTTAGATCAAGCGGAAAAAGAGATTAATGACTCAAGGTCCCAAGATTTATTCGGAACAAACAAAAGCACGTGTCTATTCTGAGTAATCTATATTATAAGTGGGCATAGTTTTTTGGTTTTTTTTTTGGTTGTTGGTCACGTATAGGATTCAAAACAACTGTAGAGAATTGCACCAAATTTGGCACGATGCATCTTCAGGAGGTTGGGTGCGTCATTGGGCTAACAATATTACGACAACTAAAATATGGACTCACTTATTTAAATATATAGTAATTTAAAAATTTTTATCTCATTTTGCTGATATGTCAAAAGTTAAACCAACTAAAATACACGTTCTTAGCCTTCGGCTAAAATCAAAGTGTAGTACATGTTTTGTCCAAAGATGATTTATTCTGGGGTCTGGACATCCATAGAATGGAAATATGTAACTAACTCCATGGGTTTTGGAGATAGACATCTACAAAAACAGCAGCAATATACATCAGCAGAAAATACAACTGTGAAATTTCCATGAGTCCCGCTAGTGGGAAAACATTTAGTTAAGAAATTGTCTGGCCTCTATGAAAACAATGGCTTCTTAAAAACGAGGATTCATGCTGAGAAGGCAAACCTCTTGAAATTCTACAGAATTAATGTCCACACCAGATAACAGTAAGTTTTTATGTCCATAGATTAAACAGTTGATAATTCTCAAGTTGCCATGCTGTGTTGTCTACTCCAGATGACAGGATATATATATATATATATATATATATATATATATATATATATATGAGAAAGGAAGGATGAGGGTAATCCGACGTAATGGGAAATGAAAAAGGAAAAACCAAAAGATGTTTTTTTTATGTATTTATCAACGTGTCGTCTTTATTTGTAAGACTTCCTCAGGATGATAATTTTAAGAAAAATGTCATGCGTGTACATGAAAATATTGGGTTGACATGATGGGTTATTGAGAAGAAGTAGTAGCCACTACTGGGAGTGCAGGACCGAGGTCCGGGCTGAGAGAAGTCAGTGGCAGGGAATGAAATTAATGTGGATGGCTGTGAGTGAAAAAGTGGAGGGGGTGGGGAAAGAGGGGGAAGGCTCTGTGTTTTTGGTGTGTAGGTAGTGTCATAGTTTTAGAAAAGATTTGAAGAAATGAAGGTGATTTGAAAGTGGGAGGGGTGGGTGGGTAAGAGTGGGTATATATATATTTCAGCAAAACGGGCAGAGGGGGGTTGATTTGGTCTTTGTTGGTCTGAGAGACATAGGGGCTTTAAGCGGAGGGACTGTTTGTGTCCAGGTTTGAAGAGATGTTTGTTCTGATTGAAAGTCTTGTTCAGTAGAGAAACCAATTATTGTAATCTCTCAAAATAAAACATTGTTACTTGTTTTAAACTTAAGTCATTATGTTGTGATTTTGTTTGGAAGGAAAATACTTTTGTTACAACAGTGACAAAAACTACATGATTGACACTAAAGCCAATGTCGAAATCAAACTCTGAATTCGGATAAAGACAAAGAGTAGACGATCAAGACCTGTGCAGATGAGAATAGATTTAGTCTTTGGAGCTAGTCTTCGTAGACAAGCGTCGAGAGTCCTTTCACCATCCTGCTTTCCAACTGTTGAACACGCTCCATGTGTACAATATCTTTTTGTACATAAAGATTTGTCGTTTCGACGGCATACTCAAGAATGAGCAGCTTCCAGGAAGGAAAGTGTCTGCTGTTAGATTGAGAAAGGATCTCCGAATCAGGTAGGGGATCCGCCTTGCCTGGTGCGCTATCTCAATAAAAGATATGTAGACAGTTAAAAATTTAATGTGAAAATAGTGTCAACATATCTTTCATAACTATCACTTGTGCTAAAAATATGAATTATTGTACAATTATTAGTATGTAAAATTATAATTGCCCACAATTATAAATTCAAAATAATGCAAGGGAGACAATCTGAGTCGTACGTTCGTTCGTTGGAAAGTTGCTCCCATTCTTTTCTTTGGTTTATTTTTTGTATAAAAAACAATACAAAGGAGTTCCTATTTTACTTGCCTCATAACGAGGGCAGAGTTAGACATAAGGTAGGCTTTTAATGTGAGGAAAATCCAGCTCCCTAAAAAGGGGCATTCTTAATTGAAACAAAAATTTAAATTGCCTCAGTCTAGAAGAATTTCTCCTTAACTGACCAAGGAAAGAACAAGTGAAGTGTAGTATCAGAACAGATACTACACTTTGAAATATTTATTTGCAAAAATATAAAAAATACATTTAAACACATTAGGCAAAAGGTCATCAAAAAGTGTGGAGAGTGTACCGGGGGGGGGGGTAATCATCTTGCCTATCCTACTTTTAGTCACCACAATTTTGCCAAGTCTCTTCAATACTTTCAACTTCAAGGAAATTCCAACAGTCATGTATGTGGGAGTTAGAGGGGTGTCAATGTTGGCCTGACTTCATCTCCACAAACCTGCATCAAAGTGCGCATTTTTCTACCTCCGAGATCCCGGACTGAATTTCTGTTGTCTTCCCGGTGTTTATAAATCAACTAATTATGTCAGCCTTATGTCATTGTGATTTGCCTTCAATTTCTGATACAATATATATTTTTCTACTTAAATCACTTGACCCACTTTCAGAATTATTTGATTAATTCGTTCATTCCATTTTCCAATAGTTGACATCATATAAAGGAAATGTTGCATTTCCCAATTTAAAATAATCTTTGACTTTTTAAAAATCTTATTCTTTCATTGTGACGGAAACGAGTGATAGGGACTGTACAAATTAAGATTAAGAGTGAGAGAGGGTGAAGATGATATATAGAAACTTATTAAGAGATGGGTCACTTCAATTGCAAATTTGTATAATTTGGATTACTGTTTTCATCTTGAGTGTTATTCTAACAACGTTTCGGCCGCTGTCCGGTCTTCTTCAGGTGTATCTTTTCGAACTCAGGAATATTTCTGTCGAACTCGGGAATCTGGATGGAATTTCGAACGGAACCCTTTATTTAATCCATGGGTATAACATGCTTTCGTTTCAGTAATTTGCAATTCTTCGTATCGAGGATTGAACCTTCAACCTTCAGATGACTCACTTAGAACTGAATTTTACTTAGTAATATATCCACTGCGCCACAGGTCCTCGGTCTGGGCAATACGAAGAATTGCAAATTACTGAAGACTTCTCCCAGTCATGGCTGACGGAACGAGAGCATGCTACCCTCGTGGATTAAATAAAGAGTTCCGTTTGAAATTCCATCCAGATTCCAGAGTTCAAAAAGATACACCTGAAGAAGGCCGGAGGTTACAGCGCCAGAAATGTTGTGAGAATAACACTCAAAATGAGAAAAGTAGTTCAGATAATCCAAATTATACAAATGATCAATCCTCATCTAAAAAATTCAGAAACACTTGCAGATTCTAGCTAATTAGAAAAAAATAAAATAAAAGTTGTTTTTTTTTCAAACATAATTCAATCCTAAACCTGTGGAATATTTTAATATAAAGAAAAAAGGCCTTAGGGATACAAACGTTGATTAACTCAGCTTTAGCATAATAGATGAAAAATCCCTTTATAGATTTGATAGTAGATATTGAAGATTTAGAACTATAATTAGTTTATGTGTTTCAGATTTTCTTCTTTTTTTGAACGGATATTTATAATTACATAGTAGTGATGGGTGCACAAACCAAAGACTCGACAACCCATGCCAAGGAAAGTTGTGCTCGTCAATCAAAAGGACGAGCCCAAAATCCTAATCTACAGCAGTGGTTTTAGCTCTGAATTGCACTCACCTGATGCAAACCAATTACCTAATTAGTGATCACCATGGAGCCAGGTGTTATAGTCGGATAGTTTTACAAATGCTTACCATGGCAGCGAATTCAATTTGCATTAAGTGGATATCAAAAAGAAAATAAGCTTCCTAACTATTCGTACTCGACGGTGAATACATCAGTCTTCGCTAATATAAGTAAAATACTCAAACAAATTTGTGTCGTGTTTCATGCATATCCGAAATAGAATCGAACACTCGGCAGTCCATACTGAAAATGTAAAGACGTACAGGGTGAACCTCCCCACCCCAAATGCCATCCATGGAATCGTTAATAAAATTCAAGATCCTGTCTGCAATCCAACCATATTTAATACAAATAAACTTCAGTATATGCCTGACTCGTCCACCAAGTTTCAGTCATGACTATTCAATCTTTGTTTTAATATGACACTATTGCTTGCCGAGGGGAGGTCTCCTGGTTGTTCTGTCGATTGCTCCCTTGGTTGTGACTGTCACAGCATTAATGTGGTACGATCCTGGGGACGGATGAGTGTAACTTGGTGTGTCCGCACCATGTGGACGTAAGCGAAATGGCCGTTAACGTCCTGGCACGGTAATATCAGCTCCCCAGTGGTAAACAATAAGCACATCCCTTTTAATGAAGAGGTTAATCCTGACTGCAAGCTTGACGGATCTTTGGTCAGGTTTTAAGTGTCATTAATTCTCTCCAGAGAATTAATTATCTGGGCTGAGGGAACCGTCGTCTTGCTGAAATTGAACGCTTGCATAAAAGGAGCGAACATAACATTTTTTATATAAAAAAATATAAAATCCATTTTTATCGAAAAACAATTAAGAATGGCTAAAGTTGAGATTTATACGACTGGTGCACACAACGTCAAAATTCCAACTGAAATTCGCCCTCGCTGTGATAAAAAAAAGAGAAGGAAAGAGACAATATGCATCAAAAAGAAAAGGACAGAAAGAAAGTCTGAGAGAACAACAGTCACTCGTTGCATTGTTATTATTTAACCGGCAGTTCTAATTTTTAACCTTTAGCAAAGCCAGTGTCAGCTAACATTGCTTTAACCGTTAACCAGGCAGCCATCACCCTAGCTTTTTGTCAACAAGCTGTCAACTTTGAGTTGAGCAAAGTGTTGACAGCCTTTGCAATGTTTTAATACCACAATAACACTATCTGGATTTTACTTGCCTCCCCACGAGAAAAATAAAAGTTAGTCACAATGTGGGGAACTCCAGCTCCTATAAAAAGGGAACTATCCTTGTCATGTTAAAGGTTTGCATTAATATAAAATGTTGTCCATAAACGTTTTTATATTTTAAAATTGAAAATATTTTTACGTTGTTTATTTTGTTTTGTTTGTAAATTAAAAAAAAAATTTTTTAATTAAATTTAGCAAATCCATGAAAATCAGTGGATATTTATAAATAAAGGGGACCAGAAATAAAAAGATTTTTATCTCAGTCAGATAAATTGTTTTGCAAACTATTTTTCCTAACTTGAACTAGCTACTATTACTATTGAATTTAGTAGGTACTGAGCTGTTTGACTAGTTGAGCTAGAACTAAAGTAATTGAGACCAGAAGCCAGAGAGTTGGGTTATAGGAAGGCTGAGATTTTCCATTATGCTTCGATGTACAAGTCGATTCTTTGGTTTCTAATTGGTTGCTAGTTCATGAATGGATACTCCATTATATAAATATTGCTCCATTTAAGCAAGAGTTTTTCCTGTTTTCCTGTTAACTAGACAACAGTTAAAGCCCTTATGCAGATAAGTGTTAATTTCATTCCACGGCTATGGTATTTTTCTTTAATTAAAATTAAGGCATTGATTATCATAATAGATTGCATCATGGCATTAAGAAAGTGTTGCAACATTCAACTTGGGTGGGTTGAGTCTAGAGTTGGGCGGTTTTGAAATTTTGGTTTCGGTATCGGATTTTTCCCCTTAAAACCTCGATTTACGGTTCGGGTTTTCGTTTTTTGTTTTTTTTTTAATTTTTACTATGGAAGCTATTCATTCTCTTTTGTGATGATTAGTTATTATTCAACGTTTAGTTGAATTATGCCACTGTTTCGATAATTTTGTGACTGAATCATTCTCCATGATATGAATCATATAAGTTTTAAGATGTTGACTGTTGTAATCAAAGTTAACTCGTTAAAACAGTGACCAAAGATTCATGAAAGATTTCTGAAGAATAAAACTGAGTTTGAATATACATTCTATCTAATTCTTTAACCCATCAGAAGCTAAAATATAACTCAGAAATGCAAGAAATTAAAAAACGAAAATTTATTAAACAAACAAAATAATTTTACAAATAAAATTAAGCAAAAATGATGATGAAAATGAAATATTGTCAAAATTATTTGACAGATAAAATTTTTAATTTTTTAATAGGTGAAAATGTTTTTACTCATTTTCTTAGGTTGTGATTGAGAAAAACTAGTTTCTCAGCATGGTTAGGTTTCAGCCTACATCGCCGGTCACTAATGACAAGACCAGCCTTACTAAATATCCGTTCACTCGCTACAGAGGTAGCTGGAATACTCAAAAGTTCTCTTGCCAGAATACAAAGATTCGGGTAGAGCCTCCCATTTTTCTTCCACCAGACAAAAGGACAGGCTGATGGGTCGATGGCTTTTCCATACAGAAATCGATCTACCTCGTTTTTAATCCGAGATATTTTTTTACCGCTGGTATCAATTTCTTTTGTTCTTGCCTGACCTTTCTTTCGGAGAAAACCCCAAAAGTCTTTTTCCCCTTTTGGTTCACTACTTTGCTGTACTTCTGCTGGAATGTTTTCGTCCGATTCATCGGATAGAGTCGAAAAATAAACACACCATATACTTCTCGAATTGCCGGTGTTGACTGTTGGGATGTCTGTCATTTTGTGTGCTCGAAGTTCTGTCAACTGGTGCGTGTTGGGGTTAATATTTGTTTTTAAGACAGGGTAATAAAACTTTATAGACATGCGTAAAAGACTAGTAGTACACCCGAAAACCGCGCCAAGGGAAAAGGAAGGATGGTTAAAAAAAAGTAGAGATTATTAATTCACCTAAAGTCATTTTTTAAGCTTTAAGGTAATTTTAGTCATAGAATTCATGACTTGGATTAAAGTTTAATAATTAAACTTTCGAATAAATTGTCAACTCTAAATAAATACCATATTAACAATTTAGTAAAATATAAATCGTTGCATAGTCTACTTTTTGAATAACCCATTTTTGGGGAGAGAAAACGGTATAGTTGAGAGATAGTTCTCTAGAAATGACAATTTATGTATGAAGTGGCTTTTCAAAAGTAAACAATGAAATCCCTAATGTTTAAAATAATTTTAAAAATCCGAATAAAGTGATACTAGCATTGGCAACTACTTTTTTTCTTTTTAAATTTTTATACTCGCTCGCTACTTTTCGTTTACTTACTTTTACAACAAGTATTTTTTTTTAATTTCATTTTAATAACTTATTTTTTTAGATAACTCTGAAACAAACATAAATAATTATTTTACAATTTTGAGTTGAATCAAATAGATTTTCGACATCATACGGAACGCGTTTGATTTTTTCTTTTTCATTTGAAAATAGTTTATGCTAAAAATACGATGTCATGTTGTCTGTCGTATTTCTCTTTTTTTCATTTGAAAATTCAAAATGTTAATGATAAACAAACTGTAAACAAAGATTTCTTCCTACAAGTCAATTAAATGTTTTTATTATATATTTGTTCAATCTGTCCTCTTACTAATATAACATTTTTTGGTAATATTCAATTTTATTCAAATCAGAAAATCTTTTCAATCGTGTTTCCTTGTATATGGTGGCTTATTTTAGTAAAAACACAATACCGAACGGTTACGGTTTAAAAAAAAAAAAACGATTCGGTATTCGGTATGGAGACGAAACCGAAAAACCGGTTTTTCGGTAAAACCGCCCATCTCTAGTTGAGTCAGTTTCCTCCTTCACCCACGCAGCATATCTGACCACGGCAGTCCTGTGCGAGCTGTAATGAGATGAGAAGCCAGTACCTATTCCATCAATGAAGACCAACAATCTGTGGGCCGGAGATATTGCTGAGGTCTTCCCTGAAGATAGCAGCCCTCCACCATGCCTGCGGCAATTAAGTAGTGGGGATGGGAGAATAATGTCTCGGATCAATTCTTCTGCTTGACAACGAGCAGCATGACCAAACCACCAAACGATTTTTTACAACATCACATGAGAATAGCCGCAGATTCAAACGTTGATGCAAGCTGGTCACCAACACATGATCAATGCGACGGTAGTGCTAAGTGCTATGAAGACAGTCATTGTCGAATACTTTGAGCTTCTGTTTGTTGGCAACCTTCATCGGTCAAGTTTCAGAGGAGGATGGTTCAAACAATTGCCTGGTAGATATACGAGACTTCTCTTCCATGTGGAGTTATCGTAAAAGAAAATCTTTGCATCAGTATACATAGCTAAAAGATTTGTTCAAGACTTAAAGATCAATCACATCACTTCTGTGCGCCACAGTTGTTGCTAAGTACTGTTGCATCGAACCCATTTCTTTTCATGTTCTATGGTCGCCATCTTTAATTATTTCACTGTGTCGTCACACACAAGCACTATTGTTGCGACAATAAAGAGGAACACTCACCATCAGGAAAAAGAATGAAGTGTTTTGCATGTCGTATGCAGATTTAAAAAGGGCTTCTCTTCATAGGTGCAGGTGTTTATGTGATTTTCATATGTGGATATCAGGTGATATAAATGAAGAGGACAGCTGGGAAGGAAGAGAAGCGATTTTGTTCTTGCCTGACCTTTCTTTCGGAGAAAACCCCAAAAGTCTTTTTCCCCTTTTGGTTCACTACTTTGCTGTACTTCTGCTGGAATGTTTTCGTCCGTGTCATCGGATAGAGTCGAAAAATAAACACACCATATACTTCTCGAATTGCCGGTGTTGACTGTTGGGATGTCTGTCATTTTGTGTGCTCGAAGTTCTGTCAACTGGTGCGTGTTGGGGTTAATATTTGTTTTTAAGACAGGGTAATAAAACTTTATAGACATGCGTAAAAGACTAGTAGTACACCCGAAAACCGCGCCAAGGGAAAAGGAAGGATGGTTAAAAAAAAGTAGAGATTATTAATTCACCTAAAGTCATTTTTTAAGCTTTAAGGTAATTTTAGTCATAGAATTCATGACTTGGATTAAAGTTTAATAATTAAACTTTCGAATAAATTGTCAACTCTAAATAAATACCATATTAACAATTTAGTAAAATATAAATCGTTGCATAGTCTACTTTTTGAATAACCCATTTTTTGGGAGAGAAAACGGTATAGTTGAGAGATAGTTCTCTAGAAAGTGGGTTGCACGAAATTCGGTTCAGTTGAATTACAGTCAAAACTTTTTTCTTTTTTTTTTTCCTGGCACAGTTAGTTAATAGTATTCAAGAATACGCACACATTTCAGCAGCGATTCGTAATATTGAGATTGTGTAAAAAAAAATCGAAATGAGTTTTCAACAGAACAAAGAAAAGTTTGTCTTTTTTTTTTTTTTTAATCTATAAAGACTACTTCTAGAAAACCGAAATAACTATCTAAAGAAATGTTGTAGAGAGTTATAATAATTGAATTGTCATCTTGCATATATATTCATAAATATTAACATAACGTGGATCATATGTAAACAAATTAATAAAAATAATCCATGTTTCATATTTAAATTGTATTACCTTTAAACTTTGGAGTTGAAATTTATTATTTATGATTGACAAAGAAAGTGCCTTCGTAGTTTACTCCGTCAACTCCAGCTTGCTCAAGTAAAACAAGATGACAATTCGATTACTATTATGACCTCTCATGTTTCTTTATATACAGTGGAACCTCGGCTTTAGAACATACATATGCAAAGCTGTTCGAAAACCGAATCATATTTTCTCATTAAAAATAATATAAAAGAGATTAATTTCTTAATTCTTATATATGAACTATTTTTTTTAGCTAACAAATTTTGTAAAAATTATCAAAATTATTTCACCGAACATTATTTTTTTTCAATTAGAAAACAAATTCAAAATTTTACGACATCAAATACTTTATGTATTTGATGTCGTAAAATGTTGAATTTGTTTTCTGATTGTATTGTAATTATATTTTCTGTAATCAAGTAGTCAATATGAACAAATTAACAAATTTTTTAAATATCTAAAATGTCTAATTCATGGTGAATAAAGTGATTTTTTGTGAATTTAGTTCTTTTATATTTTTGTACTTTTTACATTTGATTTGATGGAAATAATCAGTTATTGTAAGCTACTTCCTAATATGTATAGTCGGTAATTACTGGACATTACTAAGAAATTTTATACTAAAACTTTTCTCTGTAATTATTATTTAGTAGTAATTTTGGTCTTCACATGTCCGCTCCCAGTCATGGATTCAAGTTGCATGTTTGCCAGGCCTGTATTATGGATCGCCTTTGTTAATACAAAATTATTATCAGTTATATTAGTGTATAATATAAAACCTTATTTCGTAAAAAAAATATATTCTGTGAACTTTTTATGAATTCAGACTATTTTAGTGTATATTTTGACAAATTTCGTAATATATATATTTTTTTTTAATTTTTAGCAGGTATTTAAAAAATATAGTTCCTAAGAAAAAACCCAGATTGATTTAAAAAAAAAAAAAAAGAAAAACAGATTTGAATTTAAAACCCAGGAATGTAAACCCTGCACAGAACTGTTAATATTACATCAGTCGGTATCTTCCGGAATGGAAATTTTGTTAGAAAACATTTTTTGGCTTGAATGTTTTGTTCAAAATTTAAATTATTTTAGACGTTCATGAACCGAGGTTTCACTGTAGTTATTTCAGTTTTCTAGAGGTGATCTTTATAGACTTTTTCTGTTGAAAACTCATTTCAAGTTTTTAAACAACCTGAATATTACAAATGGCTAGTGAAATCGGTGCGTATTCTTAAATATTAAAACAAAAATTTAGCGTTCATATATATATATATATATATATATATATATATATATATATTTAAACCCTGGCTTGGGTTAACATTTCATGAACCATGGCACTATTAATATGCACATAAACCTCCCTGAAACCTGTGAAGTGGTTGCACCTTATGGGGAACTTAAAACGTCCGCTCTTGCTTAAATCTAGTAAGGGAAAAGTAGACATTTATGGTCCATCTTCTCGTTCATAACATCCCAACCACACAAGACTTTCAGGTACACAAGTGTTCGGGCTTCGATGGTAGAATCGTGATCAGTTAATCATCTTGTGCGAGTTTGCTCAGTACTTCTGTGCGTGGGTCGTTATGGTTCAGGACGTGAGGCAGGCCAGGGAAGAAGTCAGATCAACCCAACCAGCATGAAAGTCGTTGCAACAGTCACAAACAGTGTTTCATTAATGCATACAACCATTAATTTGTCTTCAATTTTTTTTTCTAATAATGCCAAATATTAAAATGGCTGACTTGTTTATGAAAAAGCTGAAAAGCATTTTAACAGATTAAATTTTGTAATTGAATTATATTTGATGATGTCAATAACTGCTCGGAGCGTACAAACATTACCAAGAACTGCTCGGAGCATACAAACATTACCAAGAACTGCTCGGAGTGTACAAACATTACCAAGAAGTGCTCGGAGTGTACAAACATTACCAAGAACTGCTCGGAGTGTACAAACATTACCAAGAACTGCTCGGAGTGTACAAACATTACCAAGAACTGCTCGGAGAGTACAAACATTACCAAGAACTGCTCGGAGAGTACAAACATTACCAAGAACTGCTCGGAGCGTACAAACATTACCAAGAACTGCTCGGAGCGTACAAACATTACCAAGAACTGCTCGGAGCGTACAAACATTACCAAGAACTGCTCGGAGCGTACAAACATTACCAAGAACTGCTCGGAGCGTACAAACATTACCAAGAACTGCTCGGAGAGTACAAACATTACCAAGAACTGCTCGGAGAGTACAAACATTACCAAGAACTGCTCGGAGAGTACAAACATTACCAAGAACTGCTCGGAGAGTACAAACATGCCAAAGAACTGCTCGGAGAGTACAAACATTACCAAGAACTGCTCGGAGAGTACAAACATTACCAAGAACTGCTCGGAGAGTACAAACATTACCAAGAACTGCTCGGAGAGTACAAACATTACCAAGAACTGCTCGGAGCATACAAACATGCCAAAGAACTGCTCGGAGCATACAAACATGCCAAAGAACTTAACAGATTAACAAATGGTTGATATGTCATAAAAACAACCAAAATTTCTGTAGAGGAATTGGTTAGGTTAAGATGCTTGTTGGAGACAGCCATTTTGTAGCAACGTCTGTATTCATCTGATTGGCCTTGCTTGAGATTAAGAAAAGGGGGTAACCAAAGTTCCAGTTAAAAAGACAAACATCTTTACAATTTATGTTATTTTATTTAACAGTTTAGTCAACAGAGGAACACAAGAATTTAAGAGGGATTAACTTGGCCAGTATGCATTCGATAAATGTAATCGAGTCCAGGTCTGTTTGTCTCACCTTTTTAGTCATGACGAAAGAGAAAATGTCACATCTGTCTACGTTGGCGTTTCAACAGGAACTCTTTATAAAAGGCTCCAAAATAAGGCTGGGCAGAAATGTGAAATGGCAAACATCCGCAAGTATTCTAATTGCTCAGTGTATTTCTACGAGTTTGAAACATGCTTGTTTTAGCCAACCGAACGACATATTAATCCCTACGCAAGTGATTACGCATAAATACGAAACGAAAATAGATCTCAATCATGCAAATAAAGAGTTGAATACGCTTACAGACTTTTGCTGAATAAAAAGGCTGCTGACGAGAACAAACGCGTTTACAAAAGTGACTCCAGGGTTCGTTCGACATGAAACAAAGAAATCAAAATTAAATATACAGGATTTACGACATCAATCAATAATAATAAAAGGGTGGGGGTTGCTTGACAACAAACAAATGAAGAATGCACGAGTTATATTGCGCTAATGAAACGATTTTCATGCCAGTGCGGGTTAGTATTGTGAGAGCAGGTGAAGCAAAATGGCTGCTTAATATTGAAATATTCATGCAATAATGTCTTTGTTTCATCTAACCACAAGAGTCCTTTAAAAAGCAACAAAAAAAAAAAAAAAAAAAAAAAAAAAAACGCTACTTGTTCAGACATTTTTTTTTAAATGCTGCTTAGAAACAATAGTTTCCTTTTCAAAATCAATTTTTAAAAAGATCATTATTTTGAAACCAGGCAAGATGATTTACGGGTAAATTTCGATAGATTATAAATAGCGCGTTTTCAACAACAACAAAAAAAAATAAGCGTTTAACACTGTCTATTCAAACCAATCCAAAGAAGTTTTGATGCACTCACAAAAATAAATAATAACGCCCGTGTTACATTTTGAGTGATTGAAAGGGTTACGTGTCAGCTGAGGGTTGATTAGCTGATAGTCAAAGAGTTGAGTAATAGTAGGTATCATAAACGAAAATTTTATTTTCTTTATATCCAAAAATTTTTAATGTGGCCACATAGATCTTTGCGAAGTATAAACAGTGGTACCAACTACTGAATTATGACCGTTAAAAGTTTGTTTGAAATAAGAAAATTTGTCGTCTTGTTTTCTTTGGGTTCAGAAGACAATTTTCAGTGTATAACTAAAAATGCAGTCTTCAAATAAGTGAAAAATTCTTACAAATGTAATTTCATCTTGTGGTAAATGAAACTTAAAATAAATATAAAACCCATACTTTTAGTTTAATCAAAAAGGTAATACTAAGTATCTCAAACCAAAATTTCATTTTTATTTTATCTAAAAACCTTTAATAGATCTTTTTAAAACAAATCGCACCAAAATTTATTTTACCGAATTATAACCATTCAAAGTGTGTTAAGAATAAGAAAATTTGTTATCGGTTCAGAAGCCAATTTTAACTATAAATGCAGGCTTCAAATAAGTGACAAATCCTTACAAATGTTATGTCACTTTGTGATAAATTAAAATTAATCATAATGATTATTAGGTCTAAACATTGTGCAAAATCACATTACCGATAAAAAATAACTAAAATAAATTTAAAAAATTTTAAATAAAAAATAAAGTTTTTTAAATTTTAGTTTTTTAAATAAAATTTTAAATAAAATTTTTAAAAAATAAATAAATTTTTTAAAAAATAATTTTAAAAAGTAAATTTTAAAAAATAAATTTAAAATAAATTTTAAAATAATAAATTTTTACAAATTAATTTTTAAAAATAATTTTTTAAAAAATAAAATAATTTTTTAAAAAATAAAATAATTTTTTAAAAAATAAAATAATTTTTAAAAAACTAAAATAATTTTTTAAAAAACTAAAATAATTTTTTAAAAAACTAAAATAATTTTTTAAAAAACTAAAATAATTTTTTAAAAAATAAAATAATTTTTTAAAAAAATAAAATAATTTTTTAAAAAATAAAATAAATTTTTTAAAAATAAAATATTATATTATATGGATGAAAATAAAATAAAATAAACATCACAATATTAATTTCATGTGCCTTTATAAATTAAATATTTTTATACTCCAAGTTAAAAATGAAAAAAAAACCGCTAAAAACTGAAGAACTGGAAAGGGAATAATTTATTTTTATTTTTATATTTCATACCTTACATTCTGATTAAAATCTGCAGCGTTGGACTTGATTAGATATTCTTGAGATTTCACAGACTATTAAAAACTAGATGAATAGTTTTAGTGCCATGTGATGTGAGTTTTTATGACCACTAGAACCGAATATATGACCGATCAAACTTAACTAAGAATATTTCGAAATTGATAAAATATATCGACGTACATCATTAAGTTTAATATAGATCATAGTTTCAGAATTATTTTTATGTATGATATGTAAATATTTGATAATTTGTAATTGTGTGGGTTTTTCTTTTAAACGTATGTTCTGTCAAATTCTGAATAAAAGTCTGAACGCGCTTAACTGAAATACTAACTTTGACTGACAGCTATTTGTAATAGTAGTAATAGCAGGAGAGAGAGCGAACGCGAATAATCGCTTCCTCCTTTTCTCTCTATTTTCTCACTTTTCTTTTTCTCTTCTTCCTTTTTCGTTTTTTGAATAAATATTAACACTATCCTGAAAACAAATAACTTTGCACTCGTGTGAAGGATTAAAATGATGTAATGGTCTAAAACAGTAGAATTTCATTTCTTTTCATTATTTTAAATCTTATTTTGTCTTCTAGTCCTCACATTCCATGAGCAGTGTTTCTGACAAAGGGGGAATAATTACTGTTTTTTTAGTCTGAATCTATCTCTGACATTTATTGTTGGATAATTTTTTCATCTTGAAGTAGTATATTTTTTTCATTCTCTTTCAAAAATTGTGCTCACTTTCCATGTTTATTAATAGAATTTTGTCCGACTTATTTTGAAAAATATTTCTTTAGATGAGACTCCTATTCCATATGTGATAACCTGTGATCTTTCGGGTCACGGGTCGTCTATGATCTCTTTTAATGGATGACGTCATGAATTATCTCCTGGTGTTTTCAACTAAGTGAATTATATAATAAATTCATATGATTGAATGGTGGAGAAATTACCAAATTTCTTAAAATATTTTGGCCAACTTTTTTGAAAAGATTATTAAAGAAAGATGTCCAATGAACAACACAAATTTCGGCACTTTAAATTATTATAACTTTTGAACCACAAATGTTATTTGCATCATTTAAACGGTTTTGAGCTTCTATTCGCCAACATTGATAAGATAATTAGTTCAAAACAACAAAAAAAAAATCAACTTGCAATGCTACTCACAACTAATATTTACAGCAAATAAGCAGGCCTATATTTTATATTAAATATTTTTTTTATGCAACTAGGTCGCAAATAAGTAGATCAAAATAGTTTTTGACTAATTTGCAAACTGTATTTTCATTAAAATAATTTACGTCGCCAACCTGAGTGAATAAATGACCACAATAGATCCAATAGGATTCAAACTACATAGCTGATCCCATAGTCTGTGAGAGTCTCCATTAGATTAATCACACACACACTACAAAGAGTGTAGAGTGAGAGATATCTTAAAACCACGTGTGATCCTCATGTCAGAGTTTTCCCACTGCAACAGTTTGAAATTTTCGAGAAGCACAAATGCCGGCTGTCAAATGTTAGTTGACAAGGGGATGGGGGTCACATGCAGTCAATTTTCCATAACTTTCTGATGCCAAGAAGGTAAGGGGGAAAACCCCTCAAATCAGCACCATGGGGGGGGGGGGGATAAATGCAGACAAGATGCTAAATAAAGCCTGCAGGTCAAAATCTGATACTCTCAACCTTATCATACAACACTCACGACATACTACGCATATTCCATAACACAAAAGGAAAAGGAAAATGTTTTCATTAAAAATTTTTTTATAAATCTGATATTAGCTGTACCTACTCCGCATTGCCCGGGAGTCCTCCCGTGATTTTTTAGGGGTGGGGGGGGGGGGGTACCAAATTATCTTATTAATAGAATCTTTGAAAATTAAATTAAATTATTACAGTATCGTTTGATCACTAAATTAATAATCAAACCAAATTGTTATAAAACTAATTTTGTGATGGTAATTGTTTTGTTAATTGATTTATAAAATAATTGGATGTAAATAGCTTCCAAAACTTGCAATCATAAGGATTTGCTAAAAATTTTAGAGTCAGTTTAAATGACTTTCTATTCGACAGTTTAAATGTTTTAGAATTACTTTCATATTTCGACGGATCACAAAGTAATTCATTATTTTCTATCAACTGTTGACAAAAGATAAGAATACCCGACTTATTAACAAACAAACTGAAATCCATTCTGGTGGATTTAATTTAGTTTTTTTTTTTGTTTTTTTTTGCATCATCATATTTGGTTCACTGTCTGTTTTACATTCTGCAATATGTTATATGTTATTGCATTTTTTTTTTTTTGAAGAAATATTTATAGTAAAGAAATTAAATGTGTAATTATCAAATTTATGTTGAGACGAGAAATACAGGCACACTAGAAAGGATCACACAATTTTATTAATATCGATATAAAAAAAAATTGAAAGTGAGACATTTTTACAACAATAAATGTAGGTAATGCCAAGATCTTGAAACACTTGAAGCCAAGCCAATCTAATGGAGTAAAACCCACTATTCTTTGAATACTCTAAAACCTAATTATATATGAAAGAGCCTAGTGATGGCAGAACAAATAGAAAAGTTGTCATAAATTATCGTAACTTTTGATTTGACCAACATGAGAATCTCTCCTTATGAGGCCCTCCCTCCCGGTTCAGAAGCACCCAGGCTCAACCGCCTGAGAACAAGAATGGAGCAATCAATCAAAAGTTGCTATGACCAGATGAGGGCTACAAAACTGACCCAATCGCGAGGGCCAGGACAAGGTCACGCATTCTGAAAATATCATCTAATTCACTGATGGTGTTCCTAGATGTAGGATGCTTGCACTTGAATACTTCAGGCCATTTCGAGAAAGAGTCCACCAAGATCAAGTAGTAATATCCATTAATCGGTCCAGCATAGTCTACCTGTAGATGTGCCCACGGCAAATCCATTTTTGGCCAAGGATTCGTTTTGACCAGAGGCGCCCTTGCAGCCAATTGACAACCTCTGCAGTTTTACAAAACCTTCTATTTCCTTGTCCATTCCTGGCCAGTATACGTAGCATTGCAGGAGTGATTTCATCCTGGACATGACAGCATGACCGGTATGAAATTTTTTCAGCATAACTGTACGTAGAGATTGAGGTATTACAATTCTACCTGCGTACATTAGAGTGTTGTCGCAAATTGAGAAAGGTGAAATCTGAGTTCCTTTTTATTTCCTTTGTTCAATCTCGTCTGGCTCTTTATATTTAATATATAATCTTTTTCGGCTTCCTTTTTTATTTGTCCTAAAGTTACAGGTAATTCTCTGATAATGTTTAACAACAGATCTGAGATTTCTTTTTCCTCTATTAGTGCTGCTATAACCGTTTCTTCTAAAATTTCTTCAGTTTTGGGAATTAATCTTGACGGTCCATCCGCATGCCCATGTTTTTTTTTTTTAGATGCAATGTATTCCATCCTAAAATCATAGTTCAGTAGGGTTACACCACATCGCTGTAAACGGTTAGCAGTGTGGGTAGGAATGTCTTATTTTGATCCAAATATCGTAACTAACGGTTTATGGTCTACCATGTAAAAAGTGATGGTATTTTTTAACCCCGAACACAATCGATAATGCCTCTTTATCTGGCTATAATTCTTCTCAGCCAGTAGAAGAGTCCTCGACGCGTGCGCGATCGCTTTAGTAGTACCATCTTCATATTTGTGCAGCACCCACTCCATATTCACTAGCATCAGTCGCAGGGATGATTTCTTTCTCAGGATCATAATGAGCTACGGCGAGATCTGAGAGTAGACTTTTTTTAATTTTCTGGAAAGCCGTCTCGCAATCTTTCGACCTAATCCATTTTTTGTCTTTCCTCAATAATTCGTTAAGGGGTCTTAAATCGTACATTTTTGGAATGTAGATAGCATAATATTGGGCAAACCCAAGAAACGATTGTAGTTTCGCAACTGTGTCAGGTGTAGGCATATTCTTAATTGCATCGGTCCTCTGTGGGCCTTCGCTGTCTATCACATGTCTGCGGTATTTAATTCTTTCCATGAAAAAAAGACTTCTCGGGACTTAATTTGAAACCAAATTCTTCTAGTCATTTGAATGTAGCTCTAATGTGCATTTTATGTTCATGAATATTCTTACTTTTGACTAGAATATCGTCTAAATAAGTGATACCTGCCGAAAGGAAGCTTACTTAGCTTGAAAATTCCCTTATGTGTATTTATGCACACATATTTTGAGCATTCCTCGCTCACTTTAACCTGCAGGTATGCGTCAGACAAATCGATTTGTGAAAAAATCTTGCCTCCGTTTAGCTTTGAAAAAATGTCTTCTGATGAAGGTAGTGGATAATTGTGATCTTTCAGGCAATCGTTTAACCCGGTTGAAAAATCGGTGCACACTCTTATTTTTCTGTTTTTCTTTTTAACGTAGATGGTAGGCGATGCCCAGTCCGCATGGTCTACCTTAGATATAACTTATTTTTTCTAATCTTTCTAGTTCCTTGTTAATTGCGTCTAAGGAGGAAAAACAGACGTTTCTCTTAGGTTTAAAAATTGGATTGACATTTTCCTTGAGTTCAAACTTGACTTCAGTCTTTGTGCATAAACCCAAACCCTCAGAAAAAAACTCTGGGATATTCATGTTTCAATTCATTAATGAATTTTTCATTTTTAATACATTTTTTCTTTTCTGCACTATTTATTTCGTTGCAGAAAGAGTTCATCGGGAGTTCAAATAAATTAAAGAGTACTATCCAGTCTACTCCAAAAAGGCATGAATTAATCTCTTGAATCACATATACTTTTGTTTTTGCAGTTTTGCCACAGAAATATTGCACTTTAATTCTCCCTTAAAGTTTAATTTTTTTCCTGAAACCCCTTTAGCAATTTTCTGGTTTCAGATAATTTGGGTTTTCCAATTTTTTTCCATGTTTGTTCATCAATAATACTTATGTCTGAACCAGAATCCAATAACAAAGCGATTGTATGACCATTTATACGTACATGTACGTATTTTTGATTTTTACTATTCTGGATTTCTTTTTTCGACAACACAAGGCTTACATTTTCAAAATTCTTTTTCTTGCGGCAAAAAGACCATTTATGACCCTTACTCCCGCAAGATTCACAGAATTTGTTCTTATACCAACATACGTCTTTAGTATGTTTATTATTTCTGCACGTCTCTCATTTTCCTGTCTTTTTTAATTTAGGAGTTTTTTGGGTTTTTATGTGTTGAACTTTATCAACACTTTTTTCCTCAATTTGGGTAGTATCCCTTTTAACATTTATGAGATGCTGACATTCTTCTGTCACTTTTTGTAACGTCATTTTCGTGTCTTGCTCTACCATTGTTAAGATTCTAGACCTAATTTCTTTGTACTTAGGTGCGGTTAGTCCTTGAAGAAATCTTTGGGGATTTCATCTATCTTGAATTGCTAAACCAAAGAGTTCATTGTTCCTGCGTATGCCAAAAAATCCTCGTTATACGTTTTAACGATGTTTAGACATTTGCATCGCGTGTGGAAAAGACTATTTCTTTCATCGAATATCTTTGACAGTATATTTATAGTTTCCTCAAATGAAACTTCCTCCGGTTTTCTGAGCAATATTAGTTCGTATATTTAGTATTCCTGTCTGTTCCTAGTTTCTGTAATAAAAGGGTTACCCGTTCTCCATCTGACCAATGTTGGCACCTTTTAGTAAATATTGTTTCAAAACGTCTGAAATATGCTGGCAATGTAATGCCAGAATCAGGTTCGTAAACAAATTCAGATAATGAATTTGTAATTCCTTTGGCAGAAAAAAAACTTTTTTTCTTTCACCAGTAGTCCGTTTCAGAATTTTTTCAAAACTTTTTTGTTGTTGTAAAATTCGTTGTTGCAACTCTTGGTGTTGTTGTAGTTGTTCCTGTTGTTGTTGCCGCATTTTAGTTATTTTGACTAATTGTTCCATACTGAAATATTCAGGAATATGACACATGAAAAAAAAAAAAAAAAATTTTATTTTTAAAATTTTTTTTTATTTAGAAAAAAAAAAATAACAGCCGTAATATTATTACTTACTAAAAGTACTTTTAACTTGAATAGATTGTAATGTTACTAGACAGCGTTCGTATTTAAGTCACGGCTTAATATAAATTTCATTTTACAATTTAAACAATAAAAGTTTCTTGGTTTTTTTTTTGGGGGGGGGGGGTTAAGTTTCCTCTTTGAACGATTTTTTTTCAAGTTGTACAAACAAAAAAAAATCCACCACATGCATTTTACTTCATTCTTTGAAGTGTGGTTTGTTTTAGGTGGTAACTCCTTTGAAGTGTGAATTCGTTTTCGAAATATGTCGAAGCCAGCTAATATATCGTTATGTTCAAGATATAATGACATAACCCGAGTGGAAGGTCTTTAAAATAATAGGTTTATTTCCGGATATATCTTGTACATACAAGATATGTTAACAGAATACAGAATATGTAATAGGGCAGACCGACTAGAGAATACGTAAGATAGAATGTTAAGACTGCATGTGTCTTAACTCGAATGTCTCAACTGCTCGCTGTAGTCATACTTATATTCCAACGAGTCCATCTATTTCGTGAATGGGGAAGTCAGGTTATCCCATCACAACACTTTCGTTGTCAGCCCTGTCTTCATGGAAACAGTGACTATATTTCTTCTTTTTTTTTTTTTCTTTTTTTTTTTTTAGAATTGATTATGGATAATTTTAAACCTTCATATTTCTGGAAGAGAGATGGAGTTCTCTTTGGAATCCACGCCAGAAGGACAAATACGGAGATTTCAGAATTCCTTTGTATGAGTAGGAGGGTGGTAGAAAAGGTCAGAAGACATTGAAAGATTCAACATTAGACTACAAGGCGACATCAGAGATAAAAAAAATGCACGATTGGCAATCTGACACCGTCAAAATTGTATCGTCGGCAGTGAAGAGAACATTATGTCCCCTTATTTCTTCCCTGAGGGTCTCCAACTGAACACCAATGGCTACATCTGTCTTCTGAACAAGGTAGTGAACACCTAGATCGACCAGGTAACTGCAGGTAGGCCATACATGTGGCACCAAGACTAAGTGCTCTGCTATACCAGCCAGAACATTCAGGCCTGGCTGTCAAAGAAGTGTATATCGATCATACTTCACCTCATACCTGACCTCCCAGATCGCCTGACTAGGCCCCTCAACTTCTTTGTGTGGTAGAACAAGTCAACAAATCCAGCTGTAACACAGAACAGGTTAAAGTCCAGGATCATCAGAACCTTTTGAGGCTTTTGAGGTGACAAAGGCCTATGCCCAGTGTGCTCAGACTTAAGAAATATGGAAAAATAATCCACAACTTTTCTTTCCTTCATTTTCAGGAAGTGGTTGAGGGTTTGTTGGAAGCATATTGATGTGACCGATCTGAAAATTCAAAAAAAATTATGGCCTAGTAAGGAATTTCCTTATTTGGGCCTAATCGGCCGAAACCACAGAAATGAGCATAACTTAGGTTTGAAACAAGATTTGTCATTCATTTATAGTTTGTTAAAAGCATATTGAAGGTTGGAGGTTCCATCGGCCAAAGTGTTGTGAATATAACAGTGATCTTGAAATTAGCTGCAGATGTGGCCAGTTCAAAGATTGCTTAAAAGACTAGCAGCAACTCCAAAAGCAGGTTCATCGAGTGAAATTGACAACCGACGGAAGTTTGATGAATAAATATATAAAAAAAAAAAAATTTTTTTTAAATCAAACTTATTTTTTTCGAGACAGTAATTTTGCAAACAAGTATCATCTGCTCCTTGGATATACTTTTTGTCTATATAAAAGCACCACCTATTCTTCACCCTCTCTAAAGAGCCAATCTACCAAGGGGAATAACTATATAAGTACTGTAGTGCTACTCCTATTTTAATTATCTGACCAGCAAATTTAAGAAAAAAGCATAACTCACATTTCACAATGAAAATGACACCACTTTTACAAAGTATTAAGATTATGTTATCTTGAACATTTCAACTCTGTTATGGCTGCCAAATGTTACGTCACACATTATGACCGGCATAAGGCAAAAAAAACAAAAAAACATGCCCAATAAAATCAAACTGTTTTATTTATGAGTGGAATTGAAATATTACAAAATTTTTATTTTTTTCATTCTTTGTAACAAATTAAACCTTTATATCAAAACCTCACAATACAAACTGACATTGTTCCGTCGAAGCAGTACAAGTCTTACCGATTCAGACTAAGCAACATAACAGCTTCCGCATCAATTTATAAATTACTCATTCATCTTTTATATTTACAATATACGTGTAATCTTTCACAAACTTTAATGCATACAGTTTCCAGGGAAACATTAAGAAACAAATACCCAGTAAATATGCCGCGCGCCCCCCCCCCCCCAACCTCATGGCATAAATCACGGATGTATTTGTATTATTCAGACTACGATTCCCATCTTAGTTGTTATATTAAAAACGCTTTGGTCGATGGAACCTCAAACCTTTAGATACAATATGGGAACCAATGGTGCTTCTACAGAATACAAACTTTTTGGCAGAACTAAACCTAAAACTTTAGCTCATAAGTTTGGTTCGTATTGTGTAGAAGTACCTTATAAATAGATTACAACATCACTAAATAAAAATTAAAAAAACAATAATACATAGTAATACTACATATCTATATTGAATTTAGTAGTCAGAAAGTTGCTATATAAGCAGGCTGGGATGTTCTATTGTGCTTAGATGAGTAAGTCCATTCTCTGAGTTGTGATTGGTTGGTCGTCCATCAATGGATCTTCTAGCTTAATTTAAACAAGTGTTTGTCTTTCAACTGGATGCCAGTTGGAGCACTTATGCTGGTAGATGTCACTTTGATTCTACAATCTAGACAAGATTACATTTAACGCTCCCAAAATACATACTAGAATTGTCCACATGGGCATGTGGCGTAACAGGTAAAAGGCATTGGATTAACAATCAGTTCTAAACGACTCCTCTGGAGGTTGATGGTCTAATCCTCACTACAGGTGATAATAACTAAGATAAAATGAACACTATGGTTGATGGAATGAGAACAATCCCCACTCCTGTGGATTAAATAAAGGGTTCAGTTTTAAATTCTGTATAGGTTAACAGACACCTGAAGAAAATCGGAGGTTACAAAATTGTGAATATAATGACGTAGATGAGAACAGTAATAAATCAAAATACCAATTTGTGTCTCAAAAATTCCAAAATATAATCACGGATGTATATTTGAACATGAGTATTTACAAAACAGACAAACTTAAACCCATCAAGTGTGTTTTTATTTTTAAGATCAGGCGCCGCTTTTTATGCTCTCCATCGCTCTCTAACAATCAAAGCGAAGGATTTGTCTTGTGTAACTCAAATTAAACAATCAAGGGTAATAATTTTAAATTGAAGAAAAATCGTCTGCTTTGAATATTTTAACCTTTTCTACGATTTAAATCGATTTTTTTTCTGTCCTTATTAGTCAGCGAGGTGAAATCCTTCTAGACTGAGGTAATTTTTATTTTTGTCCCAATCAAGAGAGCCGCTTTCTGAGGAGCTGGATTTTCCCCCACATTAAAAACAGACCTTGTGTATAATTTTTCCCTTTGCAGGAAGGCAAGTATTTTTTCCCCCCCTTACATATGAAAAACTTCCTTACTTTAAGATCGCTCAAAAATCAATTCAATAAACCCTGTAAATAAAATCCCCATATTTTAATAGAGTAAAACTGTCGCTAAGTTGTTAAAATGTTGGAAAATTAGTAAAAACAGATAAAACATGAATGTTGGCATTTTGACTAGGAACAAAGAGTAGTATCTGTTCTGATCGTACACTACGACTATTCTGTCCTCGATCAGTGAGGGAGAAATCCTTCATTTCAGAGTAATATTTAACAAGATTTCCGAAATGGGTATGACATCAAAACGTTTCCGTTATTTTTTAATAAAGACATGACACAATGAGGGGAGGGGAAAATTTAAAAAATTAAAAAATATCTTACGTTGTCAAACAATTTTCACAGAATGACACCTAAAATAACGGATTTACTCTACACATCCCTTATATATATATATATATATATATATATATATATATATACACACACACACATATCTATATATAATTATTTAATTATCTACAGACGTATACGTTTCATCTTTGCAGAATCATCAGTGTAGAGATAACTATTCAAACCAGTTGCACGATTTCAACACCGAAACAAGAGTCAACTTTAACTCAAAACCCCAACACCCTAATCAATGAGTCCAATCTGAATAGCTACACGACGTGATGAGAAATAAATCCTATTATGCCAAGCGGGCAGTGGGAAAATATACGTTTTTGCATATACTTTCTATTTTTTTTATAGACCAACCTTTTCAATGTGTTAAGTGAGTTTTTTCTTGGCGACAAACTATTTATTTCTAAAATGTTTACAATAGCAAATAAAGGAGAAAATGTGGCACAAGGACAAAAAGGGGAAGAAGAGAGATATCGGTCAATCCTAACTATTGCTGACCGTCATTCACCAAAATACCACATTCATACTTAGCATTCACCAAAAGAATTCATACCATGACTATCCTACTTCAAACCCATATATCTAAACAATATGCAACAAAGTTTGAGCAATAGAAAATGTATATACAATAAAATAAAAAGAAATAAAATGGAATATATACAAATAAATAAACCGAAAAGAACACTAGAAAGTCGGTTTATAAGAAGGCTGGAATACTCTATTATGCTCAGATGGGCAAGTCCATTCTTAGAGTTCTGATTGGCTGCTAGTTCATGAATGGATAATTTAGTAGAAAATTTGTTGCCTGAATTAAACAATATTTACATATCAACTCTTAGAGTCCTTTATGCCGGCAATTAAGTTTAAAACAAAAACAACAAAAAACAATTAAAACACAGTACAGCTCTCAACTTAGGATGACCCCCAAAACCTCCACCCCAATTCTCAATAGCTCCTTACATTTAAGTGGCGACCTGCCTTGTTTGGGGTGAACTTTGTTAAAAAAAGAAAAAAAATTTTAAAGTATCAATTTAATTTTACAACTCGGAGATGCCAACAGGTATGTTCACAGTTATTCTCGTACAAGACAGAAGAGTAAACCTTCGTGTGAGAGCTGGCTTTCTCCATCTTCTGGCCCTGTGCAACATTTTGCTGCAATGGAAAGCAATGTAAATCCCAACATGCTAAGGAGTAGGGTAAGTTTGGGGGTCGGGAGGGGGGGGGGGGCACTGGAAATAACGGAAAAATGCGTAATTGAATGGATGCAGGTAGAACGGGAGTCGGACAGTCTGGGAAAATCCTCATCAGTAATTTATTTTGTAATCATCGCAAATCCTCATAAATTCATCGGAGAAGAAGAAATAGATTAGTTTTGTTGACGGTTGAAAGCACACAAGATGCCACGACCCTCATCAAACAATGAAGAGCAATCAACCGTGTCATCTGTAACATCTTTTTATTTTCAGAAGATGTTAGAAGCCGGGAAGAGTTTAATCTGCGTTCAAGTGGCCGTCATCATTGTTGCTGTCCAATCTATAATAAGTTGGATTTTTTTTTTTCTATCATTTAGTCATTGTCTCTGGATTGGTCACTTATAGGCACCAAAATCACTTGGCAGAAATACAACTTTGGCATGAAGCACCCTTGAAAGATCGTTGTGTCATAAGAGGGTCACAATGTTAATACATTTATAGACTACAAAACTATGTATGAACAACCGGTAATACCACTTTTTGTGATATTCGCCCAGCATCGGGAATTCCGCCTTCCACTGAAAATAGAAGTTTATGGGGAATACAAATTCACATACGGTCCCCAGTCAGCATGTATATCCCGGTTAAGCGAGATGACATACAGAGCCTAGTATTTCCAAATGGTCAACCATCTTGTACTGGCCAGGCTCAACGTTACTTAACTTTGGTGATGTAACAGGAACCAGTATGTCAACATGATTATGCCGTAAACGCAGTGTAGAATCATAATGACACTTACCAGCATAATGGCTTCAGTTGAGGAAAACTCTAGTCTGAATGAAACAATATTTATATAATAGAGTATCCACTGCAACAAATTTTGCTAATCTAAGAATAATGGAGCATCCCAGCCTGCTTATATTACAACTTTATGGCTTCTGATCTCCATTTTATTTAGATTAAGATCAACTGGTCAAACAGGTGAGCACCGACTACTAAATTCAATATGTAGTAGAATGGTAAATTTTCCGAAGACTTTTTCCATACAATGGGATTGCTTCCCTGCAAGCTACATGTTTTTTTTCAAATCCAATGTGAACAAATACTTGTTATAAACCGTCCTAATAAGTATTCTAATTTTGTTTATTCCATTGATCTTTTTAATCCTCGCATAATATTCATCATCATTTAACTAACAATCTGTCTCATTAACCCTTATGGCATTTAATCTTTGTAAAAAAAAAAAAAGAAAAAGAAAAGAAAAAAAAAAATGCTTCCATGCTTATTACGGCATTTTGACTTTATTCACATTTTACTATTAAGCTTGATTGTTTTGTTTTACGGCATATCAACCCTTTTCGGATTATTTAATGCCAAATCAGGTCATTTTGATAGAAGTTTTATGCTTCAAGTTCTTTATCTTCAAATATTTATTCATGATGTTTGTTTGGTTGTTCTGTAGAGGAAAAATGTTTTTGTTTTTAGCTTTGCAGAACATGATTCAGTTTTGCAAAGGGGAAGGAAAAAAACAATAAGATCAACGCTTGGTGCATTTTAAGTCAGGAAGCTGGTATCTCCAGACAGCCTGATCTGGTAGCACCAGATGACTATTAAGAGATTCCAGTACAATGAGGGTCGATGTAAAACATTTTTCAGAAAATAAACATGAAAATTTTACATTTATTTCCCAGTTGGTTTCGTTGTGTCATTTTCAATATACTCACTTATAATCATCAAATTTGGTTTAACATCCATTTTACATACTGGCATGTGTTGGACAGCTTTATGAAAATGACTTATAAACTAACCTGTCTCTGGTCAGGTCTTTATCTTTCTCTCAAATCCATCCTTATCACATGCTCCAATGTTTCCCTTTGCCTTCTCCTCTCAACTGACCTTGTTACATCAACTGTTCTATACCAATTCTTTTAATGTGACCAAACCAACAAAGTCTCTTGTTCTGCAGACAATTTCTAAGTTATTTAATTATTTTCTTTACTCCATTGAAAGGAAAATTAATATTTATTTGTTAATGGTTAATTTTAATCTACACTTAAATAGAAAGTAAACCTGACCTTATTTGACTGAGGAATTTCTTCTTTTTTTTTTTAATTTTGTATCTGATTCAGAATACTCCTTTTCTTGGTGAACTAGATTCTCCTCATTAAAAACCGACCTTGTGTCTAACTTTGCCCTCGTGGGAAGACAAGTAAATAGGAGAAAGCAAATAAGGTCCCTTAGGTGATCTATTTTTTATTCATTTTTTTTAAAATCATTTTTACTTTTATTCAACCAAAACAAGGCATATTGCCATAAGGCATAAGGGGCTACTCTGATAGGGGGCAACCTTGGTGGAGAGTTGGGCAGCAAGATGTTCGTTCACATTACATTTAAATTTCTGCATGTTGGTACGATCGGTGAAAAAAAAGTGGGGGGGGGGATTCTAAAAGCAAGCAGTCTGAGGAAAGAGTATTAGAAGAGAAAATATTGTGGCATCTAGGGACTTCTATAGTGAAGGGGAGGGGGGTTTGCAGCTAGTTAGGTGGGTCGCGGGTACTTTCGTTAAGCAGGTACAAGTGCAGTAAGTTCATCGGAGCACATTCCGTGGAAGTACCTGTAAAACGAGAACAGGGATGTAACAATGCAACGATGCAACAGGAGCTTAGCAGATAGGTTAGTATTTTTCACCCTGTCTGGTGTACAATTCTGACCTGATAAAGAAGTCTTCAAAACCAGACACAGAATGGGCTACCAAGCCCCGAGCACAAGTTAACTTGGTCACTAGACTGATGACAGTAGTTTCAAATAATATCATATCCTTATTCTACTACATAATCTGACACCGGAAGTAAGATTATGTTTTTTAAAAAGAAAAAAAACATTTTTTGTCATCAAAATAAAGCATTTTATTGGTTGAATCATAGAATGAAGTACTTAGTATTGACCTTTTGGGAATTCTGGAAATAAGGATTGATACTTTGTATCATTTGGACGACTGTTCAAAGAAAGAAAGATTGAAAGTATGGAAAAAGGGCATGGAAGCAAAAGGTCTGAGGGTTAACACTACAATAGTGTAGTGAATAATGGTCAATCAATTCCCCCACTATCAAACCACAATGATGTCATTTGCACAGCCAAGGCTGAACTACTTGCCCAGCGCTTCGCTTCTAACTCTACTTTGGACTCAGATAACCACCCCCTCCTCAAATTCCATTTGCTGACCGAAGCCACACTTGATAACCTGGTCATCACCCCATCCCAGGTCAGAGACATCATAAAAAACCTTGACACCTCCAAAGCATGTGGGCCTGATCTTATACCTGTAATAGTAATAAAGAAATGCTCTGCTCAACTGGCCCCTGTCCTCTCCAAACTCTACAATAAATGTCTAGCTGAATCTTGCTTCCCCGATAGCTGGAAAATTGCCTCTGTGGTACCAGTCTACAAGAGTTCTGGGAATAGAACCGATCCTCACAACTATCGCCCAATCAGTCTGCTGCCGATCTTTGCTGAAATCAATCTAGCGATAGTACGGCACTTAGTTAATGCTAAACTTCTTTCTGACCGCCAGTATGGATTTAGACAAGCACGATCTACTGCAGACATCCTAATGGTCATCTCTGAACGCATGTATTATACATTCGACAAGGCAGGAGAAACTAGAGCAGTAGCGCTTGATATATCCAAGGCCTTCGACAAGGTATGGCATAAAGGGCTTCTCCTGAAAATACGTTCATACGGTATTACTGGGCAATTACTTAATATAATTAGATCCTTCCTAGACAAAAGAAAAATCCAGGTTGTCCTCGATGGACGTTCATCTAAGCAACATGACATAAATGCTGGTGTACCCCAGGGATCTATCCTTGGACCTTTGTTGTTCCTGATCTATATAAACGATCTCCCTGATGACAGAGTCTGAGATTGGTTTGTTTGCTGATAACACCACCCTTTACTCTCGCCATGTTGGCAAAACCGACGCGATCATATCCGAGGCAATGGCTGAATCTTTAGAAAATGACCTCCAGGCTGTAGTAGATTGGGGTCATAAATGGTTGGTAACTTTTAATGCCACAAAGACAAAGCTCCTTTCCTTCAATAACTACAAGGAACCTTTTCAAGTTCAACCACCGATTGTCATGGCAAATAACACCCTACCTGAGAGTTCATCATTCAAACTCCTCGGCCTAACCTTCACAGGTAACATGAATTGGAACAAATACATTGAAGACATTGCCAAGGCTGCCACAAAGAAGGTTGGCTCCCTCTACCGTGCTAGTAAACTTCTCACACCTGACATTATCCTGTATCTCTGCAAAGCCACCATCCGCCCATGCATGGAGTATTGTTGTCACATCTGGGCTAGTCTCTCCCTCCTTGACAAGGCCCAAAAAAGAATCGCCAACCTAATAGGTCCCTCACTGTCAACCAAGCTCCAGCCTCTGTCCCATCCCCGCAATGTAGCATCTTTGTGCTTGTTTTACAAATACTTCAATGGATTATGCTCCGATGAATTGGCCACTCTGATGCCCCCTCGACGTAAATTCACTAGACTAACTCGACAATCAACTAAATCTCATTCATTCACTGTGGAGGTCTCCAGATGTCGGAGAGCCTGCTACTCAAATAGCTTCTTTCCTCGTACTGCTGGCCTCTGGAACTCCCTCCCTGCCCCGTTTCCCCGACAGTACAGACATGCAGAAATTTAAAACTAATGTAAACAGACATCTTACTACGCAGATCCCAACTTAGGTTGACTGCCCCCTACATTCTCCCCTTTTCTTTTTCTCAGTAGCCCCCTATGTCTACAGTGGCGGCCTGCCTTGTTTGGGGTGAACTATGTTAAAAAAAAAAATTTTTTTTTAAAAACACTGTAAAGACAAAGGTGATAGTTAGTGGCCCAGAACTCCAATCTTTGAAGGACTCTGGTCAATACCCATGCACGGTATGTAAAAGGGGGGTTAGGAGCAATGCGATACATTGCAACCACTGCACTCTATGAGTACACAAAAAGTGCAGCGGAGTGCAGGGTAGACGCACACCAGATGCAGACATTAGATGTAAGAGATGTCTAAGACGTACACACTCAATTGAGGGCAGGCCTTACACAGAAGTTGAAATAGACGAAGACACCCTGGAGGTGGTAGACTCCTTTTGCTACCTAGGAGATATGCTGAGTGTTGGAGGTGGCTGCGAACTAAGTTCGACCATCAGAGTCAAGACAGCTTGGGGAAAGTGCAGAGAACTTCTGCCAATCCTAACATTCCGAGTCATCTCAATTATTACCAGGGGTCTATGATAGCTGTGTAAGAAGCGTAATGTTGTATAGCAGTGAGCGTTGGGCCCTCACCCAGGCCTCATTTGCTCAACTCCAGAGAAATGACAGGGTAATGATTAGGTGGATATGCAATCTACAGCTGGATCAGATCCAGAAGATTAAGTCACATTACTTGAAAAATTGGCCATTCCATAACTTGATGTCCTAATAAGGGTAAACTGTCTTCGCTGATTTGGGCATGTTGAAAGAAGCACATACAGAGACCTAAGGCTGGACAGCAAAAAAATAAGCTGGGCACCCTAGGAAGACATGGAAAGAAACCATAGAAAGGACCGTAAACAGTGGCAAATGAACACAGTCAATTCCTACAATCATGAGCACCGGAGACTTGGCATAAGGACAGCCAGACAACGTCTAAACTCTTGTCAAAGGGAACATAGATGATAAACCTGGATAGTGAGTGAGTGAGTTATCTTGGATGTTATTCTCACGGATTGGCCGATGTAATCTCTGATCTTCAGGTGCATCATTTTGAACTGATTTTCTGAAGGTTGAATCCTCACTACAGGCAATACTAAGAATACAATTATGAATTAATGGTCATGGCTTACAAAACGAGAGTAAGCTAACCTCATGGATTTAATAAAAAGGTTCTGTTCGAAATTCCGTACAGATTTCACAGTTCAACAAGACATACATGAAGAAGATGGGAAGTTACATTGGCCAAAACGTTAATACTGACTGCAGAATATTTTTACAGCTACCTCATGACCTCAAAATCTACATAATTGGTCAAATTTCAAAAATGTTATTAGAAGCTTACAGACCCCCTCTTACTCAAGAAATATTAGATCAGTGGTTTTGCCAAAAATTATAGATAACATTAATAGACCAATTTCAGAAGCTTTCCAACTTTATCTTATCTTATAGGGTTAGGGTTAGGGTTAGGGTTAGGGTTAGGGTTAGGGTTAGGGTTAGGGTTAGGGTTAGGGTTAGGGTTAGGGTTAGGGTTAAGATAAACTTGGACACCAGATGTGCGTGAGTGTGCATGCGTGCGACATACACACACTAGGGAAACTTCTAAAATTACTCTATTAATGTTAGCTACAAGTTTGGCAAAAGCACTGATCTAATACTGGGGGGGGGGGGGGAGTATGTAAGTCTATAAGAACATTTTGACCAATTATAGAGAGATTTTCAGGCCATAATGAGATATATATATATATATATATATATATATATATATATATACTAGAAAGTAAATGTGATCTGTTGGGTCTGTAAGCCTATAAGAAAATTGTGAAATTTGAACAATTATACAAAGACTTTCACGCTATAAGATATATGTATATATGTATATACTAGAAAAAATGATCTGTTGGGTCACTCATTGAGCTCGAGTGACATTGATTGAATCAGTAAAAAGTGAGCCAGTTAAACATAAAAACTATTACATAAAGGGAAGTATCTGTGTGTATGTCCAGCTAAAAGTCAAAAACTACTAAAGAAAAACACAGAAAGTTGGTATATTTTTTATCAGCATTGCCCGGAATGAATAATATCTAAAATTTAGAAAAAAAATACCTATTCTTTGATCCTAAACTGCCGCCAATTTCGTCATGGGGGGGGGGGGGGGGGGGTCATTTTCATGTACTAACTAAAAGGGAAGTAACTCTGATTTTTTTAAAAACTATTTCTCTTATGCTGACTTGAGTAATCTATAAAAAATGTCCAGAGAGAGGAATTGGCTGGGCAAAGAAAGAGGGGGAGAGAGAAGAGAGAGATAGAAGTTTTAATAGAAATATGTTACAATTTCGCCCTGGGCAACGCCGGGTAGCCCTGCTTGTAAAAAATTAAGACAAAATCCTAAATCAGTCTCTTCACTACAGCTACGAGTTAAATAGTATTATTACTTGTGATATTTCCTTTTTTTATATCATGGACTATTCCAATAGTTTTATTCTTTTCTTTATTTCCTTCGACTTTTAATAAACAGCAAAAGTAGCAGAAGCGGGAGTGATAGATACTTTATTAAATAAGAGTGGGGAGGGGGGGGGGTCAAACAACAGTCAGAGAGGGTGAGAGTGATAGACAGAAACTTAGTAAGAGATGGGTAATTTGGTGAGTTAATTGCAAATTATGGGTTATTTATTAACAATTAAAATAGAAGTTTTTAAAAACAACCCAATACCAAAAATAGAGGAGTATTGCAACATGTATTTTGCATGATTAAAATATATAGGAAAAAGTTATTATGGAAACAATCGCTATTAACTCAGCTTTAGTATACTCATATATAAACATGAGGGCAAAGATATTGGAATTTCAGTTTGAAATATAACTCGTGTTCCAGGGTCTGAGCCCGGCGACCAGTGTGAATAATTCTTCTCTACACTGATGATTCCCGTAAGGATGAAACGTATACACATGTAGATAAAGACAAATATTTATAATTATATATATATATATATATATATATATAAATGTTAATGTGTGTATTTCCTATAGAAAAAAAGGTGAGAAAATCTACATAAAAACGATAAGTGTATTCATATGTAAAATTTTCTGGAGAAGACAATGGAAGTGCAAATCTCTAAGTGCACACCTTAGGGGGGTATAAGAGCAAGATTCTCTGAATGTCAATTTCTTCTTAAGACCCTTTAAGCTTAAGCCTTCAATTTTAGACATTTTGAATCAAAATCATGCAATAAATTTTGAGCAAAATGAAATAAGGATTTTAGACAAGATTTAGTAGTATGATATATTGATTTTAATCTCCGTAAAGGAGCATAAAAATGGTGCAAACTTGTTTTGTTCGAGGAATTAATTTTACCCATCCTGAGACGGGTATTCTAGCGTTAGAGACTTTTTTCCTATATGGTGACTAATATATATATATATATATATATCCATCCTAGTAATCCAGGTAAGGTTTGTATCCACAGGTTAAACTCTAGAGAAGCTTTACTATGTTTATATAATAGTGCTCAATAATCAATAGAGCTATTTATATAATAAAAGTATTATTGATACAAACATTTGGCTACATATCAAGGCACATTTCAACCGCAGCTTATGTAAGCTCGGTATCCTCTGTTTACATTTTCATATCTAAGAACCTTAGATATGAAAATGTGAAGAACAGACATTTATTTTTTGGCCTGAGGATACTGGGCTTACATAAGCTTCGGTTGAAACGTGTCTTGATATATAGCCAAATATTTGCATAAATAAAACATATATATATATATATATACATATATATGTGGTGACTCATTAGTATTAAAAAAAATATCCCTGCTCATTTTCAAATAACTTAAGAGAGGGAAATATTTTCTATTTTCCAAAACTGTAATGAATTAAATTAAGCAAAGTCTATTTGAAAACCTCCAGCGAATCAACTTATTCAGATGGAAATTGGCGAAGATCATAATTTAGATAAGATCCACTTGTATATAGGCAATTATTATACGCAGGTCTCAAGCATTTAGTAGAGAAACCTGGGTTAACAACCGTCTGCCATCACAAACAAATTAGTTGAAAAACAATTTTGTTTTCAAAAAAAAAAAAAAAAAAAAAAAAAAAAAAAAAAAAAAAAAAAAGGAGGGGGGTTATAAAACAATCATCAAATATCAATTTAAAAACTATTAAAATTCAAGAAAATAAAATCACAAATAAAATTCCTTAATATTTTGGAATTTTTTTGATGAGGAGTTTTGTTTCTTACTAATAATTTGTATTATTGAGACTACTATTCCCATGTTGGATGATATTTTCACAACGTTTCAGCTGATGTAACCTCCGTCTTTCTTCAGGTACTCTTGTAGAATTTTGGAATCTGTACAGAATTTTGAACCGAACCCTTTATTTAATACACAGGGGTAGCTTGCTCTTGTTCCGTCAGCCATGACAGGGAAGAAGTCTTAAGTAATTCATAATTGCATTCTTCTCCAGAAGACTGTCACTTAGAACCGATTATTACTTAGTATTCTTATCTGCTGTGTCACGGGTCCTTGCGTACCTTAATTTAATAAAGAGTTCAGTTCAAAATTCCGTATTGATTCCCAGAGTTTGACAAAATGTACCTGAAAGAAGTTGAAAGTTACATCAGCCGAAACGTGACTATAACATCACAGATAGGAACGGTAGTTTGACTAATTAAAATGATACAAAATTCCTTAAATCTAAAAATTGGCAATGTTATGAGCACATAGGATAATTCTCAATAATCGAAATGGAAAATTTTAGAAAATTAGAATCATGATTTTTTGGAAAAAAAAGAAATGAATAATTATTTTTAAATTTTAGATATTATTCATCCAAGGCAATGCTGATCAAGAATATACCAACTTTGTGGCTGTTTTGTAGTTTTTTTTACTTTTAGTTGGACACACACACAAACTGCCCTTTATATCATAGATTAGAAGAATTTAAGCAATTTTAAGTAAATCCTAGAACTATTTTATTTGTATGTGTGATTAAAATATGTAGGGAAAACCCTTAGGGAAACAAACGTTGATTAACTCAACTTCATTAAAACGAACAAAAATATGCTTCCTCTTGATGCATATTTTTGTTAGCTTGAAAGGATGGTATCATGACGAACAAAAATATACAACACTACCACCCCCTTCCCCTGAATTGAGCATGAAAAGATAGTACAATAAGAGAAGTAATAGTATAGTTTTGGCTTAAGACAGACAGATACCAAATCTTCATTAGTAATAGATATAAAATTCATGGGTGATTTAATTGAGACCTAAATGTTTATTGGTTTTTTTTTCTGAGTTAATGTGTTTATAAACTAAGCTTACTTTTTTCATAAGCAAAAAAAACATAAGTTCTTTCATTTTTACATTTTTCAACAGGATTTTTGGCATTAAATGTCCAATAAATATGCAAAAACTGTTACATAATAAATAGACAAAAAAAAATCATGATTCTAATTTTCTAAAATGTTACATAATAAATAGATTAAAAAAATCATGATTCTAATTTTCTAAAATGTTACATAATAAATAGACAAAAAAAATCATGATTCTAATTTTCTAAAATGTTACATAATAAATAGACAAAAAATCATGATTCTAATTTTCTAAAATGTTACATAATAAATAGACAAAAAAAGCATGATTCTAATTTTCTAAAATGTTACATAATGAATAGACAAAAAAAAATCATGATTCTAATTTTCTAAAATGTTACATAATGAATAGACAAAAAAATCATGATTCTAATTTTCTAAAATGTCACAATAAATAGACAAAAAAATCATGATTCTAATTTTCTAAAATGTTACATAATGAATAGACAAAAAAAATCATGATTCTAATTTTCTAAAATGTTACATAATGAATAGAAAAAAAAATCATGATTCTAATTTTCTAAAATGTAACATAATGAATAGACAAAAAAAAATAATTCTAATTTTCTAAAATGTTACATAATGATTAGACAAAAAAATCATGATTCAAATTTTCTAAAAATGTCACATAATGAATAGACAAAAAAAATCATGATTCTAATTTTCTAAAATGTCACATAATGAATAGACAAAAAAATCATGATTCTAATTTTCTAAAATGTTACATAATAAATAGACAAAAAAATCATGATTCTAATTTTCTAAAATGTCACATAATGAATAGACAAAAAAATCATGATTCTAATTTTCTAAAATGTTACATAATGAATAGACCAAAAAAAATCATGATTCTAATTTTCTAAAATGTTACATAATAAATAGACAAAAAAAATCATGATTCTAATTTTCTAAAATGTTACATAATAAATAGACAAAAAAAATCATGATTCTAATTTTCTAAAATGTTACATAATGAATAGACAAAAAAAATAATGATTCTAATTTACTAAAAATGTCACATAATGAATAGACAAAAAAAATCATGATTCTAATTTTCTAAAATGTCACATAATGAATAGACAAAAAAATCATGATTCTAATTTTCTAAAATGTCACATAATGAATAGACAAAAAAAATCATGATTCTAATTTTCTAAAATGTTACATAATGAATAGACAAAAAAAATCATGATTCTAATTTTCTAAAATGTTACATAATGAATAGACAAAAAAAAATCATGATTCTAATTTTCTAAAATGTTACATAATGAATAGACAAAAAAATCATGATTCTAATTTTCTAAAATGTCACAATGAATAGACAAAAAAATCATGATTCTAATTTTCTAAAATGTTTCATAATGAATAGACAAAAAAAATCATGATTCTAATTTTCTAAAATGTTACATAATGAATAGACAAAAAAAATCATGATTCTAATTTTCTAAAATGTTACATAATGAATAGAAAAAAAAATCATGATTCTAATTTTCTAAAATGTTACATAATGAATAGACAAAAAAAAATCATAATTCTAATTTTCTAAAATGTTACATAATGATTAGACAAAAAAATCATGATTCAAATTTTCTAAAAATGTCACATAATGAATAGACAAAAAAAATCATGATTCTAATTTTCTAAAATGTCACATAATGAATAGACAAAAAAATCATGATTCTAATTTTCTAAAATGTTACATAATAAATAGACAAAAAAATCATGATTCTAATTTTCTAAAATGTCACATAATGAATAGACAAAAAAATCATGATTCTAATTTTCTAAAATGTTACATAATGAATAGACCAAAAAAAATCATGATTCTAATTTTCTAAAATGTTACATAATAAATAGACAAAAAAAATCATGATTCTAATTTTCTAAAATGTTACATAATAAATAGACAAAAAAAATCATGATTCTAATTTTCTAAAATGTTACATAATAAATAGACAAAAAAAATCATGATTCTAATTTTCTAAAATGTTACAAAATAAAGACAAAAAAAATCATGATTCTAATTTTCTAAAATGTTACATAATGAATAGACAAAAAAATCATGATTCTAATTTTCTAAAAATGTCACATAATGAATAGACAAAAAAAATCATGATTCTAATTTTCTAAAATGTTACATAATGAATAGACAAAAAAATCATGATTCTAATTTTCTAAAAATGTCACATAATGAATAGACAAAAAAAATCATGATTCTAATTTTCTAAAATGTTACATAATGAATAGACCAAAAAATCATGATTCTAATTTTCTAAAAATGTTACATAATGAATAGACCAAAAAATCATGATTCTAATTTTCTAAAAATATTACATAATGAATAGACCAAAAAAAAAAAATTCTAATTTTCTAAAATGTTACATGGGGGGAGGTCAACTAGACCAGATTTCAACATGAGGGAGGGGGATCGATTTTTCAGTCATTTTAAATACAAATTTTGAAAAAAATTAATCAAGGAATCTATTATGTAAAGGAGAGTTGTATGTGTGTGTGACGTCCAGAGAGGAATGGGCAGAGAAAAAAAAGAGAAAGAGAAACAGGTGGAGAGAGACGTTTTAATAGAAATATGTTACACTTTTGCATCAGGTAGCTCTGCTAGTTAACTATACATTATAATTAACAAAACAAGTCAATCATCTTTCTTAGCTATCCATGTATTTTTCTTGCCCTCATATTTTATGTTGATCCTTACGGGGATATGTCCTCTACAATCGGTGCGACAGTAATTTTGTTGCCGTCGGACTGAAGTATGGTCCCCGTTCAGTCTCTACAAGTTTACCTCTCAAACGTTGATTTTGTAAAGAAGTTAAACATTAATTTTCCAATTGACGATGTTATAGTATATATTTCTTGTGGTTTCTTGATCTTACCGGATTCCAGGACAAGAATTCATCTGGTCTGGTGGAGTATCCAGCTAAGTGCTGTTACTTGAGGTAACATCACTAGAAAGTGCACCATTAATCATATAGGTGTATAGCCAAACCGAGATGTTATTTGAGCTTCGAATACTATGTTATTTTGAATATTTGGTCAGAGTTTACTTGTAGGGTGAAATATCCTCATGTCAGGTTTTCTTGACAACCCCTTTTACAGAGAGACCTAAGACAGAGGATGGTGTCTCGTAGGTAATTCAAACTCTCCAGTCTATATGGGTGTGTCTGTGTGCGTCCAGCTAAAAATTAAAAAAAACAAACTACAAAACAAACAGCCACAAAGTTGGTATATTCTTAATCAGCATTGCCCCAGGTGAATAATATCTAAAATTAAAACAAAAATTATTCATTCTTTGAAGGTCAACTGGGCTAGCTTTCGTCAAAGGAGAGGTCAGCCATTTTCAATGATTGTCAAGGAAATGCTGACTCATTCCTCCAAGAATTTATTATATAAAGCAGAGTTGTCTGTATGTCCAGCTGGAGAGGAACGGGTTGCGTGGAGGAGAAAGAGGGGGTTTGGGAAGGGGAGAGACAAAGATAGAGAAGGAGATTTTTAATAAAAATATCTTACACTTTAACGCCGGGTAGCCTTGCTAATATTATATAAATAAGCCACAGCCATCAGTTACGGATGCTACTGCTGCTTTCAAACTAAAATATTCATGAAACTCTGATATCACAATAGATGTTCTTTTCTTTCTGTGACCTCTCTTAATTATTTAAACCTTCAAAAACATTCATACACAGATGACAAGCAAAGTTAAGAACATCAGTTTTAGCAGTATATAGATTATGTCCGTCAACCAAGGCTTAACTGTTTAATACGAGATAAGAAACAAGGATTTGTGGCATAACGGATATAAGTGCTAAGTAATAATCAGTTCTAAGTGACAGTCTTCTGGAAGTTGAAGGTTCAATCCTCAGTGCGGGCGATACCAAGAATATAATTATGAATTACTTAAGACTTCTATCCGATGGAGCAAGAGCAAGCTACTCCCGTGGATTAAATAAAGGGCTCCGTTCAAAATTCTGTACAGATTCCAGAGTTCTACAAGATTCATCTGAAGAAGGTGGAAGGTTACATCGGCCGAAACGTTGTGAGAATAACATACAAGATGAGAACAGTCGTCCAAATAATCCAAAGAAATTAAACATAAATTGGATTAGTTGGAGCAGAGAGATGATAGGTACTCATCCTGTATATGTGGCATAAAAATCAAAACAGACACCGTAAATTGTGACACTATAGAGCGCCCCCCTCCCCAGTTAGGACTACCGGGAGAGATTAGCTAGGAAATGAATGGCATTAAAACCGACTGATTCATTGAACTTCAAACAAAGCGACACAATTGAAGAAAAGTCTCATTCTTTGTATTTGTTGGAAAAACTTTATTCTAACATGTCTGGCAAGAAGGTTGACATTGAATCATTTCTGAAACAAATAGGAAGACAGAGACAAGACTGGTGCTACCAGATCAGGCTGTCTGAAGATATCGGCTTCCTGACCCAAAATGCACCAAACATTGATGCTTTGTTTTTCTCTTTGTGAAACTATCACATTCTGCAAAATCCAAAACAAAAAAAAACAACAATTCTTCTCCCCCTTCACTCGGCCAAGGAGCTTGAGGCAGGAAAATTTTTCACCATATTACAACTAATGTTTCGCTATTAAATGACTTATAAGAGGTTGATATGCCGTAAAGCAAACCAAACCAGATACAAGTAACAAACATAATACTGACATAATAACCACAATGGACATTTAGATTTTACATGACTAATGATGGACATTAAGGCCTTCTATTTCAATGTTTTTATAGAGTTACATCTTTAAAGTATAAATTAATAATTCACTTGTAATTTATTAGGTAAAGTATTTGGGATAATGTAACTTAAACTTAATATTATTCAACCATGAAGTTAACAGCCGGAGGGTCAAGATGGAGAATTCGGAAAGATGTGGAAGAGAGCAAACGCCGCCAGTTTCAAGCATCAAACCGAGGGAAAACCAAACTTATCGGATTTCCAGTCGAAAGTAAATATATTTAGGATGGGGGTAAACTGGCTGTTGAGGAAGAACGGTGACAGAGATGGACTGAGAAAAATTACGGCCAGAGACGATAAAGTCAGTCTTAACTGAAATACGGAGGTTGAGAGATAAGAATTTAGCTCAGGTGTGTGTCTGTTACATAGAAATAAAAAAAGACACCATAAATTCTTCCTGGACTTAATGGTAGGGTCAATTACACCCCCCTCTCTATATTAAGAAAGTGTTTAATAATTTTCTTCAAAATAAGTGAATCAACTTTATTTTATTTATTTTTTTTAATGGAGTTAAAAAGTTGTTTTTTTTTAACCGTAACCTTGTTTTACATTTGTATGCTTTAGTGTTGTCTGCCTTTTTGTTTTTTTTACAGTTTTCAAATCGTAAACAGCTTTGAGCATTTCCAGTTTGTTCTGTAAATCGCGATCAGAAATGTTCACATGTAGAGACACTAGCGACGAGACTCCAACACACACACACACACACACACACACACACACACACACACACACACACACACACACGTGTCCAACAAGTCACTTGTACACAATGTATGTAAGTATGTTGTCTTTATTATGCATGTAAATTGTTAACTATGGCTTTGCGCATCGACGACCGTCTGCACTAGAATCCTAACACGGCCAATAAGCTGAAGAATCATGGCATATACGTTTGAGGTAACACTACAAAATAACAGATTGCACACAATCCGTAACAGTTACATAAAAGTTACTGATACAAAAAAAAAAAAAAAATGTAAAAATATCTGAATATAAGCTGCATCAATTTATCAGGGGTGTGTGAATGTAAGAAGCCGTTTCTTTGGTTCACATTGTCTAGCATGCAATATTTTAGTGAGATTATTATCGATATCTAGTTGCAATTACAAGTTGTAGAAATAAAATACCAAGTTAAAAATCGGTTCTGATATAATATTTCAGAGAATTTCATCGTTATATTCATATAAAGTGAGTTTTGTTTTTAATACATATATTATTAAAAGTTGTAAAAAAAAATGATTAAAATAAGAAATGCTCTAAGAGGCATAGATAAATGTATTAATAAATAGTAAATATGGTACTTGTAGAGGAAGGGACCCATACGAACCCAAATGTTTTTTATTGCGATTTATGGAATAAAGTGGAAATAGCCGAGCCGTCGCCGAACAGTCAATTAGTACCACCATTATGAAACTACTTAACTTTCACACTGACTTAACGGTAGAGTCAATTACCCCCCTCCCATCCATGTTAAAAACGGGTTTAATAATTTTCTTCAAGCCTGTAAGTGAATTAACTGTATTCTATTTATTCTTTTTTTTTCTATTAAGTAATTTTTTTTTTTAAATCAGGCTAAAAAATGTTTAACCCTAACCCAACCTGGTTTTACATTTGTATGCTTTAATGTCGTCTGCCTTTTTTTTCTTCTTTTTTTTGTTGCCGTTTTCAAATCGTTAACAGCTTTGGGCATTTCCAGTTTGTTCTGTAAATCGCAATCAGAAAGGTTCACATGGGTTCCCAGCTATAGAGGTAAGGTAAGATATTGCTTAATGGCACATCAACCCTCAGGGCCATTTCATGCCATGAATGTAGAAGGAAATATCCTTCATTTGAGTCTTAAGTCAGTGGGTCATTTATAGTCATTAGTTAAGAGCTTTGGTATTTTGAATTGTTGTCATTTTGGTGAAGGTTTTCATGTTTCAAGTTCTTTATATCTTCAAATGTTTAATCATGGTTTTTGGTTTGGTTGTTATATTTTACAACATATCGACCCCTTTCAGGTCATTCTATGCCGAATCCAGTCATTTTGGCGAAGGTTTCCATGCTTCAAGTTCTTTATATGTTCAAGCATCCATTCTTGGTGCTTGGTTGAGTGAAAAGGGGGGAGGAAAGAAGAGGGGAGGGAGGGAACTTATTTTTTTTTGTTTTGGATTTTGCAGAACATGATTGAGTTTTTCAAATTAAAAACAATAAAACATCAATATTTGGTGCATTTTGAGTCAGGAAGTCAATAACTTCAGACATCCTGATTTGGTAGCGCCAGTACCCAGCTATAGAAGCACCATAAATACTTTTAAAACTTATTGAAAAGCAGGGCAGGGAGAAAATATTCAGTCTAATCACTGACTATATCATAGGAGGATGATATTTGCAAGAAAATCTACTTTGCTTCACCTGGGGTTCTAATTTCCATAAATTGAGAGGAAGGCCAAGGATAACATGGGAGAAAGTGATAAGGATGGACTTGAGAGAAAGAGGGATAAATAAAGACCTGGCAGAAATAGGTTAGCTTTAAAGTCAATTTCTAAAAGCCGTCAAACACATGCCAGCATGTAAAATGGATGTTAAACCAAATATGATGATGATTGTTAATAAAGCTATTAATCACAAATACAGAAGATTATAATGGAGATTTTATGTCTGTAAGGAATTTCAGAATATCATTTTAAAAGAAGGATGGAGGCATTAAACAACGCCAACCATTATCTATCTTATAAAATGAAAAGCAACTTCTCAGAAATCGATAGTTGCACAATGGCAGGACATTTAATATGTAAACAAATGTGGATGATGCAATAAAACAAAAAAGTCTTGAATATGACTGGATACTTCCTGGAAGATCAATTAGATTCGTCCAAAGTTTTCTGTTGAACAATTGCCAAAACACGAACAGCTTTTGATAGATTCTTGGTAAATTTCAAAATGTTTACAGTATTTTGGGGGCTGCATTCACTGAATCCTGTATGTACAAATATATAAACATGCCATGCCTAACTTTATAAGGATGGAGATTATATAGGTAAAAAGAATTATTTTTAGTTATGCAGGTAAAAAAAAAAAAGAAAAGAAAAACACTTATCTCTCTCAACCTCTCAAATTGTTGTATAACTGATAAATGACTGCACTCTAGTTGTAATGCTATGTTTTAACTTCAAACTTGGAGTCTATACCCTGTGCTGATAATGAGACTGATGTCAATAAAAAAATTAATAATTCATATTGTCTCAAAAACGATCGTACACAAAATTGTTGCTCATGGTGAATTCTTGGAACGTACGTAAATGAATGTCAAATTAATTTACCTTGTATCTATCTATCTCTCTCTCTATATATATATATATACTTATAAAGTTAAAATTAAAATACAAATTTCATCTGCACAACAATAGAACAGTTTCCAATATACTGATCATGTTTATGCGAGCACGGTCATAAAGTTACCTAATTTGCATATTGCTTTGCAAAATAACATCACATTGATTAACTATTCGTTATTTTCTAATTCAGTGATTGTTTTCATGTTAATATAACAGTTCTATTTACGATTAGTTTTTATATCATGGATAAAGGCTGGGCATTTCTGGTGAAAACAACTTTAGCAGACTTAGTTTTCAACAAGCTTCGATCCAATTATAAATCGCAAATTAAACGCAAAGCCCCCAACACAAATACACTGCAGTCAAGCAAATAAATCAGTTAATATATACCCCCACATCCTCCAAACAAATAATCGGGAATGGAAGTTTCTTTGTTTTCTCAATTCTCTCGGGCGATGCATGGACATGGGCCACGCTAGAACACACACACAGGTATATGTGCATGCATAAAAAGGTTATCAAAATATAGAGCTTGTCCAGTTAGAAAAATGTCAGTTGACAAAGAAAGATTTAAAGATGCACATTTATTTTCCATTACTTTAAATTGTTTCTTAAAATTTTTTAAATTTTGAATTTTGGCTATTCCCCTGCCAACTTATCCATCTATGTAATTCCTCTGATAAGATTTTAATCTTTGAAAAGCCTGGCTTAAGGAAAGAAAAAAAATCAACGTATTTACCGAGTACACCTTGCATTGAACAACAGAAGATGAAATAGATTTGCCATTCGCACATCTTCATCTCTCTTCCTTCATTTATCTACATAATTGCTTTATCCCGTATATTGAGTTTTAATCATTTCAGTATAGGTTCAATTCTCTAAATATATATATATAGGATAATTTCATAAACTAATGAACGGATGCACAATAATTTTGGAATATATATTCTAGGCCATACATGTAACATACATAGTAACATGAACACATTATTTTATCATTTAGGGGGTGCACCGACCCAAACTCGCACCCTTCCCCCCAAAAAACTTAAGTTAGATACAAGAAATGTAATAGAGAAAAGAATTGCTCTACATCAAATTTTGCGTTATATTAAGTAATACAATGTATTATAATGTATTATCAATCATGAAATTTGTTGCAGCAGTTGCATGAGCGAACTATTTTGTATTGATGTAGGTTAGTTTCAACTGAGATGGTAATTTGGGTTTACAATTGTGTAATCATTGCCTCTTTACTACGTGGGCTATGACGCTTCTACATGTAGCAAGATTCATACGCATCAACAAATTTTGGCGTCAAGATAAATACACAACCTTAAATTCAGTTGGTAGTTTTTCTTCAAGGCGACAAGACGTATTTCCGTCCTGATCTCGTTCTGCTTTGGTTACAGGCGGACGAGATGCCGAACTCCAGAATGTAGCATTATCTAACAGACATGAATCAGCCCATTGTATCATCTCTCCTTGCTCCCGTGTTTCCGTGAATAAATATTAACATCTATTTGGTTGTGGAGCTATTATTTATTTCGAGGAAGAATGATGACCCCTTTTCTTGTGCAACATTTATATTTCAGTCGGATTCGGCCAGACGTACTAACTCTTCCAAGTAAGTTTGTCGTTCTGACTTTTCTCCTGATAAAAACCTTCTGAATTGACTCCCAGCTGAAATTGGCGACAACTAAAATGTATTCTAGATAACAGAGTGAGTAGCATGGCACATTGTTTTTGTTTTTTTTTTGTAAACTTTACCATTTAGGGGGATGCCACCAAAACTGTACCATACCATACTCACCAAAGAAAGAAAACAATAAAATTGAAAACTTTGGCTATATTTATTGCTCATACTCATCCTGGAATGGGTATTCTACTAGTGTAATTTACTCCTCTCCAGGAGTTAGGCACAAGGCCAGTTTTTATCCTACTCCCACAAGTAAGATGTGACCCAAGCTCGGGTCGGAAAGTGGGGGTTGAAAAGCCAGCGCCCGAGAGGTGAGCACTCTGACCATCAAAAATTGCCTGGGCAGCCCCGTCGGCATTCCCCGGTAGGGGCGCCTCAAGCAGTAAGCAATTAACTTACTCCTCCCCAAAGAGGGGAGGCAAAGCCTGAGAGGGTGGACCTCCTAGAACTGCACAGGACAATCCCATAGACCGGCGTAAATCAAGCCCCGAAGGCCAAGACAATACCAGTCTATAGGGTGCAGTATCCATCGGAACAGATACTACACTTTGATCTCGACCAAAAGGCCGAGAGTCATTCACAGGCAGCCGTTTCATTGTTATTACAACTCATCCCACTTAGACCACCCACCACACTGTCGCTGAGAATCTAGATCATAACTACAGAGACCAGAGTCTGATATATCTTTCATCTGCTCCTGTATGCTTATGTAAACATGCACTAGACGGCATGTTTAGTATTGCATTCATGCAAATAGTGAACTTGCTATGGGTGAGAGATGTTTGGCCAAGAGAAGGGAGACACAGAAGAAATTGAAAATATCTCTTATTTGGAGTCTGGCCACCCAGAATTTTATTTCTCTTCGGAAATAAAGTAATGTCTTTTTAGACAGAGATTCATACTGAGAGCAACATACTTAAGAAAAATAATGTTCATAGATTGTCTGGAGATAGGCCCTTTTGAGTAAACACTGGCTGGTTGTCATGTCTAGTGGATATCTTGAGTAGTTAGTATTTAGGTGGTCGAATGGGATGACTGAGAATGATTTACGGTCAAAAGTATGTATATTCCAACCTATGGGCAGGGGAGAAGAGTTAGAGTCGGCCCTCCAGACGGGAAGCAGTAAGTTAGAGTTGGATGTCTGAGAGTCAGTTGGATTTGTGGGTTTCTCAGAGAGAAGTCGGCTCTTACGCTCTAAACTAAGAGACTTGTATTTTGATTTGGTCGGGCAAAAATTTCATTTTGCAAGTCTGCTTTTTAACCTAAGAAAACGAGTATTGATTTACTCCTCTCCAGGAGTTAGGCACAAGGCCAGTTTTTATCTTACTTCCACAAGTAAGATGTGACCCAAGGTCGGGTTGGGAAAGTGGGGTTTGAAAAGCCAGCGCCTGAGAGGTGAGCACTCTGGCCATTAAAAATTGCCTGGGCAGCCCAGTCGGCATTCCCCGGTAGGGGCGCCTCAGACAGTAAGCAATAAACTTACTCCTCCCCAAAGAGGGGAGGCGAAGCCTGGGAGGGTGGACCTCCCAGAACTGCACAGACCGGCGTAAATCAAGCCCCGAAGGCCAAGACAATACCAATCTATGGGGTGCAGTATCCATCGGAACAGATACTATACTTTGATCTTAGCCAAAAGGCCAAAAAACGAGTACCAAAGAAATAAACCTCTGTTAATTGTTTTTAAACTGGAGTTTTAATGGTTTTGTTTGGGATGAGAATTCTTGTGTTGCAATCGAACAACAACGAGTGAAACGATCACGGCGTGTGCAATGAACGCACACATGCATATTCATACTGGTGCTATTAGTAGAAGGCTAAATACAGTGCCTTGAACATTCCCATCTGTTTTTTTTTTAATATTCTAGCGACAGCTTAAATGGAAAGTGCTTGATTTACTACATGTATGTATATAATCTTTCTGTGAGAGAAACTTTAACAGGTTAAAAAGAGAAAGATGAAACTATTTTATTTACTTAGAGCTAGAAAAGAATCATACCATCAACAATTATACGTCCACCCAGGTAGACTGAATATACAGCTATAATCAGATTGACATACAGGTACCTGTAGGATCACTGAAGTTAAGAGATGCTGAACCTGGTCAGTACTTAGATGGGTGACCATTTGGGTATACTAGATTCTGTATTCAAAACCAGTGTGCTCTCGGACTTTCAAGCCGAGAGCACACTACCAATCTGCAGCAAACAGTCCCGAGCTATTCATTGTGATCTGTATCGATCAGACACTGGCCAGCGATGACATATTGATTTTTTTTTTTACTACAAACTATAATGTAGTTAATCTATGTAACCAAAAGTTACAAATATTTTGAACATCAAAACACCAGTTTGGTTAAATATAAGAATTGTTATTTAACAATTTTAAAAATATTTTATTTCTAACTTTCATCACGCAAATAATCTAAGGATTTATGCGACAAAATTGACTTTCAACGGTTCTGTTAAATTTAAATTTTTATTCTTTTTTTAAATTAATTTCAACTTCAAATTTTAGCCGTCCCTCCATGTTGATTACTGAACTTGCGCAACAGTTCATAGTTTAGAATTGAAAGTAACGTACAAAACTAAACCTCAAGGCGGTAGAATGGTGTGATAGATTCCTTGTTATAAAGCTATATGGGTTAATTTCTTTGACGCCAGCTAAATAAATAGAACAAACGGTACATGAAGCATTTGCATCAATATTGTTACACGTTTGTGAGTGCTACATTCTCCCACGCTGGCATCTATTACTAATGGAGTGTTGGTATATATCTGTCTGAAAATGTACTATTGTACTATCTTTTAAATTTACCATTTCAGAATAATTCACGCTCTTTCAATGCTCACTTCGGGGGGGGGGGGGGGGATAGTATTTGTTCTGCTGTCAATAAGACCATCCTCCCAGACAAAATCTCCTCCTTTGGGAGGGGGAAGTTCGTTTGTCATGATACCCTCCTCCAAAGCATTATCTCCTTTTAGTGTGTGGGGAAGAGAGGTAAGTAGTGTATCTGTGCTATGTTCATGATACCGTCTTTGGATGCGGAGGGGTGCAATGATATATTGAAAATATGCAACCAGGGTCGCATATTTTTGTTTTTATATAATAAACTTTGATCAGGAACGTTAAGTTTGCAATAAATTTTTATGGACCGTTAAAAGTCAATTTCACCGACTTATTCTATGTTTAGATCAAAAGTGCTCTGAGAAAAGCGTGGGGCTTAATCGACGATTTCTTTTTAGAATTAAATAAATAAAAGAATTGAGGGGGGGAGGGCGTATATACATTCGCTAGCTCATTTCATTTAAAAAGACAATGATGCAATTTCGTGTCGGATTCAAGGTATTTAAGAAATGCTAGTCACGTGTATAATACTAGTTGTGTGGCTTTCGAGTAGGAAAGTGAGCAAGTGTCTTTTCGTAGAACGTAGGTAATGAACAACTCGCGGTCGACTAGACGCCGTACGTACGTACGTACGTACACACACACGTCTCTAGTGTTCGGCTTCGTAGCAAAACAAGTTAAATAACAATCAGGTAGCATTAACTAAGAGCAGAGAAGAGAAAATCGTGGTCATTACAAGTGAGAAGACAGGCACACACGATTAAGTTACAAACAGAAAGAGAGAGGCGGGGGGGGACACTTTCTTCTCTACGTATGAATGAACGGACTTCCATTCATTCAATTCCGATAAAAGACGTCGTATGGGGGTGGGGGCGTGCAATACACGCAAGTCTCGGCTGATTACCTAACGCTGAACAAAAAGATAGAATGAGGGGGGGGGGTGTAAATCTGAAAACGAGTGTTATTTTTTTCATTTTTTTATTTTTTTATGAGCCACTTGATGTAAGGAGCTAACAAGAACGAAATATGATTATCAGAAAGACTGGAGATGCCTATTGGTCTTCAACTGACCACCGCTATGGGTAGGAGGAAAACAGCCAGCAAGAAAAAAAAAGTTATCCAATGAAGCAGAACGGTTGTGTTTTAATGTTTACTACTTTACTAGAAATGTTAGAAAATGCTCATTGGTTGGATTGATCAGTAACAATGGTTATCTTTTTAGCGATCTTTGAAAAAAAATTATTTACAGATTAAAGCTAAAATTCTATGAACAATTTTTTGGCACTTGTAATGAATGGGTATCCAGAGGTTTTCAGTCATTACGGAGTCAGTCCCGAGTATTGACGGAGAGCTGGTGTTATTATTGTTTACTAATGGTTGGGTAAAAGTAAAGAATAGTTAAAAATCTGGGCATCTTTTACGAGACTCAGCAGAGTAAAAACGCTAAAAAAACAAATATACAACAAATAAAAGTAACTGTAAGCTGTAAAAGTTAGTTTCAAACTTGCATGTGCTATTTGTTTGTATTTTAAACCCGTTTGAAGTGCTATTTATTAGAAATCAATAGTTTTATCACCGCAACTTGGGGAAAACAAAATGGCCGATTGGGGGGGGGGTTACTAACAAATGCACCTGGAGCGGCCATATTTATTTTTGTGAAAACGGTGGGAAAAAAACGAGAAATTTTTTTTTTTACATCTAATGAAAACCCATTTATAATACGTAAAAATAAAAACAAATTACATAGGTAAGTAGAAAAATATCTATTCTCGTCGTAGGTCAACTTCACTTGTTGCAAATTTATGTTTTTAAACCCTTTCTCGTTCTTTTTTGGACCCCGTTCGCGCCTCTGCTGAGCGTCGTAACATATACCCAAATTACATTCTCTACCTACCCCGTTTCTAACACCGTATTCTACACTTTTGCTTCTATAAAATCTGTGTTCGCGACACAAGACTTAATGGCTGCCAAGACGTGGAGGCATGTTGTGGCCGCCATTAGATGTCGATAAGACAGATTTTATAGAGAAAAAAAAAGTATAAAATAAAGTGTTATACACGATAAAACTTGGCAGGTTAGACAGAGAATTTAATTCTAATGCGTTTGATATAATAATTAAAAAAAAAAAATTTTTTAAGTAAAGTGTCGAGTGGTAACTATTTTGTACTTTTCCCTAAAGGTTGTAAATAGTTATTAGAATTAATCATGAAAATTTAGAAAAGAAAATGTATTTTTCGTTTGCCATCTTTGAAAACAATAAAGCAAACCCACAAAATAAAAATGGAACACATCTGATTATCTAACACTGAAAAGGTACTTTTAATGAATCGGCACCCAGAGAATTACAGTACTCTAGTAGTAAGTCCCGGAAATGGTCGAATAAGTTTACGATTTGAAAGCCGCGAAAATAAATGTAAAAATACAGATTACACTAAGCATGTGATGGTTAAGATTATGGATAAAAAAAATTTTTAAAATTTTTTAAACTAGACCCTTAAAAATAGGTGGTTTTCAAATCAATCTGCTCAAGCCATTTCTGGGAGTAGCTCAAAATTGTCCCTTTATAGTCAGAACTGACTATATAATAACTGAAATTACCTTAGGGCATATAAATTATAGGTATGGAAAATACATGCACGAAAGTCATTTGGTTAACTAAGACCAGACAACAAATAGATACATGCATAGAAAATGAAACGAAGTCCATTTCTAATACATAAAACAACTTTATTGGGTCTTCCTCGTTAGTACGTGAACAAAAAGGAAAGGTGTTAGTATGTCCATAAGTATGGACGAAGACAAAAGTAAAGGAAGTCCATTACTATAATTTCCCATGATTAGGGAAGAAAGAATAGTTTATAATATTGTATGTTTGTACACCGGCTATGGTGTCAGGACGTGTGTATGTAAGTATGTGTGTCTGTACACCGGTGTGAAAGTCAGTTCACATGTAAGCAGTTATGTGTGTGTGGCTTCTCGGTACTTCATGTCGAAGTGGCCAGAGCTAGGTAGCCCAGTGTAGTAGTCGTCTACATGTGAAAAGAGGCAAGAAAAAGAGAGAGAGTGAGTGGATATTAATTTCACGTGTATGCAGCAGTCATCTTGTCTTGTCGAACCCAGGGCTAAAGACCCGGAAGATGTCTGTTGCGTCCCCAGAGAGGGGGCCGTGTGTTTGGCAGTGTCAAAGAAGGAAAGAGAGAAATGAGGATTCTCGTGCCGCAGTAGAAAAAGAGAAAGAGCGGATGACGCTCAAGTGTTTATATAGTTATGCTAGCCATCCAAGGTTCGCCTAAAGGAAAGCCACTGATTGGTAAAGCAAAGGAGGAAATAGATTGTTTGAACCAATCAGCGGGCAGTTAAGAAGTCAATGATATTTAAACAATGTGGTGGCTGTGTGTCGGCTCATAGAAAACTGCTACACGTGCAAATAGCATCTATTTACCAAAAGCTAGACAACAAAATACATACACGAAAGTCACATCTAGTTACCTAAGGCAAGATAACAAAATAGATACAGGAAAGTAATCTGGTTACCTAAGGCTAGATAACAAAATAGATACACGAAAATCTCATCTGGTTACCTAAGGCTAGATAACAAATAGATACACGAAAGTTTCATCTGGTTACCTAAGGCTAGACAACAAACACGAAAGTCTCATCTGGTTACCTAAGGCTAGATAACAAAATAGATACAGGAAAGTAATCTGGTTACCTAAGGCTAGACAACAAAATAGATACACGAAAGTAATCTGGTTACCTAAGGCTAGATAACAAAATAGATACAGGAAAGTAATCTGGTTACCTAAGGCTAGATAACAAAATAGATACAGGAAAGTAATCTGGTTACCTAAGGCTAGATAACAAAATAGATACACGAAAGTAATCTGGTTACCTAAGGCTAGATAACAAAATAGATACACGAAAGTAATCTGGTTACCTAAGGCTAGATAACAAAATAGATACACGAAAGTAATCTGGTTACCTAAGGCTAGATAACAAAATAGATACACGAAACTCATCTGGTTACTTAAAGCTAGATAACAAAATAGATACACGAAAGTCTTATCTGGTTACTTAAGGCTAGACCACAAAATAGATACACGAAAGTCTCATCTGGTTACCTAAGGCTAGATAAAAAAATAGATACACGAAAGTCACATCTGGTTACCTAAGGCTAGATAACAAAATAGATACACGAAAGTAATCTGGTTACCTAAGGCTAGATAACAAAATAGATACACGAAAGTAATCTGGTTACCTAAGGCTAGATAACAAAATAGATACACGAAACTCATCTGGTTACTTAAAGCTAGATAACAAAATAGATACACGAAAGTCTCATCTGGTTACCTAAGGCTAGATAACAAAATAGATACACGAAAATCTCATCTGGTTACCTAAGGCTAGATAAAAAAATAGATACACGAAAGTCACATCTGGTTACCTAAGGCTAGATAACAAAATAGATACACGAAAGTAATCTGGTTACCTAAGGCTAGATAACAAAATAGATACACGAAACTCATCTGGTTACTTAAGGCTAGGTAACAAAATAGATACACGAAAGTCTCATCTGGTTACCTAAGGCTAGATAACAAAATAGATACAGGACAGTAATCTGGTTACCTAAGGCTAGATAACAAAATAGGTACAGGACAGTAATCTGGTTACCTAAGGCTAGATAACAAAATAGATACAGGAAAGTAATCTGGTTACCTAAGGCTAGATAACAAAATAGATACAGGAAAGTAATCTGGTTACCTAAGGCTAGATAACAAAATAGATACACGAAAGTAATCTGGTTACCTAAGGCTAGATAACAAAATAGATACACGAAACTCATCTGGTTACTTAAGGCTAGGTAACAAAATAGATACACGAAAGTCTCATCTGGTTACCTAAGGCTAGATAACAAAATAGATACAGGACAGTAATCTGGTTACCTAAGGCTAGATAACAAAATAGATACACGAAACTCATCTGGTTACTTAAGGCTAGGTAACAAAATAGATACACGAAAGTCTCATCTGGTTACCTAAGGCTAGATAACAAAATAGATACAGGACAGTAATCTGGTTACCTAAGGCTAGATAACAAAATAGATACAGGACAGTAATCTGGTTACCTAAGGCTAGATAACAAAATAGATACAGGAAAGTAATCTGGTTACCTAAGGCTAGATAACAAAATAGATACAGGAAAGTAATCTGGTTACCTAAGGCTAGATAACAAAATAGATACACGAAAATCTCATCTGGTTACCTAAGGCTAGATAACAAAATAGATACACGAAAGTAATCTGGTTACCTAAGGCTAGATAACAAAATAGATACACGAAACTCATCTGGTTACTTAAGGCTAGGTAACAAAATAGATACACGAAAGTCTCATCTGGTTACCTAAGGCTAGATAACAAAATAGATACAGGACAGTAATCTGGTTACCTAAGGCTAGATAACAAAATAGATACACGAAAATCTCATCTGGTTACCTAAGGCTAGATAACAAAATAGATACACGAAAGTCTCATCTGGTTACCTACGGCTAGATAACAAATAGATACACGAAAGTCTCATCTGGTTACTTAAGGATAGACAACAACGTACATGTACATCCCTATTTACTTTCCTCCCTACGAGAGCAGAGTTAGACAAAAAGTCTGGGGGAGGGGGAAGGGGAAAAACTGCATTGAAGCAAATTTTAATTGCCTAAATCTAGAAGGGCGTCCCCGTTCACTGACAGGACAGAAAAGATTAAGTGTAATATAAGAACATATTCTACACTTTGCTCTTTAGACAAAACAGTTAGACACAAGTTTCATTTGGTTACCTACTGCTAAATAAAGAAATACCATTTTTATTCTAAATCTGAAAACGGGTGTTATCCAGTGAAGGTGAACAGTTGTTTTTAATGTTAACTACTTTACTAGAAATGTTATAAATACTCGTTGGTTGAATTGGTCAGAAACATTTAGGAAAAATGGTTGATTAGTTTTTAATCATCTTTGAAAGAAAATGAATACATTATCTACAGATTAATGCAAAAATTCTATGAACGAATTTTTGGTACTTGTAATGAACGGGTATCGCAGAGGTTTTCAGTACTTATGGAGTCAGTCTCAAGTATTGACGGAGAATACTGAGTCAGTCCTGGAAATGTCCGAAGCAGTTTACGATTTGAAAACCACGAAATAAAATAAAAAACATAAGGCCGACGACACTAAGCATACCAAGTGTAAAGTTAGGGTAAGAAAATTTAGCTCCTTAAAAAATAAAGTTGAAAAATCTTCCTAAAAAAATAGATTTCTTTCAAATCGTAAATTGCTTCGGCAATTTCCGGGACTGACTCGGGATTCTCCGTCAATATTCGGAACCGACTCCGTAGGAACTTAAATCCTCTGTATACCATTCATTATAAGTACCGATCTTTTAAAAAAATTTATAGTGGCGCGGTTTAGTTTAAGAGCGAATAAAACAATACTTGACTTAAGCCCAATAAAACTTAAATTAGAGCCAGCAGAGATTACTTTCGAATCTAGTTTAAAGACTAGAAAAATCACTGTCGAATGTCGGACGGACACTTGTTTTATTTTTGAGAATATGGTAAAAATGTCCGGAAACGATATTTGCTTCGATGCCTCCGAAAGTGATTTTGAAGCTTTTAAATTGACGAATAGAATAGAATTTCTGGTTAGTGGTTCTAGCCTGTATATAAACCGAAGTTGAATATCTTGATTGTTTATTTTTTGTTTGCTATTAAACAAAGAAAAACAGTATTTTCGACAGTCTCCACTGTATATGCCAATATAGTACTTCTGTAGTTAACGGACCGTGCTAAAATCACGTTATTATTTAGAAAACATGAGGAGAGAGAGATTTGTTAACTATTCTGTACTTTCACCGAACAATTTGATAAACAAAAGATACCGTAAAAATTGAATTTAACTTGAAAATCCTACTAAAAAAAAATAGCACGGTTCGTAAACTGCAGAAGTACAATATTTATTTCTTTGTTTTTATCTAATGCGAGACAAATTGAGTAAATATTTGATTTCCATGAAAAGAACGATTACCCAACGCAACCATCTTCTGAAGAAAGATTTTTAGCCATTGTAAACAATATATAGGCCATCGGGACGAAAATCGATACAAGAATAAATGCACCATTCGTTCTAAGTAAAATATATAGGTATACAAGTTTTCTCTTAAAATTGCGCAACTACTTCTCATGTGTCTGCGTGTATGCATGTTTCTCGCCTCTTTGTGACTTACTTTTTTTTTTTTTAAACTATTTATTGAAATAAAAAAACGCAAAAAAAAACGCAATGGCGTAAACTAATTTTAAATCTTAAAAAATTCTAATTACGAAATTAAATCAACCAAAATGCATTTCAGTTTCTTTGTAAAAAGTCAGCCATTTTAATCTTCTGTTGATAGATTTAAAAATGAATTATTTCAGTTAGACTTCGAAATTTGAAAGCATTTAAACTGTCGAATAGAAAGTCTTAGCAAGTCCTCATGTATTAAATGATTGGAAGTTATTTACATCCAATACTTTTTAAAATAGATTAAAACAACAACTTTAATAAGTTGTAGTTTTATTGTAGTCCTATTGTCCACGTTATAACAACTTGGTTCACAGGTTCAATTAATAATTTGATACTTCTGCAGTTTACGGACCGTGCTATTTTTTTAGATTCAATTTTTTTTTTTTAATTCAATTTTTACGCTATCTTTTGTTTAAATTTTTAGGTGGAAGTACAGAATAGTTAACGAAGATCCATTCTTAACATGAGGAGGGGGTCCCCATGTTAAGAATGTGTTTCTAAATAAGGTTATTAGGCACTTGTGCATTTTACATTCCCAGCAAATTGTTTTCGTTTTAGGAGAGGTTCGTACGCGACAAGAGAAGAGTTAACAAAGGTTTTCTAAATTTGCCGGGATGTTAAAATGCACAAGTGCCCGTTATTATTTAAGCACGGTCTGTAAACTGCAGAAGTACCAATAATTTAATGACCAACCGATACCGTTATAATTAAATTTAACCTTCAAAATCCTTTTTCTTTTTAATTAAATAATTTGGTAAAACAAAAACAAACAAAAAGCGGCATCGTTTAAAAAAAGTGGGGGAAAAAAAGCAAAGATTCCGGAGAAACGTCGGATAGGTAAGCTAGTTAATTATAAATAAAATGTATAAGTATATAATTTATTAATAATATAAGGTTAGCGTGATGTGAGTGTGTGGTGCGCAATGGCTGCGACAAATACGAACTGACTATAATTACATAAGGTCTTTTAATATTTCAAAACTGGAATTCGCGAGTTCTACACGTGGTTTTCACGCGACAATCGCCCTCGTGGTTTTGGGGGGGGGGGGACTTTCCGTTCTATTACGGAAAAAGATGGAGGAAAAGAAAGATAGATTTACGTCATATTCAGCATCCTCGTGATGTGATATTAATTCGAAGTCGTCTTCATTTTTTTTTAATTCAATAAAAGACACAACAAAAATGGAACAGTGTACGTTTCCAGCGTCCCAAATTCACTTTAAAAAAAGATGTCATTCATTCGATGTGTAGCTATAAGCACACAAAAAAGTACATTTCAATTTAAGATGTAATAAGTTAACAAAGTAAAAATATAAATATTTAATTATATATCTCGATTCTATTTTTTCTTGCTTTTGCATAAACATACATACATTTACTAAATTTCAAATTTTGACCCATCGTCCTTACCTTAACGTTATGGTTAATTAATGATCTTTGGTAAAAGTACAGGACTCAAACAAAACGCATAATCTATATAAAACGAATTAGAATGAAATTCTCTACCGAACTCGCATAGTTTTAAAGTGTGGAAACTACATGTAAAGAGTGTTTTATAGTTTTAAACGTACACAAACAGAAAATGGTTCAATTCCAAACAAAAATAAAGATCGGTATTTTTATAGAATCACTCCCGTTTCCAAACCGGTGTTTTCTTACGCAACCCTTATCCTAACCAAAAGGAAGAGTCCGGTTTGGAGACGGGAGTGATTCTATAAAAATACTTTAAAAAAACAAATTTAAATTATGACATTTAATTTATGTTTCCATGAAAATGAAAGTTATTTTAACTAGATAATTATATAAAAGAGAATCGTATTTTGTGCGTAAGATCGTGGCCTTACGCACAAAATGATTTTCTTTACGAAGGCCACAGTAAGGATCAGTCAGAAACTACACAGGGTACACTTAGAAACCTTACATCAACAACGGATTCAGTGTGACCCCGACCAGGTTATGGTAAAATAAATAATACTGTTAATATTTATCTTAGGGGTTATCAGAGAACAAGTTAATGACGAGGGGGGGGGGGCTACTATCAAATCATTAAAAAGAAAAAGTGATTTAATATTTTATTTTATTTATTATTTTTCACGTTATTTATATAAAACACGATTTATAGTACGCAAAAAAAAAAAGCGGGCCATTTTAAGAGATTGACAAGTGTCAGTGACAGCCTATTCTAAAAGAAGAGAATAAAACTTACTTGACTCATCCTTCATGGTGTTAATTCCTTTTTAAATATTACGTTTTCGTGTTAAAATGGGTTCGTAAACATTGAGTGTTGATTGTTTTGCGTCGCGGCGGTTAAAAAAGCTCATTCGAAAAAGGCAACTGGCACGTTTTTCAATTGAAACAGCAGCAATTGCAGTTTGTGGTAAATCGGGCTTCTTTTTTTTTACCATAACTCATATTACGGAGGGAGTTAGAAATACCGATTAGAAAGAAATATTAGTCATTAAGCAATTATAATAATTTCGAAAGGAGAAATAAATTTTTCTTCAAATATATATATTTTAAAATTTAAGCTTTGTATTATTCGGACTACCATTAAGAAAGTTTAGGCCGATGTAACCTCCGACCTTCTTCAAGTGCATCTTTTCGAACTTTTCGAACAACCGATACAGAATTTCGAAGTGGACCCTTTATTTAATTTACGGGAGTAGATGAGTATTGATTTACTCCTCTCCAGTAGTTAGGCACAAGGCCATTGTTTATCTTACAAGGCCAAGACAATACCAGTCTATGGGGTGCAGTATCCATCGGAACAGATACTACACTTGAAATATTTATTTGCAGAAAATACAAATTTATATTCAAAACAAATTAGGCACAAGGCCATCAAAAGTGTGGGGTAGGGGTGTCGTTCGTCATCCTTTGTCTAAGGTAATAAAATTGTCTATCCTACTCTTATTTGGCTAAGATCACAGTGTAGTATCTGTTCCGATGGATACTGCACCCCATAGACTGGTAGTGTCTTGGCCTTCGGGGCTTGATTTACGCCGGTCTATGGGTCTGTCCTGTGCAGTTCTAGGACGTCCACCCTCCCAAGCTTCGCCTCCCCTCTTTGGGGAGGAGTAAGTTTATTGCATACTGCATGAGGTGCCCCTACCGGGGAATGCCGATGGCGCTGCCCAGGCAATTTATAATGGCCAGAGTGCTCACCTCTCGGGCGCTGGCTTTTCAAACCCCACTTTCCCGACCCGACCTTGTGTCACATCTTACTTGTGGGAGTAAGATAAAACTGGCCTTGTGCCTAACTCCTGGAGATGAGTAAATAAATACTCGACAGTCCTTTCATTTTTGTTTTGCTTTTTTCATAGGATTTTGAAAGTAGCGTGCAGTTATTAAATTATGATTTTCAGTTTAAATGCTTCCAAATTCCTTTCACTTCTGTCTTCAACTATTAAAAGATTAAAACGTCCGATACGAAGAAGTCAGGCTATTGCATTTTTTTTTTTTTTTTTCATAAATAATCGATTTGTAGTAAATAAAATAAACAATGTATAAGTCACGAAGAGGCAAGAAACGAGCAAGTGGTCCCATTATTTCAGATACAGATAAAAAAAATGGTTGCCACGACGATTTCTTCGTGGTTGTGGGAATTCGAAAGTGATTTTGAAATCTTTAAATTGGCAGTCGGAAATTTCGGTAGTTCTAGCTGGAGACCCATACGGAGCCGAATGTTTCCGATTACGATTTACGGAACAGACCAACCCGTCTACGAACAGTCAATTAGTACAGACATTTAATAACTTTTACATTTTTCCTCTAACTTAAGGCGAAAGTCAATTACACCCTGTTTGGGTTTAATAATTTTCGGGCATTTATAACGACAACTAACAACGAAAAAAGGGTAAAAAACAAAAACAAATAGGCAACAAATAAATGTTACGAAAGGCAACTAACCTGGATACTTTTATTTGTGTTTTAACTTATTTTAAAGCGTTTTTGTTCAAAACAAACCTGGTATCCACCTGATCAGTTAAAACGAGAAAAAAGGGGGGGGGGATTGTTCATGAGCCCAGTACGGGGATCCTTCATATTTGATGAAAAATAAACAAAATAGTGTTAGAAACACATCCAATAAATGTCACCAATCGTGGGGAAATGCAATGTTCTACTAGTATTTTGCTTAATGTTCGTTTTTTGAGCGATTATCGAAACTGTAATTTCAGCCATTTCGTTTTTGTTCTAACTGAACAGGTGGACACCAGGTTTGTTTTGAACAAAAAAAAAACCGCTTCAAAATAAGTTAAAACACAAACTTATCCAGCTTAGTAGAAGAGTAACTTTATCTTTTCATTCGTAACATTTATTTGTTGCCTTTTTGTGTTTTTTTACCTCTTTCTCATCGTTAGCTGTCGTTATAAATGCCCTAATTTTCTTCAAAAAAAGTGAATCAACTTTATTTCTTAGGAAGTTTTCTCAACTTTTTTTTTGGGGGGGGGGCTAAAAGATTTTTACCTATAACCTTATTTTGCATCCGTATACTTTAGTGTCGTCTGCCGTTCTAGATTTTTTCGCGGTCTTAAATCGTAAACTGCTTCAGTCATTTCCGGTTTCTTCCGTAAAATCGCAATCAGAAACATCCAGGTGCTTCTATACGAACCTGGTTCGTATAGAAGCACCGAAATTTATGGCGCGAATTAAAGTCGAATCAAATGTTAAGTATTATGGTTCATTCGCGCTTCCAAATCAGAACAAAATATATTTCTCGAAAAAGACTAAAAAAATAAATACGGAACTCGAACAGCACTGACGCAAATAAGATCGTATAATATATATATATATATATATATATATATATATATACATATGCGGCGGCACCGGGGGGGGGGGCTTGAGCTTTACGGTCATCAATAATGAAGTTATATATGCATGTGTTTAACCCCCCCCCCCCCCACACTTTTATAACTGTCCCGCCGGTCCTGATATATATTAACAAAAAGGTGAAAACAGCAAAACCCATTCATCGTAATGTCTTCATTTTCTTCAGTTCGTGTTTATCCGTTACATCTCTGCGTTGTATTGCCTTTTATAAATTACATTTATAAATAAATAAATCCCGCTTGAGTCCTTTGTTACGTTGAGTTTTGGTGTCAAAATAAATTGTTATGAATATACTTTAGGTTGATCAGCTGACAAATATTTTGTTTAAAAAAAATAATTTAATAAAAAAAAAAAAAAAAATTTTTTCGCTTAATCTAACAAAATAAACACTTGTTTGCTTCTTTGTATTATTCGGATTTTGGACGCACCTGAAGAAGGGCGGAGGTTACATCAGCAGAAACGTTGTGGATATCGCAAACAAAACGAGAATAGTAATCTCTAAAATACAAATTATCAATCTAAAAAAATTCCAAATATCCTATATATAGATAGATAGATAGATAGAGAGAGAGAGAGACACACACACACACACACACACACACACAGAGTCTTGTCGACCCTCGCCCCATAAAAAAAGAGCGCCTCGAGCGATAAACTTACCCTACCCCCTTCTTCGGAGAGTGAAGGCAATGCCTAAGACGAGGGCTTCCTGAGACAGAACAGATACTCGACTTTAATCATTTTCACCGCTTCGCCACGTGGGTAGACGTGACAATGTTATAGATGAGGAGGGTAGAATTCTAAACAAAAAAACATTGTCGATAAACAATTTCATTTTAATGTTTTTTTTTTCTTAAAAATGTTAATTATTTCGAATTTTATTTTTAAGCATGTTTTTTTATTATTATTATTCAACAAGATTTATGTTTCAGAGTTTTTTTTTAGACGAAGGGTGTATAATTTGGATTATTCGGACTACTATTCACATCTTGGTTGTTATATTAACAACGTTTCGGCTGATGTAACACCCCGTCCCTCTTCAGGTGAATCTTTTCGAACTTGGAAACCTGAGGTTACATCGGCCGAAACGTTATGAATATAATAACCAAGATGTGAATAGTCCGAATACAAATATTCTATTTTTTAATTTTTTTTTTTTACAATCAAAAATAAATAAATCAAAAAGAAAACAAGTGTTATAACCATTCTTAAACAGAGTGAAATGCCGGCAAATAAAAAAAAAAGTATTTCGTTCAACGTTGGTACTTCCAAAATAAATAAACTCTTACCGAGTGCGTTTCCGATCAAGTCCAGTGATGTTTTCAGTAATTTTAATTCCTTCCCAAAGAATATAATTTTCTCCATCGACGGTGATATAAAGAGAGAAAAGGGAAAACAAGGATGCAAGATGTTTTGTTATTTGTTGATTAATTTTCTTTTCTCCTCCCCTAAAAAAAGCGGTCGTGTTTTTTGTTGCGCACGTTTTTTGAAGAGTTTCAGATTTCGTTCGACCGTGCGAAAAGGGATTGACCAATCAGAGGCGTCCGCTAACAGATTCTAACCAATCAAAATAACGGATACAAACACAAATACGGCCAATTAAAACGAGCCGTACATAGTTTTCGCCTATCTATGTCTCTCTCCTTCTCTTTCTTTTTTCTTTGTTCTTTCTTTCTTTCATATTGCCGTATTTCTTTTTTTTTCTTCTGTATATTCTTTATTTTATTGTTGCTTTTCATCGTTTCTTTTTTCTTTATTTCTTTCTTTATTCGTATATCTTTCTGTCTATATTTTTTAATTCTTTATTGCTTTTATATTACCTTATTTCTTTTTCTTTTTCTTTCTTGCTTCTATCTTTATTTCACTCTTTTTTCTTCCATTCATTTTCTCTTTCTTCTAGAAGAATTAGTCGGATGAAGAGCTAACACATGAACATTATATACTTGCAGACAACCACTGCATTAATGAGTGCATTTGTGCATTTCCACTCCTGGCTCTGAACCCCATATTTTATTCTTAATTTTCAAGTTATAAATAAAATAAAGTAAAACGCAATGAGTTTAATCTAATTTTAGTCACTCAAATTATTTATTCCCAAACAACTTATTTTTATTTGAAACATGTTTTAATTTTTTTTTAAAGAAAGAAAACGCCCGGAAAAATATAATACCTAATTAGTTGCATCTCCACAAGTTAGACACAAGGTTCGACGAGGTCAGTTTTTAATATGGGGAAACCCGGCTCCTCCAAAGGGGGACACTCTTGGTTCGAATAAAATTTTTGATTGCCCCTTCACTGACCAAGGATAGAAAAGATGAAGCATAATATCCGAACATATACTACACTTTGCTCCTTTGATAGTCATCATTTTTATAAACGATTCATGGCGATAACTCAAGTTCATAATTTTCTAACTAAAGGACAGGGAACAATCTTTTAAAGAAAGTAAATACATAAGCAAAGAAAAACTGTTAGAATTTGTTAAAGCCCCCCTCACTGATTGGCTGTTGCCATGTCCCTTAAGGACCTCACGGATTGGCTGTCATGCATTGTAACCCCTTTTTAGTATAGGTGTCATGTGAGCCAGCCCTTAAAAACCCTTGTATACGGCTTCCCGCCCTCTTTTTCCACGACTCTGCTCGAGTCAACAACACATCGGCTGGTCTTCTCAGTGGTACAGCCCTCGACGGCATCACAGAGAATGACCTCCCGCCGATACCTGAACTCTATGCAGGCTCTTTTTCAACGACTCCACTCCAGTCAACAACACATCGGGCAGCTTTATCAGTGATACAGCCCACGACGGCATCACAGAGAAAGACCCCCCGCCGTTACCAGAATTCTAAAACAGATAAGTTCTAGCGAACCACGTTTTCGCATTCAACCAAACTCCAAACCCCAAACCGCAAACCCATCTCTCTACCATCCTCTCTTCCATCCTCTCTATGATTTACCAATGCCTAATGAACTGTTTGAAACTGTAAATACTCGCTCCAACTTTCTCTTTCTTACTAAATGATATGAAATTATACCCTTGTGTTTTGTGTTCCTTCTTCAGACTTCCGTCCTATACATATCTTTGATGAATTTATCTGCACATGGTTACCCCATTCTCATGTGGGAGAATTGAACTTTATTTCAGGATTATTTTAATCCCAACAAAACCTTTCTTACCATTTTCGGTGTTTATTTTATTTTACGAAGGATAATCATTACAATTGCCGACTTAAATTATTTTAAAGGAAATACAGTTGGAAAATTAGTTAAAACAATTCATTTCTGTTCAGCTACGCATTTGTGACCTATTTGCGTCAAAAAATATTTAATAATATAAATTATACACCTTTATATAAATTTTGAGCAAAGTAGCCATATTGTTCTTTCAAGCAGTGTGTCGCCTTTAGTGTGTGTATACGTAAGCCAGTGAAAGGGTTAATGCATTGTGTATGTGTGTGCGTTAGTGTCAGTGTGGCTACGTGTGCGTGAGTTTAGAAAAGGCGTTTTTCAGCATTTCCAAGGGCCGCCAGAGGGACGATTGGGGCTGGTAAAACGTCGATGTTAGCTCTCTCGTAGATTGGGGCTAAACATGCAGTTGGAGGAAAAATCTGGCCTTATATGGGGTTGAGGTGGCTCCATGAAGACAATTTCTATAAATTCAGAAAAATCCGCTGATTGGTTCAAAATATTATTATTTATTTTTATTAATTCTGGCAGATGCTTGCGCAAAGCTGTGTACGCAGAAACGAGTTAAAGCACTTTCATTTTGGGCACCGAAGTGTAAACTTCGCTGCTGCAACCAGGACCTTACTTCACTTGACTAAAAATGGCTACTTTGCTCAGAATCGATATTTACGGTAAATTTAAAGACTGATAAATTCTATTAGACATTTTAACGCAAATAGGTCACAAATGAGTAGATAAACCCAAATAAATTGTTTTGATTAATTTCCCAATGCATTTCCTTTAAAATAATTGATGTCGCCAATAGTAATGATTACATTACTAAGACATGACATGGCTTAAGTAAAAGTAAATTGTATACTGTACCAATAATGTCGAAAACCATTTCACTCTAAATAATTTACGTGATTAAAATAGAAATTAGGTGCTTTGTTACATTAGGACTCAAGCTAACTTTGACCCCGTCGTTAGGGTTAGGGTTAGGATCAAAGTGGGGGGTAGGTTTAGGGTTAGGATCATGGTCAAAGTTAGCGTGGGTTCTAATGTAACAAAGTACAAGAAATGAATCTTTGTAAGAGTTGTGAAACAAACTCGGAATATTATTTAAAGGGAGCATTTCATAAAACAACACCGGTCATTATATTTATTGAGATTTACGAATTTTTTTTTTTTTTTTTTGCATCACAGCTCTTCATTGCGCCCCAAGTCCAAATCAAACCTACAATCATCTAGTTGATAGTCAGCGATTCTAACCACTTGACTACAGGGTGGGCGCTGTTGGAAAGCGATATCTCAATGCTTTTATATAAACATTTTTATTGATGACGTTATGAAGGATGAATGGTAGCTTTATGACGCTATCTATCTCTTTTTGTGTTATACACTCGAATATCGTTTTGCGCCTTTTACAAACAGTGAGACTTTGAGCGGCGCGATGTCAAGATGTCATATTTCCTGGCTCACCTCTCGTCATGACTTGGACGAGACGCGAGACCAAAGACCTGGACTCAATTCTTTTTTTATAGTACCTACATACAGGCCAAACCAAACTGTTTTTATAACTTTTTCCAAACCATGTTTTGGGTTGGTTAAACTGAGCGTGATGGTGTCACGATAAAACACTGGTTTCTGGTTAGCCACGTAACCAGATTTTTTTTTGTCAGCCACCCTATTGGACTCTTGAAGGGCTTTAATTTTTTTTTTTAGCTAGCCTGTTTGGAGTCCAGGGGATTGAATGTTGGTGGTTGGGTCTATTTCAAGCCTTGTTTATCTTGAAGTGATTCTACCGTCTCTCCCCTTTTAGTATTATGTCTTCTACAAATCCACACAACAAACACCTATAGTAAGATCAGAGGTCTCAGGTCAAACTTTCCTGATGTTCAGTCCTTTCTCTTGAGCAAATCTTCTCACATCCTTGCTCTTTGTGAGACTAATCTGGATGCTCCTATTGATAGCAACGATCTACGTGTGGATGGTTATTTACCTCTTGTCCGCTTAGACTCTTCCACGTATTTGCATAGTCTTGCAATCTCCCCATTGCACGTGTTCCCAGCCTTGAATCTCATGGGTGTCCTTTTATCTGTATGAGGTTGTCTTTGCTGCACTCCACTTCCTATTTGTTCTTTTTGTGACAATGACTGCTCTGTTTTTTATACTATATCCAGCAGTATTGATGATGTATTGCAAATTCATCTGTCAAGCTCAATCTTTGTTTTTGGTGACTTCAATGCTCATCAATCTGACTGGCTCCCTCACAGATCCAGCTGGTGAAATCTGTCTTAACTTTTCTCTGTCTCATGACTTGTCCCTAATTGTCACCTTCCCCACAAGTTTTCCTGATAATAATCTTCATTAACCATCCTTACTTGATCCTTACTTGACCTTTTTCTCACTTCTGTTCCTGACTCATGTTATATTTCCTCTTCTCGTCCATTGAATTCTTCATGCGGTTGTTGATGTTGAGATTAATTTTTCGGTTAAGTCTGCTATTAATCGTCCCTTCCATAGGAAACCGTTCAACTACAAGAGGGCTGATTGGGATGGGCTTCACAGCTTCCTATGTGAAGTTCCATCGTGTTCTATCTTTGGTATGTCTCTGAATGATGCTGCTAGGGAGGTTACTGACTGGCTTCTTGTTGGAATTGCCATCTTCATTCCTCATCGTAAGTTTCAAACAAAACCTCATTCTCCTCCATGGTGTTCATCTGTTTGTGCTTCTGTCATTGCCCATCGTAACCATTACTTTAATCAGTATCGTCAGGATGGTTCTGAGAATTCTAGACAATCCTACAGAAGAGCTAGCAATGCCTACAAGAGAGCAATCTCTGAGGCTAAGTCTAGCTACTCTCAAAGGATTTGTGACTCTATCTCATCTCAAAGGGTTGAGTCTCGTGAGTTTTGGAGAATCTACAATAGTGTTATTAATGGTCTTCAGATTATTTCATCTTCTAAGGATAAGGCTGATATCTTTGCTCGTCTTTTTGCTGACAATTCTTCCCTTGATGATTCTGGTGCTGTTCTTCCTAATTTTCCTTTGAAAACTGATCAGTCTCTTGATTCTGTTATCACTCCAAAGATGGCTGCTAGGATTCTTTCTGATCTTGACCAGTCTAAGGCGTCCTGATTCAATTCCTGTTGTTCTTCTTAATCGTTGTGCTCCTGAACTTTCTTCTATCCTCTCTAAATTATTCAATCTCTGTTTGTATAAGTCCTGTTTCCATTCTTGTTGGAAGGAGTCCTCTGTTGTTCATATCTTTAAAAATGCCCCAACTAAGTATCATCCGGTTAATCCCCTCTCCGTTATTAGTAAAGTTTTTGAAAGGTTGGTAAACGGTAAGCTTGTTCATTTTCTGGAAAGTCTTGGCCTCTTCAGTAATGTTCAGTATGGCTTTTGTGGTTTTCGTTCAAATGCTGATCTTTTAACTGTTGTAACTGAGTGGATCTGTCAATTTATGGATAATTCAGGAGAAGGTAGAGCCATTGCACTTGACATTTCAAAGGCGTTTGAACAAGTGTGGCATTCTGATCTTCTACACAAACTTCAGGGTTATGGTATTGGTGGTGAGGTTTTTGACATTATTAGGTCTTTTCTTTCTGATCGAAGCTTGCGAGTAACTTTAGACGGTGTCTCTTCTTTCTCTTTTCCTATCAATGCTGGTGTTCCTCAAGGCTCTATTCTAGGCCCAACACTGTTTCTTCTCTATATAAATGACCTTACAGAGAATATTGTTCAGAAAATAACCATCTATGGTGATGATACCACTCTATATTCTGGTGTTGCTTCTCGTTCATCTCCCTCGGATCTGTCGAAATATGCAGCTGATCTAGAAGTTGACCTGGTTTCAGTTGTTGATTGGGGTACGAAATGGCTTGTTTCACTTAATCAAGTTAAAACTTAGCTCGTGTCTTTCAATCGTAGTCGTGTCTCTTTTCTTCCTGAGATTCTCATGGATGGCTCTGCTCTTGAGAATAAATCAACTCTGAAACATTTTGGTCTTTCTCTCTCATAAAATCTTTCTTGTAGTTTATACATTAGATCCATTGCTTTCTTTTTCTCGTAAAGTCGGTTCTCTCTATCGCTCCAAACACTTTCTCACACATGAAGCTATTCTCTATCTCTACAAATCTAATATCAGACCATGTATGATGTACTGTTGTCATATTTGAGATGCAGAAACGTATCTGTAAAATGTATTAGCCCTACCTTTTCTTCTTCTCTGCATCCTCTCTCTCACAGACGTGATGTTGCTAGTCTCAGTCTTTTCTATAAAAACTATTATAGCATATGTTCTTCAGAATTGTATGATCTATTCCCTGCTTTCTTTGCTCCAGCTCGTTTGACTAGTTGGTCTAGTGGTCTCCATCAATTCGCTGTTTTAATACCGCATTTTAATACAGCTTCCTATTCCAGTAGCTTATTTCAAAGAACTGCAGGCTTGTGGAACTCTCTTCCTGTTGATTGTTTTCCTCCTACTTACTTATTTGTACTTGAGGCAGCATTCATCCTGGGCGAATTGAGCTGGCTTCCTCCCTCATCACAACGGCATCCCAAACCACGGAAGCCCACGCACGACGGTCTTGTGAGAGTTCACTGGAAATAGTGAGCCATTCATGATTTTATCGGCATAGACCAACCATCTGCGGACCCGAGAGCTCGGAAAGGTCCTTCTTGATCGTCATGGCCCAGGTCTTCAGCTGCCCATCAGTGCGTCTCCACCAGCTGGGAAGTGGAGGTGAGAGGAGGACACTATGACTCAACTATGACGCTGGGTTGCATAACCAAACCATTGCAGACGCTGCTACAGAAGTGAGAAGGTGAAGGGACAAAAGAACGCGGAGACTAGCGAAAGTAACCTAGTCCGCGCGTTGGTGACGTAGAAGGCAGTCGTTGTCAAAGACCCTCACCTTCAGTTGATCGACCACCCTCATAGACTTGGTCTATTCAAGACTAAGACCAATAGGCATCTTCTGTCTTTGCGATAATCATCTTTCATTCTCGTTAGCTCCTTACATCAAGTGGCTCCATACTTTGTTTGGAGCTACTTCCATAAACAAAAAAAAAACGTTTTTTAAACTCCCTTTCCACAAACTGAGCAGGGAAACGTTCTTCTTTCTGAGGGCATGCCAACACTGCAACCATTGATCATTACTTTGGTCTTGGTAACATTCACTCTCAGACCTTTACTTTCCATAGAATACCTCCAAATCTTTAACGTAACAAGTAGACCTTCCATTGTTTCACAGGCAAGTACTAAATCATCAGCATACAGCATCTTTTCCGTGCAATGATCAAATTCATATCGAACACTCTCAGTCAGTTCTGCAAAAAACTTATTTCTGATGAAAGAATATTTGTTTTCTTCAAAACATGCCTCATGTTCAAAAAATATCAAGACTGGAACTTCCAAGAAATTAAGAAAAGATAAAACAAAAGACAAATTAATACACTCGACGGAAACGTATTTTTCAGCTGAAATCAACTTCTGCAATAAACAAAATAGTAGAGAGAATAAAATGATTAATTGCAGAGAAACCTTCATAGAGACAAATATGTTGAATATCCAGTCTGAGGTGCGAGACAACACCTGGCCGGAAGAAATAAAACTCAGCTGATTGACACAGACAACCACCTGGCTGGAAAACAAATATCCAGTGATTTGATGCAGAGACACTTGCAAAGGTCACTTACTGACACAGTGGACGGCAATATAACCGTCACTAAATAATAAAATGGATGGAAGCCACGTTTCATAGAGGGTATGACTAGATTGAGTGTATAGACGTAATCCCGGGATGGCCGTTGCAGTTGTGGATGTGTGGGTGTCCAAAAATATTATATTAACTGGCCCAAATTGAAATTGGAAGAAGGCTATTGGCTAGCGAATTCGAGAGATTAATTTTGCAACCACCTGACGATGACCGATGTCGGTCGAAAACGTTCGCACAAAATACGGAGATTTTTTACACTCCTTGGATTATAACATCAAATCAGTCGTACGAAGAGTAGAAAAAAACGGATCAAACGGAATAAGCAGAAGTTGGCACTCCTGTTTAATCAAAAATGCATAATATATATATATATATATATATATATATATATATATATATATATATATATATATATATATATATATATAAGGGAATAGTAGTTTGCTTGAAGCATTTCTGGTAAATAAGTATGTGGGTATTTATGAAGGCTGATAGCAATGCAGAAAACCTGAATGGTGAAAGAGAGGATGAACAAAAACAAACAATCAAAGACAGTACTTAGGTTACGAATCTTCAAAAAATCTATTTATTTTTCAAAAGATCTTTCACGTATTAAATCAGTAAATATGAAACTTACTGCTAAATATTAATAAAAATATCCGGGATGGTGTAACATTTTTAAATAATTTCCGCAGAAACACCCTCCTTCTCAAAAAATGAATACAAAAATGAAACTGTTAAGCGAAGTGAAGAATTCAAGACCAAATATTGTCTTCGATTTCACCATTCTGGTTTTCTGCATTGCTATCAGCCTTCATAAATACATAAATACTTATTTTGCAGCAATGCTTCAAGCAAACTACCATTCTCTTTTATATCATTATATCTTTATACATAAGTGTTTGTTATCATTCTTTTAAAGACAGCAGCAATATACAACACTTGTAGATATATGTCGTGAAGATATATAGCAGTACCTCCATAAGCCCATATTACAGAGAAAACATGATCATATACATTACAAGACAAAGAAGGCTAACATTAGAAGCATGGTGGACGAGATATTCAAAAGAAGTTGAGGATTATATTAAAAATGTGTGAAATTTTTAAAAAAGTATTAAGACACAGCAAAATTCACCAGTGACCTATTGAGAAGGAACTATGAATTAAGGTCTATATAGAGTATGTACACATCAAAGATATCAGGTTATTCTTGACATTAGGTGACTCATTTTTTAGGATGACCTGAATTAATTAAACTTAAGGATAGAAAAGCGACCAGCCTAAAACATGTAATAAGAACAATATTCTTCAGAAATGGAGTACACCATACAATAGTCAGACAATGCACGAGAATATTTGCAACCGAGAGCCTATGTTCCTGGTTAAAATGTATTGGATGCATCCTGTACAAGACACCACCTTACCATCCACAATTTAATGGGATAGTAGAAAGAATGGGGCAAACTTTTTAAATTGGATTAAAGGCGATGTCCCTATTTAATGAAAACTTAGAAGTCTAGCTACCCAGATTTCTCCTAAGTTATCAAACGATTCCAAATGCAGGAAGAAAGCAAAGTCCTTCCATATTAATGGGAAGACAAATAAAATCTTTTATAAAATTGTCATTTTCTGGTATAAAAAGATGAAGAATCAATTCCAGAAAAAGCAAAGTTCCTATCACAAACAGGACATTTTATAGAAAAATGGACAGCACATATTGACGCATGCAGATCAATATAGGACCATAATGAAATATGAAGACATAGAAAGGGAGAAGAATCTGAAAAATGAAGAGCAGGAAAGGGAAGAGGGCATTTATGAATTTAATGGTGAAACAAAGAACCTTATGGAGAAAGTGATCTTGAATTCCAAAATAGAGACTGACAAAGAAAATGAACTTTGACCTAGTTCACCCATAAAAAGAAGCCAACAGAGACACACTGAAGTTTCTCTTTTTTAACTTGATCTTTTTAATTAAAAGTTGATCGTTTCTTAATTTGAAGTTTGTCTTTTCTTAATTTGAAGTTGATTTTTTTTAAAAACTTGATCCTTTGCATTAGAAGTTAATCTTTTTTGATTTTGACAGTAAAATGGTGTGGATGGAGGTGGAGAGGAGAAGCCAGACTCATGTTAGAATGAATAGAGGAAGAGGCTATCAATGGTTTATGCTCCCATCGTCAAGCAAAGGGATTAAATCAAAAGAAAGAAAGAACTAGAAGGTTTGAGGCATCCATTTTCTTTTGTGTGCCATTTAACTGCCAAGCTCTTCTCAATCTATTATTTGTCAAGTAGCAAAGAGATTCGCTGAAGAATGCGGTATCTATAAAATTGAATCATCCCATAGCTGCTGCTGATTCTTTCTGCGGTCACGTAACCTTCACTCAAGTACCTGCTGGATTATGTGACACAACCTTTCTTTTTTCAAAGTCTGCTGAAGTAATTCGAGAGGAAATGTCACTTAAAGACTAAGATCAGATTATTCTTCACCCTAGAATAAAGAGCCGTGTATAGTTATTTATATATATATATAAATCAGTCCCATCACAAAGTTAACAAAACTGCCCGACGAAAGATTTCTATTCCATAACGTTTTCTTTCTTTTGTTTTACCTTTCTGCTTCCTATACCGATTTATACGTTTTTTATTTACCTTTTTTCCTTTTTAAAACTTTCCAGTTTGAAATGTGTTCTTTCTTTCTTATTTCGGGAATCTTTTACTATAATCAACAGAACGAAAAAAAGGGTGAAAAAACAAATGTGCAACAAATAAATGTTACTAAAGGCAAGTTAAGTTGCTCATTTACCTATCTGGATAATTTTATTTGTTTTTAACTTATTTTAAAGGGTGGTTTTCTTGTTCAAAACAGTCGGTGTTGACCGCTCGAAAAGAAATTCAAAATGGAGGCTCGCCCACGCACGGAACTTGAAAATCGGTAAAATATCGAAAACTAAACAATATACTGATAGAAACTGATAGAACATTACATTTTTGCAAGATTGTTGACATTTATTGTATGCGTTTCTATCAGTGTATTGTTTAGTTTTCGATTTTTTAATCGATTTTCAAGTCCTGAGCATCGCGAGCCTCCATTTTGAATTTCTTTTCGAGCAGTCAACACCGAATGTTTTTAACAAGAAAACCACCCTTTAAAATAAGTTAAAACAGAAATGAAATTATCCGGTTAGGTAGATGAGCAACTTAACTTGTCTTTGGTAACATTTATTTGTTGCACATTTGTTTTTTCACCCTTTTTTCGTTCTGTTGATTGTAGTAAAAGATTCCCCTTATTTCTTTATGTGAGCGATGATTGTCCTCTTTCATTTTTTAACATCCGGTATCTGCCCCCCCGCCTCCTTATATCTCATCCGGCATCGTTTTTTTTATATATCTAGCCCACCTTCTTACCTCCAAATCATTAAAGGAAGAAATTAAAGAAAGAAAATAAAAGAAAGTAAAGTTGGTGGTTTTTTCCCCTTTCGGTCGTCAAATATGCCACAGGTTTTTTTTTCTGGTATCTTTTACAATACTCAGCAGAGTCGTGGACGGGGTCCAAAAAACGAACGAGAACGGGGTAAAAAAAAAATATACAACAAGTGATGGTGACCTACGTCGAGAATAGATATTTTCCTACTTACCTATGAAATTTGTTTGTATTTTTATGTAGTATAAATGGGTTTTTATTAGATGTAAAATAAAAATCTTGTTTTTTTTTTGCACAAAAAGAAAATGGCGGCCGGTCCTTATTCTCTTACATACCCCCCCCCCCTATGTCGCCATCTTGGATTTGTGCGATGTTGGTGTGACGAATAATTTAATTTCTAATAAATGGCAATTGGAACGGGTTAAAAATACAAACAAATGCCACAGGTAAGTTTGAAAATAACTTTTATCGCCTACAGTTACTTTTATTTGTTGTATATTTGTTTTTTGAGCGTTTTTACTCTGCTGAGTATTGTAAAAGATACCCTTTTTTTCAACTTGCGATAGTTCCGTTCTATCTTATTGAAATAATTTTTTTAAATAAAGAGAGATTGGAAAGACTAAAATCGGAAAACAAATAGGAAGTCAGACTGCTGTCTGAAATGAATTTGAAAAGAAATTCTTCTCTCGATAATAAAGTCTCAATGGTTGGTGTTTTTTTTTCTTTGAGTCATCATTTTTTCAACTCGCTAATTACTCTATTTAAATAAAAATGGCATTACACAGGCTTACATTGGAAAGCAAATAGCAAGTCAGACAACCCTCGCCGTCTGAAATGAATTCGGGGGAAAATCCTCACTCTAAATAAAAAGTAAACGGTAGGTGTTTTTTTTTTCTTCAGATCATCAGAAATTATAAAAATAATTTATATGTAGAAAAATTAAATTACTAGTATAAGTCTATGATTTTATATGAATATTGGTAGAATACCCGTCCCAGAACGGGTATAAGCAATAAATATAGCATTAGTTTTTAATTTTAATGTTTTTTCTTTCTTTGGGGGTATGGTAGGGTTTCGGTGGCACCCCCCTAAATAGTATAGTTTACAAAAACAATTAATAATGTGCCCACGTTACTCACCTTGTTGCCTAGAATACATATTCTATAATTCATAATGATGAGTTCAACACGTTAGGGTTTTACCAAGCACATTTTATTATTATTGACGCTCACATGCACACACTCATCCTTTTAAAAATGTATTATTTAATATAACTCAAAATTTAATGTAGAACAATTCTCTTCTCAATTAAATATTTTGTATCTGACTTATTTTAAATGTTTTTGTTTTTTTTGCAGGCGGGTGCAAGTTTGGGTGGACGCATTCCATAAATGGTACAGTTTACAAAAATAAATAATGTGCCTATGTTACTCACCGGGTTGTTGAGAATATATATTTCAAAATTTATAATGATTGTTTCATAAAAACATGTTAAGTTAATATATATATATATATATATATATATATATATAGGGTAAACCGGGGTATTAGGCACCCCCTTTTTCACTGACTCAGTGTTTCATCTCAATTAAAGTTAGTTTTCAAACTTTCTCTTGACTATCATGGGCAAAATATATTTGTGATACCTTGTTTAAACAAATACCAGTTGACTCGTGTTCATCAGAGTAGAAAATATTTTTATTGAATCGTTTAAAATCTCAAGTTTGCTTTTCACAAATTTCAGTTACCTGGGGCAATAGGCACCATCTCCTGGGGCATTAAGCACCGGGGCTACTGTTTGCAAAAATCACACAGCCATTCCTCATTTTGGAGGTCTTCAAATGAAATTTTGATGCTGGTGCACTGTATGTGATACCAGGAATCACACATATCACACTGAACCCAGTAAATGCCATCCCCTATACCACATTTGCAACATTCATCAGTGTCAGAATCCCTTGATGTTGACAGTGGGCTTCTTGATCCTGGTGGTGATGGTGTTGCCTGCCTTAGTGTTCTTTTACCCCTGCCTTTCCCTTTCCTTTCTCTTTGCCACATTCTCTGGATGCTGTAGCAACCTCCTTAGCAGCAGATGTCTCCATGAGTCTCATGACACTTTCATCTGCTGTGAGGCTTTCCCCATATCGGAATCGCTGTATTCTAGCTGATCTCCTTCTTGGGGAGTCAGACTGAAAGTGGGGAGTAAGTTGTTTGAGGAAAAAGTTTTTTAATGAGGCGGATGAAGATGATGAAGTCGGAGAGGAAACAGGCACGTCTGAGCATGAGGGTACTGGAGTGGGGGCTGAGGATGAGGGTCCTGGAGTGGGGGCAGAGGATGAGGGTCCTGGAGTAGGGGGCAGTGCAGACACTGGAGCAGCTGGTGTGAAGGAAGATGTGGAGGGCTCTGTTTGAGCAGTGACACGAGGTTGACTTTCCAAAGTGACCATTTGGGCATTGAAAGGACAGATGCCTGTGCAACTGAATCCTGATTTGATGATCTTTGGCTTGAAGGATTCATCTATGAGTGCCTTAAGCATTATGGGAAAGTCCTTCTTTCCCACTGGCCCTGTGTGTGTTCGGGCAAATTTGCGGAGGAGGGACTGCCACTTCAGTTACACAGGCCTGAACACGGCAGGATCAAGTGGTTGCAGGTGGTGTGTCATGTGAGTTGGAAGTCGCATCAGCACAACATTATTTGCTCTTGCCTTTTCCACACGGGCCATGCATGCATGACCATCAAAAACAAGAAGTCATACCTTGTCACTGACATCACGTGTGTGATTCAAGAAAATATTTTCAAACCAGTTCAAGAAATGCGGGGCCTCCATCCATCCTTTTGGGCTGACTGTATAGGCAGCACCTACAGGTCCACCCTGTGTCCATGCCTGGTAGAGGGTTTTCCCTTTGTAAACAACATGGGTGGAAGTAACTTGCCACTAGCAGATGCTGCACATGTAACAGTTATCTGCTCCCTTCCAGACCCCCAATACTCTGATTAACTCTCTTTGATCCCGTTGCTGTTAAAACAGTGTCTGTTTTGGGGTCCGTTACAAAGCCCGTTTCATCTGTGTTGAATAATTGAGCCGGCAAATCTTTTATCCCCGCCTGTATGAGAACCTTATCAAGAAGCTCAAACCAATGGGCGATGACTTCAGGGTCCTCTGCCTTTGCACGAGCAGTGCTGAGGTGCTCAGTCTTACGAGGCACTATGTCTGGATGACGGCGTAAAAATCCTTGTAGCCAGTCATACCCTGGACGACCATTTACAAAAGGAGTCTCTATGCTGTGGGTTTGAACAAACTCCATTACAGTGTCTTTGACCTCCCCAGAAGTAGATCCCCAACCCCATCTTGCCATAAGCTTGATGCACTCATCAAGCTCATTTTCATGAGCAGGAGACAGTACTGCTTCCCTCTCAACATGCGCATTGATAGGGATTTTCCCAGACGTTCTCCTGAGCAATGACTTTTTGTTCACTTTGTAATACTTGGCTGCTTGATTGGCAGATATCTGCTTCTTCATGACAGCCTCGTATGCAGCAATCATCTCCTCTGACTGGCTTAGATTCCTCCTTCCACCCTCAATCTTCTTCCGATACTTGCGAACATATCTGTGAACAAAAAAAAAATTAATGGGGCATTAGGCACCTGTGTACCCAAGTATTATTGGAACGATTTCATTAAAAAAAAGTTGACTTGTTATTACAAATTTCTGGTTTTATATAACTTCCCCAATAATAAAAACAGGCCGAACTTAAATAATAATCATGTTGCTTATTACTTACATCACTATAAGCGATTTTAAACTCTTTTCGTTCAAAAAAATACAGACATGGGGCATTAAGCACACCCTTCTTTAAAAGATCGACATATTTTGGTAACAAATAAATTAAACACAATTATGTGCATTATGCTTAGATGAGTACCAGTACAAAGCAATTAACATGCTAAAAGCATACAAAAAACATGGCAAGTTAAATTTGCAGCAGTTTTTAAAATGGGTGTGGAAATTATGAACAATTTGATAGGCTGTGGATGCATACCACCATGACACACTTTCCAGCTCTGAAAAAATGAAAATCTGAATTAAATCAAGTGTAAAAATGTTTTGGTACTTACCTCTGATATATTTCAATTCTTCAGCAGCAAAGGTACAGTTTGCCGGCTCAGTGGTTTCGCAGAGAAACAAAGTTTTGTGCAGTTGCCCTTCTGGAGTAAAAAGTTGTGAACTGTGTTCCAAAATGGCTGCAGACGTCGAGTGAAAACAGCTTCTGAACTTGCCACAAAAAGACTACTTTTGCTTGGCTCATTAAATACTACTCTTGAGAAACAGAGCCTGTGATTTGTTAGCGATCAGACAAGATTATTGCTTATTTCCCTATAAGTGCCATAGTAATGCTATAGAGAGGTTTGTGAACCTTACCTAGTTGCTGGTGCCTAATGCCCCATGGTGCTTAATACCCCGGTTTACCCTATATATATATATATATATGCACCCCCTAAATGTTTATATTTACAAAAACAATAATGTGCCTATGTTACTTACCATTTTGCCTAGAATATTATCATGATCCTGATCATCATGATGATGATGATCATCATCATCATCATCATCATTATCATCCGATTTATTTTTAACAGGTATTTGATTAGTCCTCAATCAGAGAGTGGGGCCTGTCTTTCAATCTTGATGGAAGTCCTCTTCTGTAGACTCGGCGAGGAATATATATTACAAAATGCATTCATTAGTGTTGTGAAGTTGTCCAACAGTAAATAATAAATAAAGGAAGTCAAGTCGAGGGTTGGTTTAACAAGTGTATTAACAAAGTAAGAAAGTGACTAGCACTTGGCTAGACAGTTACAAGACTGTGCTTTGTCTTCTCTGTGTCTCTGGTTACTCGCACTATTTATAGTGACAACCGGTGCAGTTTCTCCTGTGTAAGAACGGCCGGTGTAACACCCCCCTTTGAAAATATCCCCTCTGGGGATTAATAACGTTTTTGTTGATTTTTTCTTTCGTGCTTATGATAAATTCGTCCACCTCTGCCTTACTCTTAATTTCATCAAGCGTTACTGGAAGTTCTCTTATTGTGTCACATAACGTATTTTTTACTTCAGCTTCCACTTGAATAGCTGCTATCACCATATCCTCCAATGGTTCTGTCTGCTTAGGTATCAACCTTGATAACCCGTCTGCATGACCAAATTTCTTAGATGGTACATACTCCATTTGAAAATTGTAGTTAAGAAGAATGGTACCCCATCTTTGGAGTCTATTCGCAGTGTGTTGTGGTAGTCCCTTTTTCGATCCGAACATCGTTAAAAAGGGTTTGTGGTCTGTTTGTAACAGAAATTGTCTACCGTGCAGGAAACGATGAAATTTCTTTACCGCAAATATAATGCTTAGAGCCTCTTTCTCAATTTGAGAGTATTTTTTTTCGGCTGGTAGAAGTGTTCGGGATGCATGGGCTATGGGTTTTAATTTTCCATCATCCATTTTGTGCAATATGCATGCTCCTATACCATAGTTGCTGGCATCGCTTGCAACTACAATATCACGCTTGGGATTATAATGTGCCAGAAACAAGTCAGACGTGAAAATATCTTTAATTTTCTGAAACGCTTCTTCGCACTCTTGCGTCCAGACCCATTTTTGGTCCTTCTTTAACAGTTCATTTAAGGGTGATCTTAGTTTATGCATGTTTGGTACGAACACATTGTAGTAATTCGCCAACCCTAAGAAGCTTTGTAGGGATGCAGTATTTTCTGGAGCAGGCATGTTCCTTATCGCCATTGCCCTATCTGGGTCTGGCCTTCTTCCTTGTTCATCGATGATTTGCCTTAAGTATTTTATTTTTTCCATGAAAAAAGTACATTTCTCATCTTTGATTTTAAACCCATAATCCTGGATTTTTTTGAATACTTGGTTTACATGAGTCTTGTGTTGTTCTTTGCTAACGCTGTTTATTAACACATCGTCCAGGTACCCTACTGCGAAATCCATCCCATTTAACATCATGTCCATAATTTGTTGAAAAATCGCAGGGGCGACCTTGACCCCAAAAGGAAGTCGGTTAAATTTGTATAATCCCTTATGGGTATTGATGCATAGCAGTTTTGAACACTCCTCATCGACAAGGATTTGAAGATAAGCGTCGCTGAGGTCGATTTTAGAAAAATATTTTCCTCCACTCAGTTTCGCAAATATTTCTTCAGGGCTTGGAAGAGGGTAATGGTGATCTTTTAATGCCTTGTTCAAACCTGTGGAAAAGTCGGCACAAACCCGAATATCTTTGTTCTTTTTCTTAACATAAACTGTAGGTGAAGCCCACTCACTGTGATCAATTTTTGAAATGACAGCCATGTTCTCGAGTCTTTCTAATTCACCGTCTATTTGCTCTATAGCGGCGTATGGAACATTTCTTTTCTTTCTGAACACAGGTAGTTCATTTGTTTTGACTTCAAACTTTGCTACCGCTTTTGTACACCTTCCAAGACCGCCTGAAAATACGTCTGGAAAATTTTCTTTTAATTCCCTCTTGAGTTTTTCTGCCTCCACATTCGAATCCTCAACCTTTTGGCAAAAGGAGCTTAAAGGCAGATACTATAGGCTAAACTTTTCAATCAGATCAGTTCCAAAAAGGTTATTCGATTTTCGCATAACAAAAATTTTGGCTTTCTTATTCTGGAAAGAAATATTCGTCAATAATTCCCCTTCGAAGGTTATTTTTTCACCACTGACGCTTCTCACCGTTTTTTGTGATTTGATCATAGTGGGTCTCCCAAGCTTCTTCCATGTCTGTACATTAATGATGGAAATGTCAGACCCACTATCAAGCTGTAGTCTTACTTTTTTTTAAGCATTTTGACCTGTACATATCTCCGGATATTTTGTTCTTCAGGTTCAATTTTTGTCAGTTTAATGGCTGTCTTTCTACCAGATTTTTTCCTACAACGTGATGCCTTATGTCCTTTCTGGTGGCAGTTGTCACATTGTTTGAATATGTAGGGACACTCATTGTACCAATGGTTATCTCCACACCTCCAACACGGTCCAGGTGGATCTTTTCCATGTTTTTTTTTCTGGTTATTCATTGAAGTCAATTTTTTCTTCTGATAGATTTTTTTAATGTGCGACACTCCGTTTTCCTCTATGTCACGACTGTCCTGTTTCAACGCAACAAAACGTTCACAGTCTTCCGCTAAGTTTTGTATTGTTATACATGGCTCATTTTCAAGTTTATTTAAAACACGACGTCTGATTTCAGAGTCTTTATATAAGACCAGACCTTGCAAGAATATTAGACATTTAAAATTATCCGATGATAATTCCTCTAATTTAAAATCGTCGCAAAGTTTATTTACTATACTTGCATACGTAATGTAGTCGTCTTCCTCTCTTCTAGTGACATTCATACACTTATATCTCCTGTGGAAAAGAGAAGTTTTTGTAGAAAACAGTTCTGTTAGTAAAGTAACTGCCTCCTCCTGGAAGTTCAACTCACTGGTCTTTTTTGGAAGGATAAAATTCACGAACTTTGTATGCTCGGCATCTCCTAATTTTCTTAGCAAAAATATAACTCTTTTAGAGTCTGTCCATGTACTGCAGTCCGATACAAAAATATCCTCATATCTTCTATAGAAGTGAGCAAAAGTGACATCGTCTTCTGGATTATAATTGAAAATTTCGATAGCGCTCCACACAGCCGTCTGGGAGAATGCATTATGATTCTCGTTTGCTTTCGTTAACTGTGTTGCCTCCAGAAATTTTCTCTGTTCCTCCTGTGTTTTTATCAAGAGTTCTTCGAAGTGTTTCTGCTGTTGTAGCAGTTTTTCTTGGAATCTTTCTTCTCGTTCAGCATGCATTTTTCTTTGGGCTTTTTGCTGTTCCAACGACTCTCTTTTAAATTTCTCCTCAATTTCAACTTGTTTTCTTTGAAGTTCCATTTGTTGTTCAACTTGCTGTCTTTGTAACGCAACATTTTGTTCCGTTTGGAATTTAAGTAATTGAAAAAGAGAATCTTTGAATTCAGTGTCCATCATTCACAAATTCAAGTTATGCACCACACAATTTACACTTGTAAAAATAAATCAGTTTTCCCCACAGCGTGCTTAATATAATTAGTTTGCACAAAACAAGAAATATATTATTCCTTAATAAAAAAAAATTCAATCCCAGTTCTTTTGTTTGAAAAACAAAACTAAGAAAAAAAGATTTTTTTTTTTTTTATATATATATGTGTACGTAGTTTTACAAAACCAAGTCCGTCGCTATAAGCCTAATAAGACTAGTTTTATGGGAAATCTTTTAAACCCCTTTTCATTTTGCAAAAATGCGACTTGCTTATTTAACAGTGCTTTGTTAGAAGCACAAATGACTTACGCGAATATATTTTTTCACTGTCCGTCCTTTGCTCTCGACAATTCTGTGGTAGACCGTTTTAACAAATAGTCAACCCGGATCTTGCTCAAATATCAGATGTTGTCTTAATAATAACGACAAACTTACACAATATCTGTAATAGTTGACGCGGATAACATTTATCTTAACGAGTCAGTGAAACTTGAAGAGAAAAAAATAAAGGTATCAGTGTATTCAATTATTTCAATAATTGAAAATGTCTTTTGCATTTTCTAGTTTTCGATTTTTGGTAGTAAGTTTTGAGTTTGTGTGTTTTTTTTTTTTTAATTTTTTTCGCTTAACTACTCAGTAGTTAATTTGCTGTTAATCCTTGCGAATTCAAATATCTGACGAAGATGGGTTTTTTTCCGTGAAGATCTTGCGAATCACTTTGGGTGATTTTTTTGCAGTGAAATCGTTTCGATTCCTCGTCGCCAATCTGTTGTGAAGTTGTCCAACAGTAAATAATAAATAAAGGAAGTCAAGTCAAGGGTTGGTTTAACAAGTGTATTAACAAAGTAAGAAAGTGACTAGCACTTGGCTAGACAGTTACAAGACTGTGCTTTGTCTTCTCTGTGTCTCTGATGACTCGCACTATTTATAGTGACAACCGGTGCAGTTTCTCCTGTGTAAGAACGGCCGGTGTAACAATTAGTTAAGGAGATTATCCTGTACATAGATATATCTAAATATATACATACCTAACATATACCCTGTACGTAGATATGATGATTGCCACTTCTTTACAGAAGAAGGCCATCCCTACAAAATTGCGTTGTCCGGTTGTGGTCACGCAGATTGTTCAGCAGGCCCAACTTATTTTTACAAGTCTTTATCACTATGGGTCTTGTAGGAATATCTGTACATGTAGATAGTCATGTTGTGTGCTTGTACGACACGCAGAGCATGCTATCTTTTATATTATGCGTTGATACAGGTGAGTATTAAATAAAGCCATATTAGTAACTTGTTATTGAAGCATTCATTAACAGAGGCGAGACACACGTGTGAACGTAACAAACAATTTATTTACACTGAATACATAGCAGTTTACCACTAATACAAGTAGTGGGAGGTAGCAGTCAGGAGTGATGGTGGGAGTCACTAAGTCAACGGGAGATAACTCGTGTTTACGTAACACTATCCTTCTTTAAAGCTGGGTTTAAGTGACAAGCCAAAGCTAGATAACTGAGAGACGATGTAAAGTGCAGGTTTTATATCAGAGTTTCTCTCTCCTAGATGGATTATCTAACAAAATCTAACGGCTTCATCTCACCGAATAGGTTAGCATCGCACCTGGGTACTATATCTGGTATAGTACATAGATATATATAAATATATACATACCTGATATATAAAGGTTAGTATGAACACTGGCGAAGTATAAATTTTTCTGAAATTTTTGACAAAAGGGTGTACACTAGTAAATGGAATAATGTCTTAATTACATTAATAGTTTTAATCCATATTATTTTTTTCTTTTCATTAGAATTTATAATCCATGTTATTATTGCTGTTTTAATCCTGCACTCTTTATTAATATTTTTACAGTTAAAATTATTATCATAAATCATTTTTTTAATTATTATTCGAATTACTGTTCTCATCTTGAATGATATTCTCACAACGTTCCAGCCGATTTAACCCCCGACCTTATTCAGATGCGTCTTGCGAACTCGGAAATCTTTTATGTCAGTCTTCCCTTCTTCAGTTTGTTTAGTAACTACCCTCTTCAATCAAAAAAGTATAGTTTTTATTTTAATAACACTACTACCTATGCAAATTTACTGCCAGCCAAAGCCATCTAGCTTTAGACACTCTAAGCAGCCAATTTGCAAAGGGGAGATAACTCAATTGAAAGCTCTTGACTGTTAATGTCATCTCAATTAACAGTATTATAAAATATTATTAGTATTATAACATATTATAAGCATTATAAAAATATTATTAGTATTATAAAATATTATAATTATTATAAAATAGTATGAGTATTATAAAATATTATAATTATTATAAAATATTATAAGTATTATAAAATATTATAAGTATTATAAAATATTATAATTATTATAAAATATTATAAGTATTATAAAATATTATAATTATTATAAAATATTATAATTATTATAAAATATTATAAGTATTATAAAATATTATAAGTATTATAAAATATTATAAGTATTATAAAATATTATAATTATTATAAAATAGTATTAGTATTATAAAATATTATAAGTATTATAAAATATTATTAGTATTATAAAATATTATAAGCATTATAAAAATATTATTAGTATTATAAAATATTATAATTATTATAAAATAGTATTAGTATTATAAAATATTATAATTATTATAAAATATTATAAGTATTATAAAATATTATAAGTATTATAAAATATTATAATTATTATAAAATATTATAAGTATTATAAAATAGTATGAGTATTATAAAATATTATAATTATTATAAAATATTATAAGTATTATAAAATATTATAAGTATTATAAAATATTATAATTATTATAAAATATTATAAGTATTATAAAATATTATAATTATTATAAAATATTATAATTATTATAAAATATTATAATTATTATAAAATAGTATTAGTATTATAAAATATTATAAGTATTATAAAATATTATTAGTATTATAAAATATTATTAGTATAAAATATATTTCAAACTTTTATGGCTCCGAGTGCTGGCTGTCGACGAAGATAGCAGAAAGAAGACAATCAAACATTGAGACAAAGATTTTGGCATTTGACTTTCGGTCAGGCGAGACTCAATTATGTCTAAAGTTATGCCAAAATAAGGGAATATATGCATAGTAGTTAAATGTTGTTGCCCTTATGCGTAAAATATGGAGAAAGGAGTAAAAATAAAGAAAAAGAAAAAGAAGGAAATGTGAAAAAAAGGGCTTTTTAAATTCAAATGATTGCGATTGGATTAAATATTTATTGCTTATATGCTAACTTTTGACGTATGTTTTTTTTTATTGATTCTTGTCGATGGAATATAAAGATGGTAAAAAGAGATTAATACACATGGCACGGACGTATTACAATATGAACATTTATATGCAAAAATAGGGTTAAATAAGTATATTTCCTTTGAAAAGTTGTGAGGAAAAAAGAAATATATTAAAGATAGGTGAATGTTGGATGCATTTAAATTTTTTCAGCCTGACTAGTGAATTTTTTATGCACTGATGAAGCCTCCTCACGAAAATCGGTGATATTTTGTATATCATGAAAAAATTCCTGGCAGCCGAGGGGTTGAATACCAGACTTCAGAGTCAAAGGTGACTTTATGACTGGGTTTGAATCTTTCGACCAGCATCTCCTACACTGAAGATTGCATAAGCATGAAACACATGTGTCTGTAGGTAAAAATAAAAAATATTTATATAAAATATTGTGTATATATAGAGAGAGATTTAAAAAAAAGCTTTTCGTCATTTATACATATATATATATATATATATATATATCAGTTAGGTACGTGTATATGTTTATATATTTCTATCTATAGGATTTACTCCTAAACTAATAAACCGATTATTTTTACTTTTGGAACATGGCTGCTAGGCGAAAGGGGGGGGGGGGTAATGTGGGATATATTTACTTTAATTTAGTTTTGTGCAAAGGGAGTAAAAAGGGTGTGGAAGCCTTTTGTAAAAATTCAGATACCTCCGATTTTTGTGAAATTTTAACAATAGGTATTAGACATCAATTAATAATTATTCCCAAAATGTCAGTTTCTTTGGAGTATTGTGAAAGGGTTTGTGGGGGCATAATATGAGTACAACCTCTCATTTGAAAATTTAAATATTGCAGATTTGCATTAAATTTTAGTCATTATCATGAGACAACAAGTAAACAACATACCCTGAATGTCAGTTTCTACTTAAGACCCCTTCAGTATAAGCCTTAAATTTTCGACATTTTCTAAAATACAAAATCATGTAATAGATTTTGATCAAAATTGGAATAAGGGTTCGAGACACAAGGTTTGATATCATTATGTCTTGATTTTAATCTTCGTAAGGGGACATGAAAGTGGTGCAAAACTTTTATGTTCGCGGAATCAATTTTACTCGTTCTGGATTGGGTATTTTCCTAATATATATATATATATATATATATATATATATATATATATATATATATATATATATAATGGTAATAATTCAGGTAAAAACATCCACAGGGTAGTAATCCAAAGAATTTCAACCGGGTTTATAAAAAGTGCTCAATATCAAATAGAGCTTTATATATGATTATTTTTATTTACACAGACATGTACAAAATCTGCGACACTGGCATGTCGATGTTATCGATCAACAGTTATTATAAACTGAGATCTCATCAGGCAGAGTTTAGAATCCGATCTTAACCTCAGATCATATTTGGTTCTCTCCAGATATGATCTGAGATTAAGATCGGATTCTAACTCTGCCTGATGAGATCTCAGTTTATAATAACTGTTGATCGATAACATCGACATGCCGGTGTCGCAGATTTTGTACATGTCTGCGTAAATAAAAATGATCATATATATATATATATATATATATATAATCAAGAAAAAGAATGATTGAAAGAATTACAAATTTTTTTATTAAATTATCAAAAGTTCGAAAATAAGGAGAAATCTCAAATCCTTAATCTATGGGTTTTCAAAGATAAATTCTTCTCATCAGAGGATAAAGACAGGTGATGTATGTATTACCGGTGATGATTTAATAAAATTTGTAATTCTTCCAACTTTTATTTTCATCATTGTTTTTCTTGATTTATTGCTCTATTCAGTATATTGAGCTTTCCATTATCACGATAGGTCATTATTTAAAGATACAACATTTATCTTTAAATTTTCATTCATTGTTATATATATATATATATAATTATTTTAAATAAATATTTTTAATATCCATAGACATATGTTTCATGTTCACCAACAATCATCAGTATGGATGATGTAACTGTACCGCCGGTCAAACAACACGAACACTGGACCCGAAAAATTAGAATCCAAGCTTTTTATCGCTGGGGCCGTCGTGACAATCACATTTTCAAAGCAAGAGAAATTATCCCTATCTTTTTTATTTGTAAACACAGTTAGAAAAAGACAGTGTTCTATTGCAAGTTTTTGGGTTTGATTTATGCTTGAAAAAACTTCCATTTTAATTGTTCTAATTAGCCGTAATTTGCAATTAACTTATCAAGTGATTTATCTCTTACTAACTTTTTATCTATCACTTTCATCCTATTTCAATGTATGTTGGGAGGTGACGGTGGTTAAGTGGATAACGACATGGACTGAAGACCTGGGTGTTCCAAGTTCGAATCCAGTCGGTTCCACAGTATCACTTTCACTTAGGGATGTTGGCAATCTTCTCGTGGTCCTTCCCGTAAGTACCCAGTGTCTTTTTAGAAAGATTTCTAACTAGAAAAACATTGGGAAAACTAATGCCAACACCAGAATCATCTGATTCACACGAAAGAAGAAGAAGAATGTATGTTGTTTGACCCTGTTACCTCTCTTATTCTATACGTTGTCGTCTCTATTTTATTAAATATTTAACTGGTTTTGCAAACTCATTTTTTTCCTGATACAAACAATCTAACCCAACAGGGTGCAGTTCTTCTAGTATATATTTATGAATTACGTAACTGTACCAGAAATAATGCTATGAGAATTTCCTTTTTGTAATTTACATTTCCTCCCTAAGTTATTCGCCCCACTGACCCCAAGTAGGTGGATTTATGAGGGAGACGACCGAGCCTTCTCGTCAGATGAGTCGCCTATTTTATTATGGGGAAATTCACCGATTCAAACGATGAAAGGCGTATCTGTATCAAGTCAGAATGACAAACTACCTGGAATGTGAAGAATCAATTCTTTTCTGTGTGATCTGTCAGTGTGTTCAGCTGCAGAATTTGAGTCATAGAAATTTCTCAACTCAGAACGAAACAAAAATCACAATAAAAACAAAAATACAATTACCATCTATCTATCTATCTATCTATCTTTTTTCTATCTATCTATCTATCTATCTTTTTTCTATCCATCTATCTATCTATCTATCTATCTATCTATCTTTTTTCTATCTATCTATCTATCTATCTTTTTTCTATCTATCTATCTATCTATCTATCTATCTATCTATCTTTTTTCTATCTATCTATCTATATATCTATCTATCTATCTATCTTTTTTCTATCTATCTATCTATCTATCTATCTTTTTTCTATCTATCTATCTATCTATCTATCTTTTTTCTATCTATCTATCTATCTATCTATCTATATATCTATCTATCTATCTTTTTTCTATCTATCTATCTATCTATCTTTTTTCTATCTATCTATCTATCTATCTATCTTTTTTCTATCTATCTATCTATCTATCTTTTTTCTATCTATCTATCTATCTATCTTTTTTCTATCTATCTATCTATCTATCTATCTATCTTTTTTCTATCTTTTTCTATCTATCTATCTATCTATCTATCTATCTATCTATCTATCTATCTATGTAAAGTAGTAATAAAAAAGATTCATATGAAGATACATGACGTGCAGTTGTTTATAAATGCTGTCTATTTGTTTTTACCAAGAAATATTTTTGGATAAAGGACAGAGGACTATGCGAAATATTCTAACTATAAAGAAAAATCTCTGAAGAATAGATTTCTCAAGTTATCAGTAGAGTGATAAAAAAATATATGCTAACAAAGAAAGTACATATATACCGATATAATTTCTTCTACTGTCAGTACTAAGTTTGTTAGCGCAATGGATAAGTTACTTGGCTGATGATCGCATTTGGATGTGACAGGCCTCTCGAGTTTCAAATCTCGGCGTGGATACTCTTGACTCTGACAGCTGTTTCGTTTTTTCAATATGGCTGTATATATCATCCGATTTATTTTTAACAGCAAAATTTACGATTTGGCAGGATTTTTCCTTCTTGTCGATTATTATGACATCCAGTCTCCTTGCTTGTATGATTTTATCTGTTTTCACCTCCATATCTAAGAGGATTTTGTGTTTTTCGTTTTCCAGTACTGTTTCTGGTTTATGTTTGTACCATTTGTCAGTGTGTTCGAAATTCAATTGTTTGCATAGTTCCCAGTGTACTGCTCTCCCCATGCAGTTACTGTTTCGTCTCTTTGTCCACACAGTTTGCATTTACTGTTTTCCTGGGTTTTATCCATTCTAGCTTTAATGTAGTTTGTCTGAATCGCATTGTTCTGTGCAGCCGTCAGTAAAGATTCTGTTTCTTAGTCATGCCCAGCTAATTTCATGGGTTTCTTCTTTTGTCATTTTTATGAAACAACCATGTAGTTGTTTTTCTTCCCACTTTTCTTTTCTTGTTTCTGGTTTCGGTGCTTCCTGAGTTGTTCATTGGGGCAGTGTCTCTTGCTGCAGTGATCAGCCTTTCTGTGTTCTGGGTTATGTTATGTATTTCTCCAGCTTTTTCTTTGTGTCTCCCACACAGTCTTCTATACTTACCAGTCCTCTTCCCCCTTCATTTCTTTTCACATAGAGTCTGTCTGTATTGTCTTTTGAATGTAGTGCGTTGTGCATGGTCATTAATTTTCTAGTCTTCTGGTCAAGGTGCCTGAGTTCTTCTTTAGTCCAGCAGAATATCTTATTAGTGATACTGCCTAGGTGTTTATTCCTTTTACTAGATGTCTGCTATATAATTTTGTTTCTAAGAGTTTCCTTGTTCTTCTCAGATATTTTTTCCAATCATTTCTGTTGATTTGATGGGGTCTACTTCCAGAACTTTCAAATTGTCATAGCTCTCCTGTTCGCCTAGTGCCCTCATCTCTTTTTGGTTGGACAGTTCCATGCCCTCGGTCGTCTCCAGTTTTTCTCTTTTCATCGCTAGCAATGCACACTTTTCCAATCCGAATTCCATTTGAATACTATGGCTGAAGATTATGGTCGTATTTATTAGCTTTTCCAGTTCCTTTTTGCTTTTTGCAAATAGTTTCAGATCGTCCATGTACATGAGGTGGTTTATTATTTTTTCTGTGTCTGTAAACTTGTATCCGGCATCACATTTTTTGAGTATGTAGTTGAGTGGCATCATGGCTATTATAAAAAGTAGTTGTGATAGAGAGTCTCCTTGGAAAATGCCTCTATGTATTTTTATCTCATTCAGGTGGTGTCTTCCATCTGTCAGTTCTAGTCCCCATGTTTCCATTGCTTTCTTAATAAGATTGATAATGCTGTCGGGTATCTTGTATATTTTTAAGCATTAAATTATCCATGTTTGAGGGATTCTGTTGTAAGCTTTCTTGTAGTCAATCCATGTTATAGATATGTTATTTTTTTCTGCTTTTTTTCGGGAAGCAGTCCACGAATGTTCAGGGATTGGTAGATTTGTTCTCTCAGTGTGTCGTCAGGATTTTCCACGTTGTTGGTAAACAGGTTATCGATCTGTAGTTACTTGGGATCGTTCCCTTTTTGGCATCTTTTTGTATTAGCGTTGTCCTTCCATTGGTCATCCACTCTGGTAGTCTGTTTTGTGGATACATTCTCTCAGTTTCTGTGCTAGCCTTTCATGTAAGATCATGATTTTTTTAAAAACTAGTATGCATGTATTCCATCGTGGCCTGGTGCTTTCCGGTTGTCTTAATTGTTTCTTCATTAATGTCTGTTTCTGTTCCTTCTTCAATTTCCTGTAGTTCATCATTCATGTTTTTCAGCCACTTCGTATTTTTGTTGTGTTATTTAGACTTTTCCCATATCTTGCTCCAGAAGTGGTTTGTCTCTGTCGAGTTCGGTTTTTCTGTTGTTGTTCGTTCTCCGTTTACGTTTTTGTAAAACTGGCTTTCATTGTTTTCAAAGATCCTGTTCTGTTTGTGCTGTTCCGATTTGTATCTATATCGTCTCAGTCTTCTTTCTATTGCGGCTATCTTTTGTTTTAGTTCCTCATGTTTCTTATTTAGTCTTTCCTTGTGATTCAGATTTCTGCTTATCCATCGTTTCCTGTTCTCTTTCATCCTGTTTACGGTTTTAGCTTCTATTCGAAGTTTGCTAATCTGGTTTTCTAGTCTGATTTCCCATCCAGGCTTTGTCGGTCTATTCTTTTGGTCAGTCTTTTTTTTCTCATGCTTATTGATTTTGTCCCTGCATACATCAAGTTGTTTAGGTCTGTGATAGTTTCTGTTCTCCATTTCTTTTGATTCTTCCTCAGTGAGTTCTGTGGTTCCGTAGTCTTCACTCTCTTCAGTTTCAGTGTTTATGTTTTGCCTGTTTCGTTCGAGGGAATTTTCGTCAAGTGGTGTTTCTTGATCTATCATGCCATTTATCTTTTGTTTGATTTACGTTAATTCGATCTCTTGAGGATCTGTCTTGCTTGATCTGCTACCCTTTGTTCCGTTGTATGGTAGTCAGTAGAAAAGCCCCATATATTTTTCATTCATTTCCGGTATCCTCTTTCTATGTGGTGGCGGCTTTGGTAGTAGTATTCTATTACCAGTCTGTTCTCTTTTGTGGTCCATTTCTTTCTATGGCTTTTTGGTTTATTCTTTTCATTCCTGCTTTCTTGTGTTTGGTCTGTGTCCTTGTCATACCTGGAATTATAGAGGTTACTTACCTGATTTTTTTGTCTGTGATCTTTTTCCTGAAATTAAAGGAGCTGACATTTGCCGGGTGCAGACCGGTTCCCCCATGTTGAGCATCGAGGGAGCATCTGCCCATCATGACACTCAGATCTTTCTTCTGAGTCCCACGGCTTGTATTGTTATTATGTTGCATTATTCATATTTTGGTGTATGTGGCAACACCAGGCCCAGGTTTAATTTGCCTGTTATCCTATTACAGGGATAGTGTTTATTTCATTTTCATGAAAGACAAAGTGCACTATCACACATACATAGAGGGACATTTACGATAAACAAATATATATATATATATATGTGTGTGTGTGTGTGTGTGTGTGTGTGTGTGTGTGTGCGTGCGTGTGTGTGTGTTAATTAACTACTTAGTATAAGTTTTCTAGGCTACTCTTAATTAAAAAGAAAAAAGGACGATAGGTTCCCCTCCCGTGTTTGTCTGATGAATTGACGTTTAGTTATCAAACGCGTCTTGCACCGGCACATTCGTGATTTTAAATGTCCATCGGCTTCTCATAAAATAACGCAAACCTTTTTTCTCTCACGTGAATAATTATTTTTTTAATTCAATTCCTTTCAACTCAAAGAAAAGCTAACATAATACATCTCCTCCCGAAAAGAAATCTCCTAAGTTATTAGTTAAAAAAAATAAAAATAAAAATAAATGAAAATTGTATAGCTACCAAAAGAAACGTCTTGCATCGGTTCGGTCGTGATTTTAAATGCTCATCAGCTCCTTATAAAATAATGGTAAATTCTTTTCTCTCGCGTGATCTATTCATTTTTTTTTTAAATTCCTTTCAACTCAAAGAAAAGCTTAAATAATATATCCCCCATGAAAAGAAATCTCCTAAGCTAGAGTTATTGTTATTATTATTATTATTATTATTATTATTATTATTATTATTATTATTATTATTATTATTATTATTATTATTATTATTATTATTATTATTATTATTATTATTATTATTATTATTATTATTATTATTATTATTATTATTATTATTATTATTATTATTATTATTATTATTATTATTATTATTATTATTATTATTATTATTATTATTATTATTATTATTATTATTATTATTATTATTATTATTATTATTATTATTATTATTATTATTATTATTATTATTATTATTATTATTATTATTATTATTATTATTATTATTATTATTATTATTATTATTATTATTATTATTATTATTATTATTATTATTATTATTATTATTATTATTATTATTATTATTATTATTATTATTATTATTATTATTATTATTATTATTATTATTATTATTATTATTATTATTATTATTATTATTATTATTATTATTATTATTATTATTATTATTATTATTATTATTATTATTATTATTATTATTATTATTATTATTATTATTATTATTATTATTATTATTATTATTATTATTATTATTATTATTATTATTATTATTATTATTATTATTATTATTATTATTATTATTATTATTATTATTATTATTATTATTATTATTATTATTATTATTATTATTATTATTATTATTATTATTATTATTATTATTATTATTATTATTATTATTATTATTATTATTATTATTATTATTATTATTATTATTATTATTATTATTATTATTATTATTATTATTATTATTATTATTATTATTATTATTATTATTATTATTATTATTATTATTATTATTATTATTATTATTATTATTATTATTATTATTA
>OY744519.1:27541512-27559012 GCA_963556195.1 Sepiola atlantica | reverse complement strand
CATATTTTTAAGGAGTGACATGTTCGGGTTGTTTCAGTTCATGTTTGTACGAATGTGTAATATGCGAGCGTGTTTGATGTAAAGTGATTTTTGTGGCAATTGTAATGGGTATGTGGGCTTGAAGTTCGTTATTCGCGCTAGAAATTAAAAGAGATTATCTACTTTTTGACTTTTGCCTCCCCCACCTCCTCGGTCGAGCCGGTTGGGGAGGGGGAGTTGTCGACGATCTCCTATGCGTGCGTTCGGCCGGAAAGCGGAAGAAAAAGAGAAAGAAAAGAGGGTGCGTGACTTGTTTTATAGGGAGTCAAATCACGCGTGGTCAAGCTGACCTGTTGGTTCCTGATTAGCCGGAATCGTCGGCCAACGTGCTTTCACGAGATCACCCCCTCTTCTCTACCTCAGTGATGAAGAAGAGCTGAGTAAACAAAGAAAGAAAGAAGTCGCAACAAATATCCCCTAGCCGGTTGTGGCGTCTGCCACAACTTTTAACAACTTACACTCAACTGTGTATGCCACAGAAAAAAATTGTATAGATTGTTGTTTATAGTAAGGCATTGTTTTCCTTTCTTTAGCGATCTTTTTTTAAAAACAGATTATGAGATAGTCTTATAATCTATGTGAGGATTATCTCCTATAAGGTAACTAGGGACCAACTTAGTAACTGTGGTTGGGGATGGCTAAGTCTGATCCATTAGATCGGTTACTCTTTTTATTTCTCGTAAAGTCGGTACTCTCTGTCACTCAAAACGCTTTCTCACGCATGAGGCTATACTCTTTCTCTACAAATCTACCATATTATCTTGTATGGAGTCCTGTTGTCATATTTGGGCTAGTGAATCTCTGTCCAATTGATAAGGTTCAGAAGCGTATCTGTAATTTGGTTAACCTCAACCTTTCTTCTTCTCTGCCCCCTCTCCTTCACAGACGGGATGTTGCTAGTCCCAGTCTCTTCTATAAGTACTATTATGGCACGTGTTCTTCAAAATTGTCTGATTTATTCCCTGCTTCCTTTGTTCCAGCTCGCCTGACTCGTTCGTCTAGTGGTCTTCATCAATTCGCTGTTTTTACACCTCGTTATAATACAACTTATATTCCAGTAGCTTCTTTCCAAGAACTTCAGGCTTGTGAAATTATCTTCTTGCTGACTGTTTTCCTCCTATATATAGCCTTAGTCTTTTCAAGATCAAGGTCAATGACATCTCCTGTCTTTGTGTTAATCGTCTTTCGTTGCATCAAGTGGCTTCATACTTTGTCTGGAGCGACTTCCATAAAAAAATAAAAAAAAGGTCATGGGCGCCAAGTGAATTGAAAGAATGTCTGCATAACGAGATGGTAACATATATAAAAAGATGTAATGTAATAATTTTATTTTATTTTCAATCAATAGTGTTTTATACTTGTTCTAATATTTTGAGGTTAATACCTCCTTTTCAAAAGAAGTTCATATCACATTCACGTATGTGTTGTGTGTTGGCCGGTAATATGTGGGTGCAGTAATGAACGTAACCTTTTTAAATTTTTATTTATTTGCTGTTTTTTTTTATTTATTAGCGTGAATAATAATTTTTATTTATTTTATATTTTGTGTCAATATTATGTATATTTGTTTATCCGCTTTTCTATTTTCTATTTTATGTATTATTTATTTATTTAGTATGACATTTGTTTAGATTTAAGCTATTTGTATGAGTTGAAATATTGTATCTAAGGGAGATAATCGTGCTTTAATTGATTGTAGCATTACAGAACGGTGCCCCTTGCACGGTCGTTTGATTTTATTATAGGCGTGTGGGGACCTTAGCTTAGTAAGGTATTGTGTCTTAGAGGATCTGCTGAGATCCAAGCTTACATTAGAATAGTTAAAGAGATGTTTAAAAGAGTAAAAACAGATAAACCATAGAAAAACATGTATGAAAGTTGAATTAAAGATAAGGCATGAATATAGTTGAAGGAAGAATAAAACGTAGTTTAAAAGTAACAGAAAATATTTTTATATGTACAAAATCTTACATGGTGGTAAAATGTTAGTTTGAAATGTTCGTTGAAAGTCAGTTCCGAGAATAGTAGTAAGCACGTGTGTGCGACCATGTTTGTATGTGTGTGTGTGTTGCATGCGATAGATAAGGTGTGAATGTCACTTTGTGTCCATGTGTGTATTGCGTGGGACAATATGCGTGTGTGACAGTGTGCGTGCGAGCGGAGAGTTGATACGTCGTTTCGGCATTTGTATGTGTGCGCCTTTGTGTGTGTGGTCGTACGCATGTGTGTGTGTGTGTTCGTGCGTGCGAGAGTTGAAAATGATAGGGTGTGTACGTGCCTTTGTCAGCAGTGTGTTTAAGCATGTGTGTGTGTGTGTGTGTGTGTGTGTGTGTGTGTGTGTGTGTGTGTGTGTGTGTGTGTGTGTGTGTGTGTGTGTGTGTGTGAGTTGAAAGTAGCCGCTGTGTGTGTAAGTGAAATGTCCATCAGCCTCCGGCACCCGAGTAGTTGGAGGGAAGCCTGCCGTGGCCACCGAGAGTAGTAACTCTCGGTGGCCACGAGCCTGCTCGCTGGAATGAAAAGAAAGAGGAAAGAGAGAGTTTGGCGCTGCGTGATGCTTCGTATATATTTGACCAGTGGTTGCCCGACGTAGTTGTAAGCAACCCACGTGATCAACATTTATTGCGCCTTTTTTTTTAGACTACTCCTGAGAGCTGGTTTTTATGGCCCCAGTTTGAGCTTTTGTTGTGAATAATAGATATAAAGACAACGTTTTACCGATCATTTTAGTATGATTTTACGAAGGAATCCAATAGTAGTAATTATTATACATGTTTTGTTTTCGTCTTCTAAGGACTACTTCCATTCCTTGGTGACGCCGGGTGTGCCTGTTAATTTAAAGATGAATAGAAAACACATAGGAAGATAACCACGTGATCTGAAGAGGCGAGTAACAACTAGCCAAAATGCATTATTAATCAGATGTCTGTAAACTTGTGTAACCCTTAAATTTTTCAAATTATTTTTTTAAAACTTAGTTCACCCCATACAAGGCCAGTTGCCACTGTAAACGTAAGGGGCTACTGAGAATTAGGGTGAAAGTTTAGGAGTTCATCTTAAATTGGGAAGTGTGCAGCTAGATGTTTGTTCACATTAGTTTTAAATTTCTGCATGTCGGTACAGCCGGGGAAACAGGAAGCAGGGAGGGATTTCCAAGGGCCGGCAGCTCGAGGGAAGAAACTATTGGAGTAGAAGGCTCTCCGGCATCTGGGGACCTCCACAGTGAATGGATGGGATTTAGCTGATTGTCGTTTTGGTCGAGTGTATTTACGTCGAGGGGGCAACAGAGCAGCAAGTTCATCGGAGCACATTCTATTGAAGTACAAAGATGCAACACTGCGGCGATGGGGCAGGGGCTGGGGCTTGGTAAATAGTGAGGAATGTATTAGATTAGATACTCATTTTTGGACCTTGTCTAAGAGGGAGAGACTAGTTGATGGTGCAGTCAAGTCAAGATGTGACAGCAATACTCCATGCATAGGCAGATTGTTGATTTGTAGAGATATAGGATACTGTCAGGTGTGAGAAGTTACATACTCAGCCTGTGTGTCATTCAACTCTCTCTATCTACCTATGTCTGTATCTGTCTTTTTGCTTCTCTTTCTCTCACATTATTGTTTTATAAATAATTTGACTTGTTTTGGTTTGTCTTCACAATGGCAGCCATGATTGTCTATTTATTGTTGGTTTGAAATTGTATTTCTTGTCCTGGAATAAAATTTTATTAATTGACAAAAAAAAAACAAAAAAAAACCTATCTGTGGAATGAATAGATCTGGTCATCTTCGGTCTATGTGAGGTTGGTGACGGCGATTTCCGATTATTGGACCAGTGTTTGGCGTGTGCCCTGCAAATAACTGTAGTTGTTCACAGAGTCGTGGTAACCATTGTATCTTCTTTTCAGCTGTAGACCGCTATTCGAGATGTGCTGCCGGCAAAACATAAACTTTTTGTTCTAAAAAGCTATATCTTGTAACATCGTATTTAAAAAAAAGATAGAAAATCGCTCCAGACAAGGCATGAAGTCATTTGATGTGAGGAGCTAAAGTATGGTGAGTCAAGATAGCTTTTAGCTAATACTGACTGAGAGAACACTGAGAACTATTAGAAAATAGGCATCCGTCTCTTTATATATATTCTTTAGTCAGTTGTCCTATTGGTTGCGAAATGAGTTGGCATTAAAGAAAAACGATTAGGAATTGCTAAGTGAAAAATGGGTGCTTCTGTATTATTGGGGCAGCTAAAATTTTCATCTCTAATTTAGAAGAGTCTGTTTAAAGTAGGGGTGGGACGTAATGGGTGAAAATTTCAGATTCATGCGAGTAGTATTTTTTTGGTGTTCATTTATACATAAATAACACTAAACAATCAAACATTTTGAAAATTTTGCAAAATTCAGAAGGTGCAGGCCACAAGTTTTTGGCTATTTTACATTCATGAAACCCCTTTCACAGCCTGAAAATGGCCCTAAATTAAAGTACTATATCAGATTTAACCATCTATATCCATTCATAGCTTTTGAGGATGTTTTAGGACCTGCAATGTCGCATGAAACCACTTTTTCACCGAAAAATGATGGATTTTGAGTCCCGTGGAGCCCTAACGGCTATTTTTGGCCTGCACCTTCTGAATATATATATAGTGCGGTTCAAAAGTAGATATACAGTCATATATATATATATATATATATATATATATATATATATATGGTAGAACGCTGTCGAAGGTTCGATCTCTGTCTAAGTTAGCCATGCTGATGACGGCTGTGAGGCAGAAACACGTGTCCATGGATTACTTTTATGTACGTATAAAATAAATAAAAATATATATATTAACGAAAAATACGTCCTATACGGCTAATAATGCAATTTTCTGCATCTACAGTGGCGGCTTGTCTAGTTTGGAGTGAACAAAAATAAAAACATGTTAATAAATAAAGGGCAACGATGTACATATTATTCACTGCATTTATTATACAAACGTTGCATAAACATGTAAACATAGGTACTTGAATTGCTTACCAATTTATTTCAAACGAAATGATTATTATAAATACATTAATTTTTATTTTAAAATATGACGCTTTCACTTCAATATAATATGTCACTGATTTCCCTGATGTGACACTAACTATTGTATTCCTACTTTTGCATCCTCATCCTCTCTCTCTCTCTGTAATAAATATGTGTTATTGTTTATTATCTATGTACATATACGTTTCGTCCTTAATAATCGGAACTCATCAGCAATTAAGATATGACTATTCACTACCGATCATGCGATTCGAAACCCCGGATTACGAGAATTTTGCTAACTCAAATCCGACGCCTTAACCACTCGGCCAAAGTTGAACAGCGAATAAACGGTGATAATCTTAATACTTTATACGGCGGCTTGACATCATAGAGCGTTCGACTTTAATGAAAGGAACGATGCATTTAAAGCTAGCGACGTCATGCTGTGTTAATACTACACTTACAGTGCTCTACTAGACGGGTTTTTCTAGGAGCTACAAATATATATATATATATATATTACAGAAGATCAGAACAACAACGGTACCGTCGGTTTCAAATCCAAACAAGGGGACCTATAATTGATCTCATTTAACGGATGCTCTTCAACCTTTGCTTATATCTGCTACTCCGGTTTTAATGCATATATTAATAAATATTACGCTCTTATTCTTGATCTTCCTAAATAATTGAGCACTCTGCTGTGGTTCTTTCCTACTAAAGGCAAATATTATTAAATAACACGGACTGTTTTTGCTTGATAAGACTTCCTTTTTTTTTTCAATTTTCCGAATGGTCCATTTAGTGTTTCGGTCAAATTGGTGTGGAGGAGTAGTAGGGTGGTACATAGTAAAGAGAAGGTGAGGTCACAACTGAATATATACACACAAAAAAGCAAGACGCGGTTGAATATTTTATTTTATTATACATTTTGATGCGGGTTATGCAATTTTCAAGGTTAAGTCTTTTCTAGTTACAGATGAAAATAAAACGAATTAAAATTAAATTGGATTATAACTGGTTTACAAAAAAAAATTTTGGTCTGAGGCAAGAATGGGGATAGGTGTTTTTTGCTAATTTGGATGTGCTGAATTCAAATTTATAAATAGTTTTGCTCTATTACCTCTAGTTTTCTGGCTTTTAAATAGTTACATTTTAGTACAAGCAGAATAAATGTGCATATTTCAAGAGTTGCAGCAGCTTATAACAGATAAAACAGGATAGATAAAGAACACTGATTCAATAAATATACTTGGATGACACAATTACACAATTCATAGTACCACAGACAGTCAAAAGTGTGTTTTCTTAGAAGACCTGGTGTATTTTGCCTCCGGAATGTCACGCAAGAGCATCCAGCAGAATGATAATAAATATGTGCTAGGGAAAGGGTTACATTGACGAATGAGGAGGCCATCTATGCTATAAAGGTAAGGTAGATATTGTATTTTGATAGATTAGATTAAGGTTTATAGTAATTACTAACTTTATTATATAGGATTACTATATATTCAAGGTTATATGTAGGTTGCAGAGAAGGCATGACTTACTATGTCTACAATTAATCGAAGTTTCATGTTTTTTATTAATAAGTTTACCCCTATCACTAAATCTGATTATCTTAAACTTTTTGTTTATAATGGTGTTTTTAGAGATCTACAAGTGCTAGTTTTGCTAATGATATTCCATTTGACTATTGGTGTTTTATTGTTTGTGGTGTGGATAAAGAGAGGTTTTATTTATATAATCAAAATTATTAAAGGAGCATTTATGGTTGGTGAATCTTTCTTTGAAAGTATTTCAGCGATTCCTATATAGAATTTGTTTTGGGTTGGATTTTCTCTTGTAATAGAAGCTTGGTAAACTACAGAGATTAATATAAATGTTTTATTAATGAGTTACAGGCCTTTATCTCCTTAGCTTAATTGTAGGAATTAAGGTGCGTATTATCATTAAATATTTTAGCATTATGTTTTAAAATTATTTTTTCTAACTTATCACTACAACTGTGACTTAATTTTAGTGTATTTTATAAAACATTTTATGTTGCTTTTCCTTGTGATGAATTAGTTTTAGAATTCCCATACTATCATTGGATTGGAATGGTAACTTGTGAGCGGTATCTTGAATGGTTTAGTCTTTGTTTTGTTTTTTGTTTTTGTTTTTTTTTGGGGGGGGAGGGATTTCTTCATCATTGTGCCGCCCGACGTGAAAGTGTATTATCGCACATTGTTCCGGTTTTTTGTGGGTTTTTTTAATGCATTTGGGACCGATTATTTGCTTGTTGGCTTGGTGGCAGAAATAATGCACGAGCTACTTTTCTAAGACATTTTCTAGGACTTTCTTTTTTTATCGTTGTTCTTTCTTGTTTTTTAATTTTAACTTTTATTTTTATTTTTTTCCTCTTCTCTTCTTAAGTGGCCTCAACTATTGCAACGCCACATTGTGTATTGTCGGCAGTTGAACCCCTTATTCCAGACATTTAATTTCCCTGATGATCTGCCAAGCAAGTACCTGCTTGGTAGTGAAACACGTGTAGGAAAAACATTTAATTTGAATAAATAATATTTGTAAGAAAAAATATATTTAATGGTGATCATTGGTGTCCTGAAAGGAATGCTTTGGTAAGCCTTCATAAAATCACACACACACACACACACACACACACACACACACACACACACATACATATATATATATATATATATATATATATATATATATGTATATATATATACATACATATATATATATATATATGTCGAAAAAATGAAAAATAAACATTCACCTAAAAGGTTCAGTGGAACGCCCCGACTCTGTCGTTGAGTGCTATCGAATGTTTATATGTTTATATTCGCCGCTTTCAGTATAAATATCACTTAATTTCTCCATTCGTAGGTAATAATATTAAAAAATAATTTAATATTGTATATATATATATATATATATATATATATATATATATATATATATATATATATATATATATATATATTACAGATTGCTCCTCTCGATGTAAGCGTCGGGTAATTTGAATTTCTAATTTGTAGAAGCCAAAACCACGGAAATATATATATATATATATATATATATATATATTAAAATTGCGTTTTTTTATGAAAAAGCAAAAATGACACAATACTGGTCAACTCTGATGATAGAATTTTATTCCGAAATTAATAGGATTAAAGTAAAATAAAAATAAATTAATCTTGCATTGATAAAGGCTTCTATTTTCAATTTTATAATACTGACCCAGCAATGCTTTGAAATGAATGACCCATTTTATAAAATATTTATTTATTTAAAATCAACTTAGTATCCACCGAGGAACAATTTTTCCCGCCAGTGCGATCCTCTTGATTAAAAGATTTTTAAAAATAAATCACCGTTGAGAGACCATGCAGAATTTTCTAGTGACATGTAACGAGGAAGGAAAAAGAAAAAGAAAAACACAAAATGTTTCCAGTTCCAAAGAAGACATTATACAGTCGGAACTAAGTTGATTTTAAACAGTCTAGCCGCACTGATGAGCTGTGAAACAGCGAAACAGTCTGTATGTGGATGACTATATGAAGCTCCACCCGGGTATAGCTTATTTGTAAGGGTATCGTCAACTGCCATTAGCTTTAAGGCATAGCTCAGTAGGTAAAACTAATTTCGAGCTCCGACAATTGCAATGTTTACATTGAGATATATCTTACATTCAGTCAGTGTCGCATGATGGCGACTGTCAGCTCGACGGTTGCGTTTCGATCCCGGCTTGAGGCACTAACTGGTCTAGCCGCACTGATGAGCTGTAAGACAGCGAAAGTCTGTATGTGGATGACTATATATATATATATATATATATATATATATGTGTGTGTGTGTGTGTGTGTGTGTGTAATAGAGCTCAATTTCAAATAAAGCAATATATTAAGTATACTTTTTTATTCATTTTAAATTTAATATATTTTGTATAAATAAAAATGTAGACTATATGTATATGTGCGCACGTGTGTGTGCATGAGTGGCCATATGTCGGCCAATATCGATTAACATTTATTCGACTTCAATGAATTGATCGCGCAACAATGACGTTGCTTTATGTGTCGTCAAACACAGCATGGGAGTTTACAACAAATCGTAGAAAAGTAATTAAATGATCACAAGCGAAGTAAACACCTATATTCGATTTGGGTGAGAAAGAAGTATATATATATATATATATATATATATATATATATATATATATATATATATATATATATATATATATATATATATATATATATATATATATATATATATATATATATATATATAATATTTGTTTTGTTTATTATCTATGTACGTATACGTTTCGTCTTTTAATCGGGACTCGTCAGCATAGAGATATAACTATTCACTACCGGGATACGAGTATGTTACAACTCAAATCCCGACATCTAGATCCACACGGCCACCGCTGAATAGCTAGATAAAAAGTGATAAGTTTAACACTTATTTCGGCGGCTTCACGTCAAGAGAGCGTTCAATTTAATGAAAGGAACGATGCATTTATATATATATATATATATATATAATATTTATAAATAAATATTAAATTATTTATACCTACAGACGCTAGCGTTTCAAGCTTATTGCTCTCATCAGTGCAGGGAAGTAACAATTTCAGACGGTCAAGAGGCGCGAACCCGGTACACAGAGTCAGCCATATCCACTCGGCCCACGGAAACTGTCACGTAATTTAGGGAAATTAAGATCTATATGTACCTAGAAGCGGGCACAGATAGAAGACTAGTCGAGAGTGTTCAACGAACGTATTCGGAACTTTGCATCAGAGCTTTTTGACAGTCTATTTTTAACTTCCCCGAGAGTGCTCAACTTTAATTTCTTAAAGGGGCTTAGTATAATATTTATAAATAAATATTAAATTATTTATACCTACAGACGCTAGCGTTTCAAGCTTATTGCTCTCATCAGTGTATATATATATATATATATATATATATACAACATATGAGAGAGAGAGAAATAAAGAAAGCAATTTTTGTATGTATTATTTAAATTAATAGAATAAATGGCAGATATTTTAAGAGAAGATAAGATTATCCCCCCTTCAAATATATATATATATATATATATATATATATATATATATATATATATATATATATATATATATATATAACACATAAAGCTTTTAATAACAGTAATACAACCCCACTAGGTAAATAAATAAATAAATAACAGTCGGCCACACCAGAATTTAATCCACTCGCCGATCCATACATAAATTACACTACACACCATCACCTCTAAATACGAATACACCATAGAAACAGACAAACATGCAGCATCCGTAATCAACAATTATATTGTTTTAAATAATACTAACTTACAATTAAGGATCATTGGTCCATATAGGACGCCCAAAAGGGACAGTTGAAGGAATTCATCGGACGATGAAAACGGTTATCTTGGGATTCTATTTTTCAAACTGGCTTCATTTCATGAGTCGCCGAATATTTGTGATGCTTTGTAAGGGCTAGGTTTACCCATGTCAATGAAATCATTCTACGTCTCTGAAATAAGTAATGTATAGTTTTCAAATGATTTGTATTCTAGCACTCGCATTCTTACCAACGAGCACTTTTAAAAAAAAAATTTTCAACATACCCCGACGAATCATATATATATATATATATATATATATATATATATATATATATATATATATAAATGATAATTTATTTCATTTTGACTACAAAATTGATTTTGTTTCACTAGAGCGGTTTGTGTGGCTCCCGTTCTTCAGGTCTTAAAATAAAATTAATCTGTGTCTGTGGATCTATACCATACTCGGATTATATATATATATATATATATATATATATATATATATATATATATATATATATATATATATATATATATATAAATTTTAACGGTTTAAAAACAAACACACATTAGGGCTGTACCATGGCCATAACATAACAGGCCGGCTAAACGCACGTCTGACTGTTTAACTGGGGGCCAGTCAGCAGTCAGTCACCAGATAAACTTTTAGCTGGTAGCACTTCGTTTTCACTGCTCCAAGAAAATTTCATTCCCCAAATAAATTTTAACTCATCAAATTTATTTCAGCTGAGGTTCTGTTATTTTATCATTATTTACATTTGGATTATAAGTTCGTGAGTATACTGTTAAAAGTCAGAATTTAATTTTGTAAACAGCTCTGTTCATTGACGACACATAACTTTTCCTTTCTTTTTTAAGTTTAAAAAAAGTATCGTCTTTGAGAATTTGTCTTACATTATTAATTTCAAATCTTTTCTATAGTCTTAGGAAATATATTAGCATGTTTTAAACGTTTTATTTACATGTAAACAGCTCTATATCGAATATTTAAGAAAATTCACATGGCCCCCAGTAAAAGACCCCGTTGCACGATTGCCTGGCCTGTAGTAGGGATGGCCATGGGCTGTACGCATTATAAATTATTTCGACCTAGATCGGTCTCGTCAGATGTGTAACTGTTACATAATGTATGTATGTATGTATGTATGTATGTACGTATGTATGTATGTATGTATGTATGTATGTATGTATGTATGTATGTATGTATGTATGTATGTATGTATGTATGTATGTATGTATGTATGTAAAGAACGATTACATCAGCTAGTATGGATTTTGTATCTAGGTGGACCAGTGCAAATGTTTGACACGAAAATCTGGGGAACAAGTTCGCTCTCGGACTAAAAATATAAACATACCTGAATTCTGACTCTTACCTGATCTTTGATCTAACAGGCGCGTTGTGACAGGTTCAGTGTCCCCCTTTGAAGCAATTATGTCACAATCGTGGAAACGAGTTTACTTCGAAACTAACAATAAATCATAGTATGACATAACTTTGATCTGTCAATATATTTATTTATAACTCTCTTACAATTTCCTTTCTATTTTTTTTATTACTTTTAGTATCTTGTTTTTTATATATAATTTCAATGTTATAATACCTGCGGTTTTTAGAACTGTCTTATAGACTTTAATTGAATTCTTAAATACCTATTGCTGAACGTAACTTACATTCTAATCTAGTGAGCCGCTTCGACAGAACATCCACAAGGTACGAAATGGAGATCAATGCTGAAAAAACGAAGCTGATGACGAATAGTGGACAACCATTATCAACAACGATAAGAGCCAACGGCCAAGAACTGGAAACCGTAAACCAGTTCAAATACCTTGGCGCTATACTCAGCAACAAAGGATCCAAGACTGAAATCCTGGCAAGAGCAGCACAAACGGCAACAGCACTTGCAAAACTGAAATCAATCTGGAAAGACGGAAACATTAGTCTCCGTTGCAAACTGAAGCTGCTGCATACACTAGTATTATCCATCTTTTTGTATGCATGCGAGTCATGGACCTTGACAGCTGAGCTCCAAAGAAAGATCCAAACGGTAGAAATGAGATGCCACAGAAGAGTGCTTGGCATCTCTTACTCAGACCGTGTCACAAACGAAGAAGTTCGCGCGCTCATCAACGCAAATCTGAACAACTACGAAGATTTACTGACAACTGTAAGAAAAGGAAAGCTGGGATGGTATGGTCACGTGACAAGGGGCAGTGGTCTCTCCAAAACCATCCTTCAGGGAGCAGTGCAAGGCAAGAGAAGGAGAGGTAGACAACACAAAAGATGGACGGACAACATCAAAGAGTGGACGGCTTACAACTTCGCTACAACCCAGTCCATTGCCCATGACCGTCAGAAGTGGAGACAGCTGGTGTGGAGTTCATTGGTGCAGCGCCCCTACGACCCAGGAGGGGGTTAAGGGACCAAGTCAAGTCAACTTACATTCGATAGAACTGCAAATATATTTTATAATTGATGGCGTGGTTCGCGTATAATGGGTTCGCATTAGCTTTTAAATACGGCTTATATGTATTTTTTTGTATCTCAGATTAAAGTGATATTCAAAAAGTTTGTTATTTTTATGTTTGATAATACTTATAACTAATTTTCTTCATTTCCACATAGATGACGTTTTGAATTTTTTTAACTCTTGACCTTGTTTGAGTCGCTTATTATCACCAATCCATCATCTCGATACCACTATTTTGAAATATATTTCTCAGGTTGTTGAAAATATATAGGCATAAAAGGTCTGATACCCACTCAGAGTCTAAGGCCCACATCGCCTGATCACTTACAAGTAAAGAGCACCAAAATCCTTGTTAAACAAAAGTAGGTATTCATTGACTAAAAGAAACGAATGGGTAATAAAGTGGTAATAAAATAAAGGACTCTTATTGGTTGGAAGCTCTGTCTGTGTGTGTGTGTGTGTGTGTGTGTGTGTGTGTGTGTGTGTGTGTGTGTGTGTGTGTGTGTGTACAGAGTGTTACAACGAAATCTGCCACTTGACAAAAAGTAAACAAAATGTCAGGAGGTACTGAAGAACGTGGTGAAGCCCTAGATGGACGAGATCGCCGCCGAACGCTCATACGTATGTCAGCAGCATCTTGCTCCTGCACACAAGGCCAATGTTCCTCACCACTGGTCGCCGAACTTTTGGCCGTCCTCATCATTTATTTGATAGGTTCTATAAGTGTGTAGAATTTCAGCATCATTAGTCAAGGCAACCCAGAGATTAAGAAAGTTCAATCATGAAATCATGTTATCTGTGTGTACGTACGTACGTATGTGCCACCCTGTATCTCATCAACTATTTGATGGATTCAGCTGATTTTTGGCAGAGATAGAGGTTCTAGGGTCTAGTTGATGGCATTTTAATTTCAGTTTACCATATACCTTAGTTTTCCAGAAAATTTCAAAAAACCTTATAAGAAGGCATTACAAAAGTAGTGACATTCCATGAAAAATGCCAGTATACTGAAATAATATGCCCTTAATAGGGTTAAGATGAAAATTAATATACACTAAATGTACAAAGGCAAGGAAATTCCCAAATTTTTACACTTTTATTGTCATTAAGGGTATGACTACATATCAACCACACCATTTCATTATCACATCACTACAGTATAAATCTCTATGCATGAGTGGATGAAGTGTGTGAGGTGCGCTGAAGAAAAATTCCTACCAGTAAAATACATAGCCCTGTTGTGCTCGCATACTCTTAATGACAATAAAAGTGTAAAAAATTGGGAATTTCCTTGCTTTTGTACATTTAGTGTATATGAATTTTCATCCTAACCCTATTAAGGGCATATGATTTCAGTATACGGGCATTTTTAATGGAATATATATATATATATATATATATATATATATATATATATATATATATATATATATATATATATATATATATATATATATTGTGTGTGTGTGTGTGTGTGTTTAGTTAGCATTTTCTCATTTATGCAAACATTCTAAAAAATAACAGAATTCTTCTGTTTAATTATACCTTTTTATTTTTAAATTTTTCTAATAGTCTATTTTTGCATTTAAAAAAATAATAAATATTCCATAGGTATCACGAACATTTTCGATTCTTCGTCGAATCATCTTCAGGTGTCAAAAGCAAATGAACAAAAAAGCTGGAGAAAGAAAAGAATTTTGAAAAAGACAATGAAGAAACGCGCACGTAAAATAACGTTTTCAAATTCAGTGATGCCGGAGTGGCATCACAGAATAAAATCGCATTACGATAAGCATTTTAAATGTTGCCACAGAATTTTATTATTTAAGAGGACGGCTCAACAAAAATTTGTTTACATTGGACGTGAAAACGACTATGTTGTATTCATCTGGGAAGCAACCCGCAGTATTGTGTTCCACAGACGGGTAGTTCTAGGAAAGAAACTCTGTTCGTGGAAGTTCCGTTTAGTTTTAGGTACACATTGGAAGAAAGGAAAATTAGTGACAGTAATTGTATCTAGACGAGTTTTAGTTGTGACTTTTTTACAGGGGGGGGGGGATCATAGATTAGAGCTTAGTCGAGCTCCTACAATGAAAATAACGATAGAGCAGAAAAGGACTAACAACATTTCTTCTGTGAGAAAATGACTATAGAGAAGAGAAAGGGACATTTCCCACTAGATTTCGAAGTCGATTTTGTACTCTGTCAAGGCGGGAAAAGGTGCTCTGAGCGCCCCCTCCCAGATGTGGCAACAGTACTTCGCTTAACCTATAAAGATGACGAGACGTGGATTTACTTACTTTCAAATAATACAAATCTTACAATCTCACGCAACGCCCCAATTTGCGTTTATAATAACACTTTCCTCGTTCAGACAAGGTGTGATGATGTATGGAAGTGAAACCTGGCCAGAGTGGATATGCATTGCATGGAGAGAAATGATATGAGAATGATACGATGGCTGTGTAATGTGAGTCTTAAATACAGACTTAGTTCTGATGAACTCAGAGGAAGATTAAATCTGGACAGTATTGGGAGATATGTTTGCAGAAGGGGAGACTTCAATGGTATGGCCACGTTGAAAGAATGGATGAGAGTTCTTGGATTAGTGGATGTAGAACAGTCAAGAAAGCCGGTTCAGTTCACAGGGGAAGGCAAACGAAAACATATGAGGAAGTGATAAAAAGGGATTTGAGAGAAAAAGGGATAAATAAAGACCTGGTAGAGATAGGTTAGTTTGGAAGTCAATTTCCTATAGCCGTCCAACACATGCCAGCATGTAAAACGGACGTTAAGCCGAATATGATGATGATAATGAGACTTATGGAATAACATTTGTGATCGTCTTGACTTTTTATTATGTCTGCTTACAATGAACAATGAACAATAGCCATGACGGACGCCGGCACTTGTACTTGTTTAACGACGAAACGTCAATGAATTTCACGTTGAGCGGGAAATATTGCTTCATAATTAACTCAAGTCAAGCGAACATTTCATTTCCTTTGTTGATTCAGTTCGACGAACACAATTGCCTCAAATACGTTGCCATTTTGATTTTCTTTTACATTTCTTTTTGTTTCGTCTTTCATCGGTTTTAGAATTTTAAGGAATTTGCTGATGAAAAATGTAAGTAGCAATATTGTTTACATCCGGGCAATAGAGACAGCCAGTCCGTCTCGGCAGGTTTTAAGATGCGTCTTTGCACAATACTTTAAAACAAGTACGCGAAGCTTGATGAACAAAGAATGCGTGCATCGATTGTGTCCATATCCCTGTATATGGGCACGCCATTTTGAATTGGCAGCATGGTTATCCCTATTACGGTCCAGGCGGAAAATTCCCCTGTGAGATTAGTTTTATGTGTTTTACATACCAAATAATAAGAACCGCAATGAGCTAATTGATAAACTTGAAAATTATTGACAAATTCCTATAAATGAAGAGACAAGTAACTTAAAATAAACGAAAGTAGGTTGCGTATTTAAATGAGTGGTTTTTATTTCAATGTGGGATATTCTTTAGCGAATTTATACTTAATGCCCATGGCCATGATTAGAATCGTTTTAGAATTAAATTTTCTCGGAGTAATGACAGTAAAGTATTAGATTTATGGCATATTCTTTTATACACACTTATACATACATTCATGAATTTGTTTCATTTAGAAATGCTTGTATTAGAACATGAATAAGACAAAGAGAGAGAAAGAGAGTAAGAGAGAGAGAGAGAGAGAGAGCGAGAGAGAGAGAGAGAGAGAGAGAGAGAGAGAGAGAGAGACGCTGCCGAAGCGTCGGCTACCTCCCCTCAGATATTAAAACGATCTCTGCTGACTGATTGAAAAACTTGCCTCCAGTCACAGATTCCAAATGTTAGATCTCTCGGCCTCTTATAGGGATGGCCATGGTTGGTAGTCATTGGGCCTCACCCCATCCTGTTCAGTCTCTCTTTAACTTCGGTTGAGTGAGGACGTCGGGATGGGGTAATACCAGTCGAGGATTCGTTCTCGACAATCAGTCCGGCAGGAACTGGGCCCATTTCGGTGGCCTTTTATTTGCCGGGCTGAGGTATAATGTCCTGGGTTTTCCTAGGAGGTGCACCCTCCCAGGCCTTGCCTTCCCTCTTTGGGGAGGAGTAAGTTTATTGCTTGCTGCCTGAGGCGCCCTTACTGGGGAATGCCGACGGGGTTGCCCAGGCTATTTTTGTTAGGCCAGAGTGCTCCTTCTTTAGGGGCGCTGGCTTGATCTCCCCACTTTCCGACCTTGTGTCACATATTCCTGCTGTGTAAGGGAGTTAAATACCTGGTTGGCAGTCATTTAAACATACAATTTTCTTTTGTCTGTCACGCTTATGGTTTAAAATAGCAATTTCATCACTAAACGCGCAATTTGAATGGACGTATCTTATATTGGATTGAATTGATATACCTTACGGATATCTGTTCGTGTTTCTTTGTGACTTCATTTTTCTCCTTTGTATAAAAAAAGAATTCAAGTATAAATGGAATGTTATGATTATCGTCACGCCTTCACCTTTCATGAAACCTCGAACGCAGTGAATCAGGGCCGG
>OY744519.1:27314012-27536512 GCA_963556195.1 Sepiola atlantica | reverse complement strand
CAATCCATCCTGACGGAATTTTCGGGGTCGTCACCGAAATTTGTCGGTTGTTACCTTGAAAAAAAGAGGGAATAAAATAAATAGACAAAAAAGGGAGCAACTGAAAAAAACATACCCAGAGATGTAATTCAATATGGTTTATTAGTAACAAAAAAGGACTAGTTCCTGCTTTTGATTCCCAAAGCAGGGCTAAAACAAGTTAACCCAAGGTAACAATAAAATAAAATAAAATAAGGGAAAAAATGGAGTCTCTTCAAAAGACTATTCACCAAAAAGGGGCTTGCCGTTTCAGACGATATTAAGAGAAAAAACAAGTTACTTCAACAAATATTATCGTCCCAAACGACGCCAAAAATAACAGGGTGGATCGAAAGATCCGTACAAAAAGATTATTGCCTTTGGCAACAATAAATACCGGCGATAAAAATAAGGTCTCGTCTTAACAACAAATATACATAAAAAGAGAAGAAGACGTCTTACTTGAAAAGGAGCTGAAAAGAAAGCATACAAATATAACAAAAATTGTCCTTAGAAGGAAATCAAAGATTCCTATTTTTTATTTCCAGTTTATTTCCTTCTTTCAAATAAGGCTCACAAAGGGTAACAGTCTTTGGGATTTTTTCGCCCGATATCTGCGAATACGATATCCGTTTAAGTATATCGTAGCCGTCTTCCTCTTTGATTTTAAACCCTCAAAAAGGTTAAAAAGTTCTTGTTGGAAACTTTAGCCCAACTGCACTATAAAAATTATCCTTTTCTAAAGGATAATTGTCTAAAAAAAAGGGGTCCTTCTTCAAAGGGGGTTTCTTCCATATAAAAATGGCCTCTGGCCTTCCTAAAGGGGTTTCTTCCAAAAAAAGGGGTTCTTCTTCAAAGAACGGTCCTTAAAAAATTTAACGTCGAATTATCCGACAGAGACGAGCTCCAAACACAACCACTTCGGAAATTATTCTAGCTGGTGCTCTCCTCACTAAAGGTGCAATCAAACAACGCCCCAGGCTTTAATACCACAAAAAGAGGTTCTTTAAAAGTTTAACGTTGTACGACGGAGAGCGAGCTGACACGTCCGCCTCAGACTCTGATCCTGGCTGCTACTAATTTCAAAAAAGGCGCCAAAGGGGCTGGCTCGAAGAAAAGGGGAAATGGCCTTGACCTTCGGGCTTCCCGGTACACTCAGTGCATGTCATCCCCCCCCCCCCTGTAGTCAGGCTACAGCAGTCGATGATGATGCCGAACGCTGAAAGGGAAGGGTAAGGAAGCGCTACGTTGACAACCACCTGACTGACAATGTAAACAGGGAACGTTGACTTCCCCACCCCCAAATGGCCAAGCAGATGAGGAAAAAGGGTAGACCCCCTCGCTCACTGCCAAAATAGCTAAGAATTAAAATTTCCAAAATCCACCTCATTAACCCTTATTCTTGAATGGCTTTTGGCTTTGATAAGTAGCAAAACGAAAAAAAATTAAAAATGTTAAACAAGATGGAAAATTATTAGTTTAGTCAAGTTGCGGATCGGACATTATCAAAAGAAAGAATGACAAAGTCTATCCATAGAAAATAATTCATTTTTATTGACAACTTGTTAAGACAACTAAATATAAAGAGCTCGTAGAATACGAATCTTCAGAGAGCACCAGGAACGTTTTGGTGAAAGAGTAGTTGTTTTGTGTGTAAGGACAAATTGAGTAAACATGTTTGTTTCGGCTGTCGCCCTGTGCGTTTACATGTTTGTGAATGAAATAGGCATGAAGATCGTGTGTATATTAGCGTGCCTGTTTCGTTAGTGAGGGTTTGTATGTACTGACTTGTGTTCGAGGGTGTTCAGTTAATAGTGTGTATATTCTGACGTTGTGTTTAGTAGTCCGTGAAATTCTCTCGTTGCGTCTGTTGATGTCCTCTGTCCAGGGGCTGGAGCTAGCTTTTAAAGACGTACCCATGGGCGTCGGGTATGGAAGAAATACCGAGACAAAGAGAGAGAAGACTGTGTTTGGGGGTTTATAGTACACGCTAGTTTTCGGCACTAAATATTTTCGCTTCTCTGGTTGGCTGGAAGAAATTGCTGATTACAGATTTGTCGCTGCAACTTCTATAACTCATGGATTGGTAAGTGGCAATATTAAAAAAAAGTTTTATTCTGTTCAAAGTGACCTTTTTGGGGAGCTGAATTTCCCTCAATTAAAAACAGACCCTTTGTCTAAATTTGTCCTCGTGGGGAGGCAAGTAAATAGCGACTAAGTAAGTAAGCGACAAAACCGTTATATTATTTAAAATACGAAGTAAACACTTTCAGAAATTGTCGTTTTAAATACTAAAAGCACGAACGTAAGTTACACACACTGATAAAGAAAGAATTTTAAAAAAAGTAGGGGACACCCGGGTTTGAACCGGGGACCTCTCGATCTGCAGTCGAATGCTCTACCACTGAGCTATATCCCCAGCTGATAAAGTCAGACACTATACAAGAAAAACAATACACACACTCATTCTGTTTTGAATAACCACGTATTTATGATGATTTTAAATGTGAGTTCTTCAACCTTTTGTTTATTTGTATCTGCCCCCCCTCTCTCTCTCTTACTTTCTCTCTAGAGAGACACACACACAGACAGACAGATAGACAGACAGACAGACAGACAGACAGAAAAGCGGATTGACAAACTAATAGACAGACGATAAAATGAATAAAAGCATGTGTGTATTTTGAGAAAGAGACAGACAGACAGACAGACAGAGACAGAGACAAAGTTAGAGAAAGAGAGAAAAAAACTTGATTTAAAAGGCGAATGTGTAGTTTGACAGCCAAAATGGCGGACAACTCTAACATTAAGCTAGCGTCTGCTCTATTCAACGGGTGCCTTGAAAAAGTGGTCCCTCGTTTTACATGAAATAACGTACAATAAGAAAATATTTCCTTTTTTTTTTAAACAACATTTTTTACGGAAGATAACCAAACTACACATTTGCCAAAAATACTGCAAAAAAGTTTGTTAAATTGTACATAAATGTTGGTTATCTTTCGGAAAAATGTTGGTTTTGAGAAGTGTAGAGGTAGTGTAGTATCTGTTCTGTTGTCATGATGCCATCCTCCCAGGCATTACCCCCTCTTCTTTTGAGAGGTGTAGAGGTAGTGTAGTATCTGTTCTGTTGTCATGATGCCATCCTCCCAGGTATTACCCCCTCTTCTTTTGAGAGGTGTAGAGGTAGTGTAGTATCTGTTCTGTTGTTATGATACCCTCCTCTCAGGTATTACCTCCTCCTTTTTGAGAGGTGTGGAGGTAGTGTAGTATCTGTTCTGTTGTTATGATACCCTCCTCTCAGGTATTACCTCCTCCTTTTTTAGAGGTGTGGAGGTAGTGTAGTATCTGTTCTGTTGTTATGATACCCTCCTCTCAGGTATTACCTCCTCCTTTTTTAGAGGTGTGGAGGTAGTGTAGTATCTGTTCTGTTGTTATGATACCCTCCTCTCAGGTATTACCTCCTCCTTTTTGAGAGGTGTGGAGGTAGTGTAGTATCTGTTCTGCTCCAACTGGCGAAAATATTTCTTTGGGTGGGGGAAAGTAAAAAAAAAAATTTTTGGAGGGGGAGGTGACATTTTTTTTTAACTAAAAATATTTATTTTGGTGGGGACGAGTAAAAAATAATTGTGGGGGAGTAAAACATTTTTTTTCAACTAAAAATATTTCTTTGGGCGTGGGAGAGAAAAAAACAAATTTTTAGGGGGGAATTTTTTTTTATTTTGACTAAAAATATTTCTTTGGGTGGGTGAGAGTAAAAAAAATTGTAGGTGGATTTTTTTTTTAACTAAAAATATTCCTTTGGGTGTGGGAAGGTAAAAAAAAATTTGGGGGGGGGGGGTACATTCTTTTTCTCACTAAAATACTTTTTGAGAGTAACAAAATTTTTTGGGGGGGTGGAAGTTTAAAAAAAAATTTTTTACTTAAAATATTTCTTTGGGTGGGGGAGAGTACAAAAAATTGGGGGTGGGATGGGAATCTTTTTTTTTACTAAAAATATTTTTGGGGGTTGGGGAGGGTAAAAGAAAGAAATTGGGTGGGGTAAAAAAATGTTTTTTTCTTACAAAAAAAAATATTTTTAGGAGGGTTGGCGTTACCTTATCCATTTTGAGAGGTGTGGAGGTGATGTAGTATCTGTTCTGCTTCCAAGTAGCAAAAATATGTGACCGGGGGCTTGTGCAGTATACCACTCCTATGGAATATGTATTTAGGCGGCTTGTGCAGCATTGTGCCTCTATGGAATACGTTTAATTCTTCTTCTTCTTCTTCTTCTTCTTCTTCTTCTTCTTCTTCTTCTTCTTCTTCTTCTTCTTCTTCTTCGTGAACAGGGCACAAAGGCACCATATGGGTTCTTTGATACGACAGGGGCGCATTAATATGAGTTCTTTTTTATGATAGTGACGCTACATGAATGAACTTGATTTTGTTCTTTGATAAGACAGGGGCGCATTAATATGAGTTATTTTTTATGATAGTGACACAACAACCGGGGCAAAAATTCGTATGTATATAGTATGCGCACCAGGGCAGAGATAGGTACATATATAGTATGCGCACGAAGGCAGCGATAGGTACGTATATAGTATGTGCACTGAGGCGGCGATTGGTACATATATAGTATGCGAATCGGGGCAGAGATAGGTACGTATATAGTATTTGCACCGGGGTGGGGATAGGTACATATATAGTATGCGCACCGGGGCAGAGATAGGTACATATATAGTATGTGCACCGGGGTGGACATAGGTATATATATAGTATGCGCACCGGGGAAGAGATAGGTACATATATAGTATTTGCACGGGGGCGGAGATAGGTACATATATAGTATGCACACCAGGGCTGGGATAAGTACATATATAGAAAGCGCAGATAGAAGTGGTACTTTTAATAGAAATATGTCATACTTTTGCCCTGGGCAACAGAAGAGGAGCGGTAGGGAAGAGACAGCTTTCGCCAAAGGCAACAGGGAGAAGGTGGCAATGGTGAAAGGAGGGCGGTTAAATGGGGCGACCAGGGATAAATATAAAGAGACGGCTATAGAGAGAGGGAGAGAAATAGAAGTTTGAATATAAAGATGATACACACGCTATTTTTCTTCTATTTTCTGTTTTTATGACCCCGAGTAACGCCGGGTAGCCCTGATAGTATATATATATATATATATATATATATATAGTCTCAGAAGTTTCTCAACCATTAAAACTATATAAAGAAAAAAATTAAAAAAAAAAAAATTTAAAAAAAAAAACAAAACTTATAGTCTCAAGTCTTCCAGTGGAAAATCACTCAAGTAAGTCAATTTATTTTTTACAGTTATTATATTAGTTAGTTTCTAACACTATTTTAAGGGATCATCAGTTGTTTACCATGAAAAACTGTTTCGGGAATATATATATATATATATATATATATATATATATATATATATATATATAGGCAAACATTATTAAGTAACACATAATGTTTTTGCTTGATAAGACTTTTTTTTATTTTTCAATTATCCGAAGAGTCCAATTTCATTTAATTAGCTGTTTTTTATGGGGAGGCATAGGATTTATTTAGGCCGAATATAGCTCACAATTGGGAGATACATTAATTACAAAGTTACTCAAGTTTACTAACATGATAAAAGGCTCCCAAATGTGAGGTGCAATCGGCCTAAATAAATTAATTAAATAAATTAATTAATAACAATAAGATGAAATCAAACAATAAACCATAAAATTAGAAACCAATAAAAAAAACTAAACTAAAAAAAATTGCCGACCTAGATTGAAAGCAGACAGGATAACATGTCTTTCCACCCATCGAAACATCAAGCTGATATTGACGCGTCTATGCCAGTAATTACACATTCATACATTAGTTATGAGTTTTTTAACTACATTTTCCCTTTTTCCTCTTTTTCTTTTTCTCCCCTCCCCTCGCTCACACCACTTCCCTCTCTCCTTTATTTTCTCTATCCTCAATAAATTTATATTTTATTTTATTTCATTTCATTTATTTTATTTTATTTTACTTCATTTTATTTTATTTATTTTATTATCTTATATTATTTTATTTTATTTTATATTTGATTCTCAACGGTCTCAAATCAAACCACGTGACTTTCTAAATTTTAAATTTCCTTTTCTCTCCTCTGCCATTGCATTCTTCCCAAAAATGATCGGATTTTAACTCTTCCTGATGAGTTCTCAGTTTCTAACAGCTGTTGATCGATAACATCGACATGCCAGTGTCGCAGATTTTGTACATGTCTGTATAAATAAAGATAATCATATATATATATATATATATATATATATATATATATATATATATATATATATATATATATATATTAAGGCAAACATTATTAAGTAACCCGTAGTGTTTTTGTTTGATAAGACTTTTTTTCAATTTTCCGAATAGTCCATTTAGCATTTCGGTTAAATTGGTGTATGTAAGTTCCATGGGTTTCTTGTTCCATTTTTCTTTCCTTTTCAGCGAGTACTTTCGATTTTTTTTTAACATAGTTCACCCCAAACAAGGTAGGATACCACTGTAGACGTAAGGGGCTACTGAGTAAAAGGGTGAACGTTTGGGGGGGGGGGGGCTAACTTGGGAGCTGTGCAGCGAGACGTCTGTTTACATTAGTTTTAAATTTCTGCATGTCAGTACCGTCAGGAAAACAGGGAGCAGGGAGGGAGTCCAGCAGCACGATGAAATAAGCTTTTGGAGTAGAAGGCTCTCCGGCATCTGGGGACCTCCACAGTGAATTGATGGGATTTGGCAGATTGTCGGGTTGGTCTAGTGAATTTACGTCGTGGGGGCACCAGATTTATTGACTGTTAACTAATCTGCACTTTTACCATTGACTATGTTGTTGCTATTTCGTTGCCTCTCCACGAGAGTTATACAATTGTGATGTTTAATGTGTTGAAAATCCATCCCCTGGGGAAAAATTTGCCGCAGTCGAGAACGATTTCTTCTAAAAGTGACAAATAGTTAAATAGACGGAAAGTAATAAAAAAAATTGCCGCAGTCTAGAAAGATTTCTCTTTCACTGACCGAGAAGAGAAAAGACAAATTAACGGATACTGCACTTTAAGTTGAAGTATATTTAGAAAAGTAGAAATTAATATTTTTGAAATATCAGCAGCAGTTTTAGCGTCGAAGAAAGTATGTAAAAAAGTTATGAAATAAATTTGAATAATGTTCGGTATGAATTAATATCGAATAATGTTCGATGAATAAAAAAAATGTAGATAAATAATGATTTTAAATATTACGCCGGTCTGTGTTAGAAATTGATTTCGAAGCCTTTTAACTGTCGTGAATAGAACAAAGGAACGCTATTCGTAACTGACGTATAATCATGATAATAAAAATATACTTAAATGAATCGACGAATACTAATTTAAATCGAATGTGACCAGAAAAATTGTATGTTTGTGTTTAATGTGTATTACCTCGAAGGTACTGCGTGCTGCGATTATTTAAGTCGGCGAAAGTGTAAATACGTATTTTATAAATGGTTGTGAATTTATTTATATAGAGAGAGGAGGATGAAAGAGGTAGAGGGGGAGAGAGAGAATGGACGGTTATAATAGGTAGATCTAAAGAAAGAAACGTCTTACGTAAAATACCCCCCAAATAAAAAAGAATACCTAACGTGAAAACGAAAACACGCATGTTGGATTAATGTTAGATATGTATGTATGGTCATAAGTGTAACAATGAACTTGTGTTGTCTGTAAATTATTAGTGGAAGGTTCATAGAGTAAATGATACTACGTGCTTCCATGAAATTGGCATTATCAATCGAATGTTGTTGAAATGAACGCTGTCGTTCGCTTTACGCTGTAAGTAATTTGAAAAAGATTTTTAAGACTTAAAGATGTTATTATTAAATTGTGTAAGTGTTTAAGTTAAAAAAATAAATTATAGATAAAGTAATCGGAGATTGCTAAAGGAAATGTCGAAAGTCGATTCGATGAAGAGATTGTAGCGGTCATTTTGAATCAATGTACAGTATAAGTGAGTAAGTTCGTTAAATGTATTCTGTAAATTCCGCAATGAGATGAAGTCTATACGTAATAGTAAGAAATAACGTAATCCGATATTCTCGAAAACCAGTGGAATATGAGTGAACGTCTATTAAATGTGTGTGGAATGTATGGTATTATGTATTAAATTAATGAACGATGAATATAAAACAACGGTTACGTTTTTCTAAAGTATCCGTTGTTTATTACTTCCCAGTGATGAAGGGAGGGTGTTAGTAAGAAAATATTAGAGGGAAAAGTTTTTGCTACTATCTCTATGGAGTATGTTCTGGAAATAGTCTGTGATGGTGGTTTAAAAGTAGTATTTATTGTTAGATGGATAAAATAATTATAAATTTCTTCAAACACACTCGAGTGAATAAGTTGAATAGAGTGAATGCATGTGGTTATTTTCTTACTCTCGCCAAAGGTACAGGGTTGAAAAGCATTAAAGTAAATATTAATTATTATTACCTACAGACATCGATGCAATCTTCAGTGTAGGGGATGTTAATTCACGTCGGTCGGAGGGCTCGAACCCGGTTTATAAATGGCCACTGATTCGTAGTCGGGTCTCTTACCCCTCGTCAACTAGCATGGAAGTTCATAAACGCGAAATCAGCGGCCGGTACAGCGAACAGAGGACAGTGATTCGACAACAACAACAACAAACGGGGTTGGAATCTCGCTTTAAACCGTAGTATTACTGCTCGTTATTAAATTTCTCAGAGTTCACAAATCCTTGTAAAGTGGGCTATCATCATATAATTATAATTATATATATATATATATATATATATATATATATATATATATATATATAATTTATTTAGATACTGTGTATTACATATTTCAGCAATGTACCGTAGACATCTTTAGTAAATCTCCGTGTCCAGTGGAATCATCGGCAAGCTGAAATGATTGTAGACACGCCTGACAGGGAATGGCGTCAACAATGACATAAAAAACGGTGCATCCCTAGTTAATCACTATCTCACACCGGATTTTTTCGGGGACGCCCTCAGAGATGCACCTTTTTTTCTGTCATTGTTGACGCCATTCCCTGTCAGGCGTGTCTACAATCATTTCAGCTTGCCGATGATTCCACTGGACACGGAGATTTACTAAAGATGTCTAAATCTGCCCGTTTGGATGAAACCGCGGTACATTGCTGAAATATGTAATATACAGTATCTAAATAAATTATCTTAGCTCTCTTATATGATCGAGCACTTTATTTGATTTCTTTTCATATACAACCTGACACACACTATATATATATATATATATATATATATATATATATATATATATAGAGAGAGAGAGAGAGAGAGAGAGAGAGATAGATAGATAGATAGATAGATAGATAGATAGATAGATAGATAGATAGATAGATAGATAGATGAAAGAAGAGGGATAAACATGTACGAATGACAAATTTATTTCAACTTTGATTGTTCAATACAAGGTGTACTCGGTAAAAACATGTTTATTATTCTTTCCTTAAGCCAAAGCTTTTCAAAGATTAAAATCTTATCATCAGAGGAATTACATAGATAGATAAGTTGGCAGTGGAAAAGCCAAAATTCAAAATTTGCAAAAAATATAAAGTAATGGTGAGTGAGAATGATAATAAGATTTTAATCTTTGAAAAGACTTGGCTTAAGGAAAGAATAATAAACATGTTTTTACCGAGTACACCTTGCATTGAACAATCGAAGTTGAAATAAATTTGTCATTCGTACATGTTTGTCCCTCTTCTTTCATCTATTTTTATAATTGCTCTATCTCATATATTGAGCTTAAACCATTTCACTATAAATTCTATCTAATAAAAGTATACTTTTAGTTTCATATTTTATATATATATATATATATATATATATATATATATATATATATATATATATAGAGAGAGAGAGAGAGAGAGAGAGAGAGAGAGAGAGATTAACACACTCCGATAACGTCCCTCCCATAAATCAGATTCTATTTTCTTAGGAGATTACGTGTGAGTACCATGAAAACGTTGGTGGAAAGAAGGAAAAACCAAGCAAACAAAAACCAAGTATTTTAGATAATAATAATAGGTTTTTCACATATTAAAAGGCATTCTTTAAAACAAAATACAACTTTGTTTAAGAAATCGATAAGATGCCGAGATTTTTTTTTTTTTTGCATCTTATCAATTTCTTAAACAAAGTTTTATTTCATTTTAAAGAATGCCTTTTAATATGTGAAAACATTTTATTATTATCTAAAATACTTGTTTTTTGAAAAAAAATAAATCTTGGCATCTTATCGATTTCTTAAACAAACTGTTAAGTATTTTAGAATTTGGATTGGGGATTTTGTGTTTTTATATAAATTTAACGTAAAATGATCACCCATTTCCGGGCCATTCTAGCGTTTTAGGGCGTTAACCATTTTTTTTTGCTTCGTGAGTAAATCCTATGCAGTTTTTTTATTGAGGGGGTCTACTTTTTTAGACGATTACGTGTGGTTTTATGACTTTGCTAGTATGACTTAGGGTTACTAGTAAAAAATTAGAATGTCCCGGAATGGGGATCATTTTAAGTTAAATTTATATACAAAACTTAAACCTCACTCTAAATTCTAACATTTTCTTTCCTTCTGTTAAGTTTGTCAGGATGTTAAAATGTAATCTGCTAAAATAGGTAGAAACTCATTTTATTTATTTATTTATACTTTTGGCTGGGGCACTGCCTGACCGTCTGAAATTGTTACTTTCCTGCACTGATGAGAGCAATTTAGGTTGCCCCCCCCCACAAAGAAAAACCTTCTCCCTTTTTTTCTCAGTAGCCCCTTACGTCAACAGTGGCGGCCTGCTTTGTTTGGGGTGAACTATGTTAAAAAATAAATTTTAAAAATGTCAACCCAAAATTTCAATGTACTTGCATGATATTTTTCTTCAAATTATCCTGAGGAAGTCTTAGAATAAAGACGAAACGTTGATGAATGTATAAAAAAAAAATCTCTTGTTGTTTTTCCTTTTTCATTTCCCATTACGTCGGATTACTATCATCCTTCCTTTATATATATATATATATATATATATATATATATATATATATATATATATATATATATATATATATATATATATATATATATATATATATATATATATTTATATATATATATGAACAAGTTCAATACTGGATTAGACTTGATTGCATAAAAAAGAAACCATTTTGGTGGTCTTGGTGGAGGTATGCTTTATCCTGAATGCCATTCCAATTAAACTCCCACCCCATTACGATTATGAATCATTCTTTCTCAGTAATTATCAGCTAAAAACACAATGGCACCGGAAGCCACAATACTTCGTGCTTCCGGCTTAACGACCAGATTAGAGACTTCTGGTCTAAATGCATAAATGTGTGTATATTTATCGTCACCAGGCCGAGGCGACAAAAGTACTAAACTGGTCGATTACAATTAGAAATGACATTTTGGTAAAGTCTTATTGTCTCAACACGACCGATATTTCAAATCTAGGGCGATAAATCACGACAACAAGGAAAAGGTTAGACTCGTATCAGGAAATGAACGGTATTTTAAATATATGTTTCGTCGTCAACGGCTAACCTTTCTTAGAGCATTCGAGTGACGTGTAATTATCATTTGTGGTATCGGTGCAGGTGACAAGGCCGCAACGGTTCACTCCAATACAAGAAAATCCCCCACGTTACTGTTAGGATATGTAGTAAACATGCACCGAGCAGCATGTTTAATGGGTTGCATGTTTGCGGTGCATGCAAATGACAGGTTTCCTGCGGATGAGATGAGATTTGCTGGGAGAGGGGGGGGGGGGGAGCACCCAAGAAATTGAGGGGGCACCCAAGAAATTGGAATTTGTAAAATTTCGATAATTCAGACTACAATTCTACTCTTCAGTGTTATTCTCACAGCGTTTCGGCCGATGTAACCTCCGACCAGGCGTATCTTGTAAAACTCGGGAATCTTTCTATCGAACTCAGGAGTCTGCACGGAATTTCGAACGGAACGCTTTATTTAATCCACGAGAGTAGCATGGTCTTGTTCTGTCAGTCATAACCGAGTAGAAGTACTGAGTAAAATTCAGTTCCAGGTGCAGTATTTTGAAGTCTTTGAGGTTCAATCTTCAGTGCGGGCGATACAAGGAATTGCGAATTACTGAAGTCTTCCACTCGGTCATCAGCAATCTAGGAAGATTAATGTGAAAGTGATTCAGGAGTTTAAACAATAAAATAAAAGTAGGGGACACCCGGGTTTGAACCGGGGACCTCTCGATCTGCAGTCGAATGCTCTACCACTGAGCTATATCCCCAACTGATAAACTCAAATACTATACAAGAAAAAAAAATACAAACACTCATTCTGTTTTTAACAACAGCTGCTCTTTCTCTCTCCAAACATATAGAGACTAGATCTTTCATTCTTTTTCTGTCCAGTGTCCATCAGTCAACCAATCCATCTGTCAGTCTGTCAACACAATAACCATCGCATTTGCTTCTTTTAACTTACTTTATTCTCTTGGAAGATTAATGTGAAAGTGATTCAGGAGTTTAAACAATAAAATAAAAGTAGGGGACACCCGGGTTTGAACCGGGGACCTCTCGATCTGCAGTCGAATGCTCTACCACTGAGCTATATCCCCAACTGATAAACTCAAATACTATACAAGAAAAAAAAATACAAACACTCATTCTGTTTTTAACAACAGCTGCTCTTTCTCTCTCCAAACATATAGAGACTAGATCTTTCATTCTTTTTCTGTCCAGTGTCCATCAGTCAACCAATCCATCTGTCAGTCTGTCAACACAATAACCATCGCATTTGCTTCTTTTAAATTACTTTATTCTCTTGGAAGATTAATGTGAAAGTGATTCAGGAGTTTAAACAATAAAATAAAAGTAGGGGACACCCGGGTTTGAACCGGGGACCTCTCGATCTGCAGTCGAATGCTCTACCACTGAGCTATATCCCCAACTGATAAACTCAAATACTATACAAGAAAAAAAAATACAAACACTCATTCTGTTTTTAACAACAGCTGCTCTTTCTCTCTCCAAACATATAGAGACTAGATCTTTCATTCTTTTTCTGTCCAGTGTCCATTAGTCAACCAATCCATCTGTCAGTCTGTCAACACAATAACCATCGCATTTGCTTCTTTTAACTTACTTTATTCTCTTGGAAGATTAATGTGAAAGTGATTCAGGAGTTTAAACAATAAAATAAAAGTAGGGGACACCCGGGTTTGAACCGGGGACCTCTCGATCTGCAGTCGAATGCTCTATCACTGAGCTATATCCCCAACTGATAAACTCAAATACTATACAAGAAAAACAAATACAAACACTCATTCTGTTTTTAACAACAGCTGCCCTTTCTCTCTCCAAACATATAGAGACTAGATCTTTCATTCTTTTTCTGTCCAGTGTCCATTAGTCAACCAATCCATCTGTCAGTCTGTCAACACAATAACCATCGCATTTGCTTCTTTTAACTTACTTTATTCTCTTGGAAGATTAATGTGAAAGTGATTCAGGAGTTTAAACAATAAAATAAAAGTAGGGGACACCCGGGTTTGAACCGGGGACCTCTCGATCTGCAGTCGAATGCTCTATCACTGAGCTATATCCCCAACTGATAAACTCAAATACTATACAAGAAAAACAAATACAAACACTCATTCTGTTTTTAACAACAGCTGCCCTTTCTCTCTCCAAACATATAGAGACTAGATCTTTCATTCTTTTTCTGTCCAGTGTCCATTAGTCAACCAATCCATCTGTCAGTCTGTCAACACAATAACCATCGCATTTGCTTCTTTTAACTTACTTTATTCTCTTGGAAGATTAATGTGAAAGTGATTCAGGAGTTTAAACAATAAAATAAAAGTAGGGGACACCCGGGTTTGAACCGGGGACCTCTCGATCTGCAGTCGAATGCTCTACCACTGAGCTATATCCCCAACTGATAAACTCAAATACTATACAAGAAAAAAAAATACAAACACTCATTCTGTTTTTAACAACAGCTGCTCTTTCTCTCTCCAAACATATAGAGACTAGATCTTTCATTCTTTTTCTGTCAAGTGTCCATTAGTCAACCAATCCATCTGTCAGTCTGTCAACACAATAACCATCGCATTTGCTTCTTTTAACTTACTTTATTCTCTTGGAAGATTAATGTGAAAGTGATTCAGGAGTTTAAACAATAAAATAAAAGTAGGGGACACCCGGGTTTGAACCGGGGACCTCTCGATCTGCAGTCGAATGCTCTACCACTGAGCTATATCCCCAACTGATAAACTCAAATACTATACAAGAAAAAAAAATACAAACACTCATTCTGTTTTTAACAACAGCTGCTCTTTCTCTCTCCAAACATATAGAGACTAGATCTTTCATTCTTTTTCTGCCCAGTGTCCATTAGTCAACCAATCCATCTGTCAGTCTGTCAACACAATAACCATCGCATTTGCTTCTTTTAACTTACTTTATTCTCTTGGAAGATTAATGTGAAAGTGATTCAGGAGTTTAAACAATAAAATAAAAGTAGGGGACACCCGGGTTTGAACCGGGGACCTCTCGATCTGCAGTCGAATGCTCTACCACTGAGCTATATCCCCAACTGATAAACTCAAATACTATACAAGAAAAAAAAATACAAACACTCATTCTGTTTTTAACAACAGCTGCTCTTTCTCTCTCCAAACATATAGAGACTAGATCTTTCATTCTTTTTCTGTCCAGTGTCCATTAGTCAACTAATCCATCTGTCAGTCTGTCAACACAATAACCATCGCATTTGCTTCTTTTAAATTACTTTATTCTCTTGGAAGATTAATGTGAAAGTGATTCAGGAGTTTAAACAATAAAATAAAAGTAGGGGACACCCGGGTTTGAACCGGGGACCTCTCGATCTGCAGTCGAATGCTCTACCACTGAGCTATATCCCCAACTGATAAACTCAAATACTATACAAGAAAAAAAAATACAAACACTCATTCTGTTTTTAACAGCAGCTGCTCTTTCTCTCTCCAAACATATAGAGACTAGATCTTTCATTCTTTTTCTGTCCAGTGTCCATCAGTCAACCAATCCATCTGTCAGTCTGTCAACACAATAACCATCGCATTTGCTTCTTTTAACTTACTTTATTCTCTTGGAAGATTAATGTGAAAGTGATTCAGGAGTTTAAACAATAAAATAAAAGTAGGGGACACCCGGGTTTGAACCGGGGACCTCTCGATCTGCAGTCGAATGCTCTACCACTGAGCTATATCCCCAACTGATAAACTCAAATACTATACAAGAAAAAAAAATACAAACACTCATTCTGTTTTTAACAACAGCTGCTCTTTCTCTCTCCAAACATATAGAGACTAGATCTTTCATTCTTTTTCTGTCCAGTGTCCATCAGTCAACCAATCCATCTGTCAGTCTGTCAACACAATAACCATCGCATTTGCTTCTTTTAACTTACTTTATTCTCTTGGAAGATTAATGTGAAAGTGATTCAGGAGTTTAAACAATAAAATAAAAGTAGGGGACACCCGGGTTTGAACCAGCGACCTCTCGATCTGCAGTCGAATGCTCTACCACTGAGCTATATCCCCAACTGATAAACTCAAATACTATACAAGAAAAAAAAATACAAACACTCATTCTGTTTTTAACAACAGCTGCTCTTTCTCTCTCCAAACATATAGAGACTAGATCTTTCATTCTTTTTCTGTCCAGTGTCCATCAGTCAACCAATCCATCTGTCAGTCTGTCAACACAATAACCATCGCATTTGCTTCTTTTAACTTACTTTATTCTCTTGGAAGATTAATGTGAAAGTGATTCAGGAGTTTAAACAATAAAATAAAAGTAGGGGACACCCGGGTTTGAACCGGGGACCTCTCGATCTGCAGTCGAATGCTCTACCACTGAGCTATATCCCCAACTGATGAACTCAAATACTATACAAGAAAAAAAAATACAAACACTCATTCTGTTTTTAACAACAGCTGCTCTTTCTCTCTCCAAACATATAGAGACTAGATCTTTCATTCTTTTTCTGTCCAGTGTCCATCAGTCAACCAATCCATCTGTCAGTCTGTCAACACAATAACCATCGCATTTGCTTCTTTTAACTTACTTTATTCTCTTGGAAGATTAATGTGAAAGTGATTCAGGAGTTTAAACAATAAAATAAAAGTAGGGGACACCCGGGTTTGAACCGGGGACCTCTCGATCTGCAGTCGAATGCTCTACCACTGAGCTATATCCCCAACTGATAAACTCAAATACTATACAAGAAAAAAAAATACAAACACTCATTCTGTTTTTAACAACAGCTGCTCTTTCTCTCTCCAAACATATAGAGACTAGATCTTTCATTCTTTTTCTGTCCAGTGTCCATCAGTCATTCTCTTGGAAGATTAATGTGAAAGTGATTCAGGAGTTTAAACAATAAAATAAAAGTAGGGGACACCCGGGTTTGAACCGGGGACCTCTCGATCTGCAGTCGAATGCTCTACCACTGAGCTATATCCCCAACTGATAAACTCAAATACTATACAAGAAAAAAAGATACAAACACTCATTCTGTTTTTAACAACAGCTGCTCTTTCTCTCTCCAAACATATAGAGACTAGATCTTTCATTCTTTTTCTGTCCAGTGTCCATCAGTCAACCAATCCATCTGTCAGTCTGTCAACACAATAACCATCGCATTTGCTTCTTGTAACTTACTTTATTCTCTTGGAAGATTAATGTGAAAGTGATTCAGGAGTTTAAACAATAAAATAAAAGTAGGGGACACCCGGGTTTGAACCAGCGACCTCTCGATCTGCAGTCGAATGCTCTACCACTGAGCTATATCCCCAACTGATAAACTCAAATACTATACAAGAAAAAAAAATACAAACACTCATTCTGTTTTTAACAACAGCTGCTCTTTCTCTCTCCAAACATATAGAGACTAGATCTTTCATTCTTTTTCTGTCCAGTGTCCATCAGTCAACCAATCCATCTGTCAGTCTGTCAACACAATAACCATCGCATTTGCTTCTTTTAACTTACTTTATTCTCTTGGAAGATTAATGTGAAAGTGATTCAGGAGTTTAAACAATAAAATAAAAGTAGGGGACACCCGGGTTTGAACTGGGGACCTCTCGATCTGCAGTCGAATGCTCTACCACTGAGCTATATCCCCAACTGATAAACTCAAATACTATACAAGAAAAAAAAATACAAACACTCATTCTGTTTTTAACAACAGCTGCGCTTTCTCTCTCCAAACATATAGAGACTAGATCTTTCATTATTTTTCTGTCCAGTGTCCATTAGTCAACCAATCCATCTGTCAGTCTGTCAACACAATAACCATCGCATTTGCTTCTTTTAACTTACTTTATTTTCTTGGAACATTAATGGGAAAGTGATTCAGTAGTTTAAACAATAAAATAAAAGTAGGGGACACCCGGGTTTGAACCGGGGACCTCTCGATCTGCAGTCGAATGCTCTACCACTGAGCTATATCCCCAACTGATAAACTCAAATACTATACAAGAAAAAAAAATACAAACACTCATTCTGTTTTTAACAACAGCTGCTCTTTCTCTCTCCAAACATATAGAGACTAGATCTTTCATTCTTTTTCTGTCCAGTGTCCATTAGTCAACCAATCCATCTGTCAGTCTGTCAACACAATAACCATCGCATTTGCTTCTTTTAACTTACTTTATTTTCTTGGAAGATTAATGTGAAAGTGATTCAGGAGTTTAAACAATAAAATAAAAGTAGGGGACACCCGGGTTTGAACCGGGGACCTCTCGATCTGCAGTCGAATGCTCTACCACTGAGCTATATCCCCAACTGATAAACTCAAATACTATACAAGAAAAAAAAATACAAACACTCATTCTGTTTTTAACAACAGCTGCTCTTTCTCTCTCCAAACATATAGAGACTAGATCTTTCATTCTTTTTCTGTCCAGTGTCCATTAGTCAACCAATCCATCTGTCAGTCTGTCAACACAATAACCATCGCATTTGCTTCTTTTAACTTACTTTATTTTCTTGGAAGATTAATGTGAAAGTGATTCAGGAGTTTAAACAATAAAATAAAAGTAGGGGACACCCGGGTTTGAACCGGGGACCTCTCGATCTGCAGTCGAATGCTCTACCACTGAGCTATATCCCCAACAGATAAACTCAAATACTATACAAGAAAAAAAAATACAAACACTCATTCTGTTTTTAACAACAGTTGCTCTTTCTCTCTCCAAACATATAGAGACTAGATCTTTCATTCTTTTTCTGTCCAGTGTCCATTAGTCAACCAATCCATCTGTCAGTCTGTCAACACAATAACCATCGCATTTGCTTCTTTTAACTTACTTTATTTTCTTGGAAGATTAATGTGAAAGTGATTCAGGAGTTTAAACAATAAAATAAAAGTAGGGGACACCCGGGTTTGAACCGGGGACCTCTCGATCTGCAGTCGAATGCTCTACCACTGAGCTATATCCCCAACTGATAAACTCAAATACTATACAAGAAAAAAAAATACAAACACTCATTCTGTTTTTAACAACAGCTGCTCTTTCTCTCTCCAAACATATAGAGACTAGATCTTTCATTCTTTTTCTGTCCAGTGTCCATTAGTCAACCAATCCATCTGTCAGTCTGTCAACACAATAACCATCGCATTTGCTTCTTTTAACTTACTTTATTTTCTTGGAAGATTAATGTGAAAGTGATTCAGGAGTTTAAACAATAAAATAAAAGTAGGGGACACCCGGGTTTGAACCGGGGACCTCTCGATCTGCAGTCGAATGCTCTACCACTGAGCTATATCCCCAACAGATAAACTCAAATACTATACAAGAAAAAAAAATACAAACACTCATTCTGTTTTTAACAACAGTTGCTCTTTCTCTCTCCAAACATATAGAGACTAGATCTTTCATTCTTTTTCTGTCCAGTGTCCATTAGTCAACCAATCTATCTGTCAGTCTGTCAACACAATAACCATCGCATTTGCTTCTTTTAACTTACTTTATTTTCTTAGAAGATTAATGTGAAAGTGATTCAGGAGTTTAAACAATAAAATAAAAGTAGGGGACACCCGGGTTTGAACCGGGGACCTCTCGATCTGCAGTCGAATGCTCTACCACTGAGCTATATCCCCAACTGATAAACTCAAATACTATACAAGAAAAAAAAATACAAACACTCATTCTGCTTTTAACAACAGCTGCTCTTTCTCTCTCCAAACATATAGAGACTAGATCTTTCATTCTTTTTCTGTCCAGTGTCCATTAGTCAACCAATCCATCTGTCAGTCTGTCAACACAATAACCATCGCATTTGCTTCTTGTAACTTACTATAATTTCTTGGAAAATCAATGTGAAAGTGATCAGGAGTTTAAACAATAAAATAAAAGTAGGGGACACCCGGGTTTGAACCGGGGACCTCTCGATCTGCAGTCGAATGCTCTACCACTGAGCTATATCCCCAACTGATAAACTCAAATACTATACAAGAAAAAAAAATACAAACACTCATTCTGTTTTTAACAACAGCTGCTCTTTCTCTCTCCAAACATATAGAGACTAGATCTTTCATTCTTTTTCTGTCCAGTGTCCATTAGTCAACCAATCCATCTGTCAGTCTGTCAACACAATAACCATCGAATTTGCTTCTTGTAACTTACTATAATTTCTTGGAAAATCAATGTGAAAGTGATTCAGGAGTTTAAACAATAAAATAAAAGTAGGGGACACCCGGGTTTGAACCGGGGACCTCTCGATCTGCAGTCGAATGCTCTACCACTGAGCTATATCCCCAACTGATAAACTCAAATACTATACAAGAAAAAAAAATACAAACACTCATTCTGCTTTTAACAACAGCTGCTCTTTCTCTCTCCAAACATATAGAGACTAGATCTTTCATTCTTTTTCTGTCCAGTGTCCATTAGTCAACTAATCCATCTGTCAGTCTGTCAAGACAATAACCATCGCATTTGCTTCTTGTAACTTACTATAATTTCTTGGAAAATCAATGTGAAAGTGATCAGGAGTTTAAACAATAAAATAAAAGTAGGGGACACCCGGGTTTGAACCGGGGACCTCTCGATCTGCAGTCGAATGCTCTACCACTGAGCTATATCCCCAACTGATAAACTCAAATACTATACAAGAAAAAAAAATACAAACACTCATTCTGTTTTTAACAACAGCTGCTCTTTCTCTCTCCAAACATATAGAGACTAGATCTTTCATTCTTTTTCTGTCCAGTGTCCATTAGTCAACCAATCCATCTGTCAGTCTGTCAACACAATAACCATCGCATTTGCTTCTTTTAACTTACTTTATTTTCTTAGAAGATTAATGTGAAAGTGATTCAGGAGTTTAAACAACAAAATAAAAGTAGGGGACACCCGGGTTTAAACCGGGGACCTCTCGATCTGCAGTCGAATGCTCTACCACTGAGCTATATCCCCAACTGATAAACTCAAATACTATACAAGAAAAAAAATACAAACACTCATTCTGTTTTTAACAACAGCTGCTCTTTCTCTCTCCAAACATATAGAGACTAGATCTTTCATTCTTTTTCTGTCCAGTGTCCATTAGTCAACCAATCCATCTGTCAGTCTGTCAACACAATAACCATCGCATTTGCTTCTTTTAACTTACTTTATTTTCTGGGAAGATTAATGTGAAAGTGATTCAGGAGTTTAAACAATAAAATAAAAGTAGGGGACACCCGGGTTTGAACCGGGGACCTCTCGATCTGCAGTCGAATGCTCTACCACTGAGCTATATCCCCAACTGATTAACTCAAATACTATACAAGAAAAAAAAATACAAACACTCATTCTGCTTTTAACAACAGCTGCTCTTTCTCTCTCCAAACATATAGAGACTAGATCTTTCATTCTTTTTCTGTCCAGTGTCCATTAGTCAACCAATCCATCTGTCAGTCTGTCAACACAATAACCATCGCATTTGCTTCTTTTAACTTACTTTATTTTCTTGGAAGATTAATGTGAAAGTGATTCAGGAGTTTAAACAATAAAATAAAAGTAGGGGACACCCGGGTTTGAACCGGGGACCTCTCGATCTGCAGTCGAATGCTCTACCACTGAGCTATATCCCCAACTGATAAACTCAAATACTATGCAAGAAAAAAAAATACAAACACTCATTCTGCTTTTAACAACAGCTGCTCTTTCTCTCTCCAAACATATAGAGACTAGATCTTTCATTCTTTTTCTGTCCAGTGTCCATTAGTCAACCAATCAATCTGTCAGTCTGTCAACACAATAACCATCGCATTTGCTTCTTTTAACTTACTTTATTTTCTTGGAAGATTAATGTGAAAGTTATTCAGGAGTTTAAACAATAAAATAAAAGTAGGGGACACCCGGGTTTGAACCGGGGACCTCTCGATCTGCAGTCGAATGCTCTACCACTGAGCTATATCCCCAACTGATTAACTCAAATACTATACAAGAAAAAAAAATACAAACACTCATTCTGCTTTTAACAACAGCTGCTCTTTCTCTCTCCAAACATATAGAGACTAGATCTTTCATTCTTTTTCTGTCCAGTGTCCATTAGTCAACCAATCCATCTGTCAGTCTGTCAACACAATAACCATCGCATTTGCTTCTTTTAACTTACTTTATTTTCTTGGAAGATTAATGTGAAAGTGATTCAGGAGTTTAAACAATAAAATAAAAGTAGGGGACACCCGGGTTTGAACCGGGGACCTCTCGATCTGCAGTCGAATGCTCTACCACTGAGCTATATCCCCAACTGATAAACTCAAATACTATGCAAGAAAAAAAAATACAAACACTCATTCTGCTTTTAACAACAGCTGCTCTTTCTCTCTCCAAACATATAGAGACTAGATCTTTCATTCTTTTTCTGTCCAGTGTCCATTAGTCAACCAATCAATCTGTCAGTCTGTCAACACAATAACCATCGCATTTGCTTCTTTTAACTTACTTTATTTTCTGGGAAAATCAATGTGAAAGTTATTCAGGAGTTTAAACAATAAAATAAAAGTAGGGGACACCCGGGTTTGAACCGGGGACCTCTCGATCTGCAGTCGAATGCTCTACCACTGAGCTATATCCCCAACTGATAAACTCAAATACTATACAAGAAAAAACAATACAAACACTCATTCTGTTTTTAACAACAGCTGCTCTTTCTCTCTCCAAACATATAGAGACTAGATCTTTCATTCTTTTTCTGTCCAGTGTCCATTAGTCAACCAATCCATCTGTCAGTCTGTCAACACAATAACCATCGCATTTGCTTCTTTTAACTTACTTTATTTTCTTGGAAGATTAATGTGAAAGTGATTCAGGAGTTTAAACAATAAAATAAAAGTAGGGGACACCCGGGTTTGAACCGGGGACCTCTCGATCTGCAGTCGAATGCTCTACCACTGAGCTATATCCCCAACTGATAAACTCAAATACTATACAAGAAAAAAAAATACAAACACTCATTCTGCTTTTAACAACAGCTGCTCTTTCTCTCTCCAAACATATAGAGACTAGATCTTTCATTCTTTTTCTGTCCAGTGTCCATTAGTCAACCAATCCATCTGTCAGTCTGTCAACACAATAGCCATCGCATTTGCTTCTTTTAACTTACTTTATTTTCTTGGAAGATTAATGTGAAAGTGATTCAGGAGTTTAAACAATAAAATAAAAGTAGGGGACACCCGGGTTTGAACCGGGGACCTCTCGATCTGCAGTCGAATGCTCTACCACTGAGCTATATCCCCAACTGATAAACTCAATAACTATACAAGAAAAAAAAATACAAACACTCATTCTGCTTTTAACAACAGCTGCTCTTTCTCTCTCCAAACATATAGAGACTAGATCTTTCATTCTTTTTCTGTCCAGTGTCCATTAGTCAACCAATCCATCTGTCAGTCTGTCAACACAATAACCATCGCATTTGCTTCTTTTAACCTACTTTATTTTCTTAGAAGATTAATGTGAAAGTGATTCAGGAGTTTAAACAATAAAATAAAAGTAGGGGACACCCGGGTTTGAACCGGGGACCTCTCGATCTGCAGTCGAATGCTCTACCACTGAGCTATATCCCCAACTGATAAACTCAAATACTATGCAAGAAAAAAAAATACAAACACTCATTCTGCTTTTAACAACAGCTGCTCTTTCTCTCTCCAAACATATAGAGACTAGATCTTTCATTCTTTTTCTGTCCAGTGTCCATTAGTCAACCAATCAATCTGTCAGTCTGTCAACACAATAACCATCGCATTTGCTTCTTTTAACTTACTTTATTTTCTTGGAAGATTAATGTGAAAGTTATTCAGGAGTTTAAACAATAAAATAAAAGTAGGGGACACCCGGGTTTGAACCGGGGACCTCTCGATCTGCAGTCGAATGCTCTACCACTGAGCTATATCCCCAACTGATTAACTCAAATACTATACAAGAAAAAAAAATACAAACACTCATTCTGCTTTTAACAACAGCTGCTCTTTCTCTCTCCAAACATATAGAGACTAGATCTTTCATTCTTTTTCTGTCCAGTGTCCATTAGTCAACCAATCCATCTGTCAGTCTGTCAACACAATAACCATCGCATTTGCTTCTTTTAACTTACTTTATTTTCTTGGAAGATTAATGTGAAAGTGATTCAGGAGTTTAAACAATAAAATAAAAGTAGGGGACACCCGGGTTTGAACCGGGGACCTCTCGATCTGCAGTCGAATGCTCTACCACTGAGCTATATCCCCAACTGATAAACTCAATAACTATACAAGAAAAAAAAATACAAACACTCATTCTGCTTTTAACAACAGCTGCTCTTTCTCTCTCCAAACATATAGAGACTAGATCTTTCATTCTTTTTCTGTCCAGTGTCCATTAGCAAACCAATCCATCTGTCAGTCTGTCAACACAATAACCATCGCATTTGCTTCTTTTAACTTACTTTATTTTCTTAGAAGATTTATGTGAAAGTGATTCAGGAGTTTAAACAATAAAATAAAAGTAGGGGACACCCGGGTTTGAACCGGGGACCTCTCGATCTGCAGTCGAATGCTCTACCACTGAGCTATATCCCCAACTGATAAACTCAAATACTATACAAGAAAAAAAAATACAAACACTCATTCTGCTTTTAACAACAGCTGCTCTTTCTCTCTCCAAACATATAGAGACTAGATCTTTCATTCTTTTTCTGTCCAGTGTCCATTAGTCAACCAATCCATCTGTCAGTCTGTCAACACAATAACTATCGCATTTGCTTCTTTTAACTTACTTTATTTTCTTAGAAGATTAATGTGAAAGTGATTCAGGAGTTTAAACAATAAAATAAAAGTAGGGGACACCCGGGTTTGAACCGGGGACCTCTCGATCTGCAGTCGAATGCTCTACCACTGAGCTATATCCCCAACTGATAAACTCAAATACTATACAAGAAAAAAAAATACAAACACTCATTCTGCTTTTAACAACAGCTGCTCTTTCTCTCTCCAAACATATAGAGACTAGATCTTTCATTCTTTTTCTGTCCAGTGTCCATTAGTCAACCAATCCATCTGTCAGTCTGTCAACACAATAGCCATCGCATTTGCTTCTTTTAACTTACTTTATTTTCTTGGAAAATCAATGTGAAAGTGATTCAGGAGTTTAAACAATAAAATAAAAGTAGGGGACACCCGGGTTACGATAAATGTTATTTGAAATAAAATCGCTTTTGTCTCGTTCCTTTGTTTCATTTTATTTGCTTTTAATTAGAACATATATAAAAGAAAAGCTGCTTCCTCAACGTTTACAAAATCCTTCAAAGTATTTTAAAAATTTCTCATTATTTTTTTTAGTAAAGTAGTTAATCCTAATTATTCTGACCTTTTCCTGGAAGCGTAATCTATTTATTATTTTTTTGACTCTCCTTTGTATTACTTCTAATCTCAATATTACACTCCAATTTTCATGTTTAAACTCTCAAGCCATGGTGGCTCTGGTTCATGCCTGAAGCATTGAGATCAAATAAAGAAATTTTGTTTGGCTTTCTTTCTTTCAAAGTGATACCAATATATATATATATATATATATATATATATATATATATATATATATATACTAATGATAATAGAATTAACGATGAGCGAAATATCGTAGAGTGATCTATCTCGATAAAATAAAGCTCAATACGTTGAGTAGAGCAATCAATTTTTAAGAAAGAAAGATGAAGATAAAAAATTGTACAAAATCACATAAAGTTACATAAATTAATACAAAGTTTATTACATCGAAAGTTCAGATGCAAGGAGTTACATTAATCCTTAAACCATGGTTTTTCAAAGATAAAACTCTTCTCGTCAGAGGATAAAATCTGGTAATATGGTATTTATAACAATTAAATATTACCTAGTTCCATTTCACTTTGAAAAATTGAAGAATAAAAAAATAAAAAAGGTTGGGGATAAAGAAATAAAAGGCCGGGAAGTAAAAAATTAGCAGTATTGCGAGGTGATTTTTGAAGACGAAAGGGACGTTATGGTGTAGATAGTTAATAGTAAAAGTAACAGTTTGTAGAATTGAAGAAAGTTTTTAATAGATAAATGGTGGAGGGTTCAAAATATAATGGTAAAATGTAGTGGAGGGTTCAAAATCTGAACTTTCGATGTAATAAAATTTGTATTAATTTATGTAACTTTATGTAATTTTGTACAATTTTTTATCTTCATCTTTCTTTCTTTAAAATATATATATATATATATATATATATATATTATTCACAGACTGTTTCACTGTATCACAGCTCTTCAGTGGGGCTAGACTAGCAGCTCTCCCTAGCCAGGGATCGAACCTTCAACCATCTAGTTGATGTATGCTTATGTTTGTACGTACAGGATTCACTCCTAAACTAATAAACGATCATTATAAGTTTCGGAACACAGCAACTAGGCGTGAAAAGTAAAGTAAAGTGGTAGACCATAGTCGAGGGCGACCCGAAAGCTCCATTTTCATTAGCTACTAAATCGAGGTGTAGAAGCACCACACCTTTCCAAGGATTACTCCACTTACCCTTGATCCTCGCCTTATAATGCTGAGTATGCAGGTACCATTTTTCAAGTCTTTGATAAAACTTGACCGAAGATTGAACCTGATCTCTCGGTCTATTCCTATTATTCCAAATGGGCCGGTTAATTTAGTTTAATGCAAAGGGGCAAAAGGCGATAGGGGTGGAAGCTGTTCGTAATTCAAATACCTCCGATTTTATTTTACCCGTCCTGGGACGAGTATTCTAGTTATATACAGGGTAAGCCAAAAGTAGGTGGACAGCATTTGTTCAAAAATTTGTCGACGCATAAGAGGCAGACTTCAAAGCTGTGTAAATCAAGAAGGAAAACAGTTTGAACACTTGCATTGATAAATAAGATTTAATTTTCATTAATATAATTGTTTTATTACATGTAATTGTACGTATAAGTGACATCTAAATAAATGTTTTTTACTGTTCACATACTTTTGGCTCACCCTGTATATATATATATATATATATATATATATAGTGAATGCTTTTATTCAAACATGTACAAGGTCTGCTACACTGGCATGTCGATGTTATCGATCTACAGCTCTCAAGAGCTGAGGTCTCATCAGGCAGAAAATTATTTTTTGATTTAACCTGGTTGCTGAATTCCAGGGAGAATGAAGTCAAGCAAAAAAGAAGAGGAGAAAGAAATAAAAGTCATGTGACCGATTTTAAAATATGATTGCCGTTAGAAATTACTATTTTCATTTTTTTATTTTTATCTTTTATATATTTTATATATCCAACGCTGAGCTGGGGTAGAAAGGGGGGGGGGGGGCGAGGAAAAGAAAAAGAAAAGAGAAGGGAAAGGAAGAAAGATACAATTGCTGTTAGAAAAGTTTAATTTACAGCTATTTATATTTTTATTTTTTATTTTTATCCAACGCTTAGTTAGGGTGGGGGGGGGGGGGTTGGAAGAAAAAGAAAGAGAAAGGGGTGGAGGGGTGTTAGGGGTGGATGTCTATAGCCATTTAGGATTTGTTGCGGGAATGGTTAATGTAAGATTTGAGTTAAATTCATATTTATTTTTATTCAGCGCTGGGCTGGATAAAGAGGGGGAGGGGTCGGGGGGAGATGAAACAAGAGCGAAAGACCTTGTACATGTTTGAATAAAAGCATTCACAATACAGCTCTATATTTTTTATTGAGCACTCTTTTATAAACCCGGTTTGATTCCCTTTGGATTTCTACCCTGTGGATTTTTACCCTACCTGGATTACTATATATATATATATATATATATATATATATATATCATAAAAAACGCTTTTTTATTTTTTTTATTTTAAAGTAACACAAGGCTATTTATAAATAACAACAGAGAGCCGAAAATCAGTATAACGAATACTGATCCAACCAGTCACGGGCGATCTAGTTTTTATTCAAATTTAATTCTTCATAATTTTTCAGTAAAATTAATTCATTTATAAATATTTTTATAGACAATTACCTCTTAATTTCGACATTTGGCCGAGCGACCACTGCTCCATTGAGAGTTAAAGGGAGATAACTCTTACCTCATTAAAACAGAATTGTCTGAATTGAAATTTGTATGAAGTTTTGAAGCTACACATTTTTGGAGGAATGCCTTAAATTTTCAAGAATCTTTAGATGCTCGAGTGTCGGATGTAAGAATTAGGGTTAAATGTAATATGATATCGAATTTGTATTTATGATCTTTGCAAATATTACCTAATACTTTAAATTACCTGTGCAGCACTGATTTCAAATATACTGTAAATAGTTGGAGAAGAATTTTTACTTAAATACAAAAAGTAAATCAAGAGAGGCACGAGAGCGCTCTATCCCTTAATAGACTTCAAGAATGGCCTACGCTGGAAATCTCATTTCTTTGATCAATCATAACTCAAAAACCAATTAAAACTTTGCACAAAATTTTTATTTGATAGGTTCTATAAGTGTGTAGAATTTCAGCATCATTAGTCAAGGCACCCAGAGATCCAGAAAGTTCAATCATGAAATCATGTTATCCAAGTGTACGTACGTACGTACGTACGTACGTATGTATGCGCCACCCTGTATCTCAGCAAGTATTTGATGGATTCAGCTAATTTTTGGCAGAGATAGAGGTTCTAGGGTCTAGTTGATGGCATTTTAATTTCAGTTTACCATATACCTTAGTTTTCCAGAAAATTCCAAAAAAAAATTAAAAATGACCATTGTATTGCGGCATAGCCTTTACAAAAGTAGTGACATTCCATGATAAATGCCAGTATACTGAAATCATATGCCCTTAATAGGGTTAAGATGAAAATTCATATACACTAAATGGGTATGCGAGCACAACAGGGCTATGTATTTTACTGGTAGGAATTTTTCTTCAGCGCACCTCACAGACTTCATCCACTCATGTATAGAGATTTATACTGTAGTGATGTGATAATGAAATGGTTTGGTTGATATGTAGTCATACCCTTAATTAATGACAATAAAAGTGTAAAAATTTGGTAATTTCCTTGCTTTTGTACATTTAGTCTATATGAATTTTCATCTTAACCCTATTAAGGGCATATGATTTCAGTATACTGGCATTTATCATGGAATGGTAATAAAAGTTGATATAAAAAAATAGTAAAAGACCGAAATGGCACTTTCACAAAGACTTTCTGCAAAACCTAACATCGTTATGGCTTGTGGGCCCTCATAGTTATCGGTAAAATAGCCATTTGTCTTCAATTAATCAAACCCACCCAAAATAATCAAGTGCAACAGGTATTGGGCTTCAGCATTAAATAATTCCAAAAAAAGGTTGATATGCCATAAAACAAACATTAATCTCTCTCTATATATATATAATATATATATATATATATATATATATATAGGGTATCTTTTACAATAATCCTCAGAGTCGCGGACAGGGTCCAAAAAACGAACGAGAATGGGGTAAAAAAAATAAATATGCAACAAGTGACGGTGACCTACGTCGAGAATATATATTTTCCTACTTACCTATGATATTTGTTTGTATTTTTACGTAGTATAAATGGGTTTTTATTAGATGTAAAAAAAAATTTCTTGCTTTTTTGGGGCACGGATTTTTACTAAAAAAAAATGGCGCCGACGAGTCTATTTTCCAGCTTCGCTTACGTACCCCCCCTCCATGTTCGTGTGACAAAAATACCGATTTCTAATAAATAGTAGTTGAAACGGCTTAAAAATACAAACAAATGTCACAGATAAGTTGGAAAATAACTTTTATCAGCTACAGTTACTTTTATTTGTTGTATATTTGTTTTTTGAGCGTTTTCACTCTGCGGATTATTGTAAAAGATACCCTATATATATATATATTATATTATTTATAATATAATATATATATATATATATTATATTATTTATAATATAATATATATATATTATATTATTTATAATATATATATATATATATTATATTATTTATAATATAATATATATATATTATATTATTTATAATATATATATATATATTATATTATTTATAATATATATATATATTATATTATTTATAATATAATATATATATATATTATATTATTTATAATATAATATATATATATATATTATTTATAATATAATATATATATATATATATATTATAATATAATATATATATATATTATTTATAATATAATATATATATATATATATTATTTATAATATAATATATATATATATATATTATTTATAATATAATATATATATATATATTATTTATAATATAATATATATATATATATAATATTTATAATATAATATATATATATATATATTATTTATAATATAATATATATATATATATATTATTTATAATATAATATATATATATATATATATATTATTTATAATATAATATATATATATATATATATTATTTATAATATAATATATATATATATATATATATATTATTTATAATATAATAATATATATATATTATTTATAATATAATATATATATATATATATATTATTTATAATATATTATATATATATATATATTATTTATAATATAATATATATATATATTATTTATAATATAATATATATATATATTATTTATAATATAATATATATATATATATATATTATTTATAATATATTATATATATATATATATTATTTATAATATAATATATATATATATATATTATTTATAATATATTATATATATATTATTTATTATATAATATATATATATATATATTATTTATAATATATTATATATATATATATATATTATTTATAATATATTATATATATATATTATTTATAATATAATATATATATATTATTTATAATATATTATATATATATATATATATATTATTTATAATATAATATATATATATATATATATTATTTATAATATATTATATATATATATATATATTATTTATAATATAATATATATATATATATATATTATTTATAATATAATATATATATATATATATATTATTTATAATATATATATATATATATATATATTATTTATAATATAATATATATATATATATATTATTTATAATATAATATATATATATTATTTATAATATAATATATATATATATATATATATATTATTTATAATATAATATATATATATATATATTATTTATAATATAATATATATATATATATATATATTATTTATAATATAATATATATATATATATATATATTATTTATAATATAATATATATATATATATATATATATTATTTATAATATAATATATATATATATATATATATTATTTATAATATAATATATATATATATATATATATATTATTTATAATATAATATATATATATATATATATATTATTTATAATATAATATATATATATATATATATATTATTTATAATATAATATATATATATATATATATTATTTATAATATAATATATATATATATATTATTTATAATATAATATATATATATATATATATATATATATATAACTCAATATATGTGTGTGATGTTTGTTCCTTATAGAAAGAAAGGTTAGAGAATCTACATAAAATCTAAAAGTGTATTCTTATGTAAAATTTACCGGAGAAGACAATGGAAGTGTTGCCGAATCTTTAAGTGCTTCCCTTAGGGGCTATGAGGGCATAACCCCCTTAAAACTTCAAATATATCCTATTTTTATGAAATTTAAATATGTACAAAATTTTATAGAGAAAACAATAGAAGTGGTCCCGAATCTCTAAGTGCCCTCCTAACCTAAGGGAGCTACGAGGGTCAAACCTCCTTTAAAACTTAAAATATACCCTATTTTTATGAAATTTATATCATACATATAAGATTCTCTAGGGAAGACAATAGAAGTGGTCTCAAATCTCTACGTTACACTCTATGTGTTGAATATCTACGTGCCCCCCACTTCTAAGTGACCCATAGGGACAGAACCCCCTTAAAACTTCAAATACGTGTATCCGATTTTAATGAAATTTAAACCAGATGTATAAGACACTAATTCAGAGAGTTTTTCAACATTTCATCTTCTGACTATATGGGGGAAGGGGGCAGTAGAAACAAAGAAAGTAATATGCTGTTATGAGCATAGTGAAAAAGTAAGTAGTAGTCATCCTCATTCAATCCCGAGCAACGTCAGGTCTTTCTGTCAGTAAGTTTATATATTTGTATGTACACTGCTAAACTAATTAACTGATCATTATGAAGTTTGAAACACAGCTGCTAGAAGTAAATGGTTAAAATGTAGGCTATATTTAGTTAAATTTAGTTTTATGCAAAGACGGTAAAAAGGGAGTTGAAGTCTTTTTTTTGTGAAATTTTTACAATAGGTATTAGACATCAATGAATATTCCCCAAATTTCAATTCCTACTGACTATTTTAGAGGGTTTTTAAGTAACTATTTTAGAGGGTTTTTATGGACACAACCTCCCATTTGAAATTTCAAAAATTTCAGATTTGCATGGAATTTAATTTAGTCATTAGACACCAATTAAGCAAGATTCCTGCAATTTAAAAATTCTTCTTAAGACTCCATAAGTTTCAGTTTACACATTTTCTAGAATCAAAATCATATAATTGATTTTGATCAAATTTGGAATAAGGATTCTAGACATAAGGTTTATTATCATTATATCTTGATTTTAATTTTTCGACATAAAATTCATGCAACTCTGTTTTTTAGGGAATTAATTTTATCTGTCCTGGAATGGGTATTCTTATATATATATATATATATATATACATATACATATACATATATATATATATATATATATATATATATATATATATATATAATAGTACATTCCAATGACCAAAGAAACAATCAATCCATACCTATGTATTTTATATCAATTTTGTATTCAGTTCACATAAAAGTTTATACAAAAGTTCACACAAAAGTTAATACAGTATCTCAGTAGTGTACAATACCACTAGAGCTCATAATTTAATATAATTTATTCCGAAAACCATCCAAAACACTTAATTTGCAGAGAATTGTTTCTTGATAAAAAGCAATATGGCGAATTGTACACTCATGAGAAAGGTTAAAAATGATAAAAAAAAGAAAAGAGAAAAGAAAAGAAAGAAGAAAAAGAAGAAAAGAAAGAAGAAAAGAAAGAAGAAAAGAAAGAAGAAAAGGAGGAAAATAGACTAATAGACAGTTATGGTGGATGCAAAAGTGATAATTCATGTGTACATTCTGACGTGTTGTTTTGGTTTGTCCATCGAGTATAAACATTATGGAGGAAAGGTTAAATGAAAATATATCCGGCACTTTTAAATAGAAGTAAATAGAATTTAGTAAGGTCTCAAATCTCTATGTTTGGTTCCGAGTGCAAAAAAAAAAAAAATGAAATACATAAATAAAATGAATATGGACGCACTTTAAACTTTTTTCAGCCCGATTGTGAGTAATGTGCACTGATGAAGCCTTTTACGTAAGTGATTATGATATTTTGTATATCATGAAAATGGATACTTTTGAGGTGGGCAGAAACAATTGTATGCAAATAAAGTGTTTTTCGAGGAAATCTGGAATGTCTTCGGAATAACTATCATTATATATATATATATATATATATATATATATATAGTCTAAAGAAGCTTTGAGTCATTTAAAAAAAAAAAAAAAAAAAAAAATGTAAAATGCAGTTTAAATTCCCAGACAAACTACCTAAATCCAAGATATTGCAGACTTAACATTCGTTGGAAAATTAATAAATGAAAAAATATAAGTAAAATAAAAAAAAAATTTAAAAAAGGGGGGGGGGTTAATTATCTAAGAGTGAAACAAAAACAGGAGACCTTAAGCGTCTAATATTAACACGGGGATCATCAGCTGTTTACCATGTAACTGTTTCGGAGATTTAAAAACAGGACAGTTATAATATTCATGGCTCTCCAATGGTACTGATTATACGACCATTTCCCCAATAATCAAGTGTCGAAATAATTCAGCTCAAAATATCACTAATATATACATAAAAAAATAATAATGAAAAAATAATAATAATAATAATAATATATTACCCTTAAGACTACCGTATGATATAGTAATTTGCATATCAAATAACATTAATTATAACAATAAAAAAATAAAAATAATAATACTATCTAAACACTATATCCAAGAACCATTCTGCAATATGGTAGCTAGCAATAAAATTATATAGGAATCAAAGTTATATATATATATATGTAATTCTAGTGAGGTTTTGTTCATATGAGTTAATCCAGTGAATATTTAGTGCAGTTATATAATAGTGCTCGATAATAAATAGAGTTGTATATTTATTTGGTATGAATTTTTATTTATAAAAACATTTTTGGCTTCACATGTTTCATTTCTAGCTGAGAATTAGCTGAACTTCATCTTCATATTAAGAACTCGGTCTGATAAAGTTTAGCCGATTTCCAGCTAGAACTGAAACATATCTGTAAGCGTGTAGCTAAAAATTTTTGTATACATAAAAGTTTATACAAAGTAAATATATATATATATATATATATAAAACATTGTCCCTATTTACTTGCCTCCCCACAAGGGCAAAGTTTGACAAGTTTTTTTTTAATGCAAGGAAAATCTATCCCTCAAAGAGGGGCATTCTGAAATTAACCCAAATAAAAAAAAATGTTTCGGTCTAGAAGGATTTCTCCTCTTCTTACCGAGAACAGAACAGATACTACACTGTAATCCTAGTCCGTATACGACAAAAAATTAAAATTGGTAGCGATAAGTAGTTTTTCAGCATTAAATAATTGCAAAAGAGGTTGATATGCCATAAAAATTTTAAAAAAAATTAATATTAAGATAATTTCTAAATATAATTTATTTATAAATAATAGAAAGCAAAAAAAACATTTTTTTTATGTTCATTTGATCTTTGCCGTTAATAAACAAATTTTTTTTTAAATTAACAGTACTTTTGTTTGTTGTAAAATGGGTTTACTTTTGGTGGTCTCATAACTCTCGCTTCCCCCAATTTTGTTCTTTAGTCTTTACATTCAATGAGTAATGTTCTCGATAAAGGGGGAAGAATTGCAGTTTTCTGGGTCAGCTGTTGTTTTGTGTTGGTACTACGTGGAAATCTTCAATCCTCTCATAGTATTTTTTTCATATTCAACTGTCAATCTATTCATTTCGTTAACCCTGAATGGTTTTGAGGTCTTGATAAGTGGTGATTCATGAGTAAAAAAAAAAATATGTTAACCATAATTTTTTCTTGAAAATTTATAACATTTTTTTGTTTATATGTAAAAGCATAGAATTACTGCTCAAATTTTTTGTCAGCCATGATTAGCTTTTCTTATTTTACAAGAAATTAAGTCGATATACTACCTATCAGATGATACTCTATTGTGATGAGCCTTTCATATTTTGCAAGAAATTTATCTGCATATTACTGAATAGCATAACAAGCATAAATGAACCCTAACATTTATCTTGATGGAATCGTAAAACCTCCGCAAGAAATCTCGGTTACATGATCACTGTCATCACTTATCACGAGGAAGGAACACTTTTCACGTTCAAAACACTTAGATTTTACGACACACATTCCTGCAATTGTGTTTGCCATTTCTTTGATGCCTGATGACGCAGCCAAAATCTTTTTTTTTAAAACTAAGTTTACCCCAAACAAGACAAGTTGCCACTGTAGACGTAAGGGGCTACTGAGAATTAGGGTGAAAGTGTAGGGCTCATCCTAAATTGGTAGCTGTGCAGTAAGATGCTTGTTCAGATTAGTTTTAAATTTCTGCATGTCGGTACAGTCGGAGAAACAGAGAACAGGGAGGGAGTTCCAGAGGCCGGCAGCTTGAAGAAAGAAGCTATTAGAGTAGAAGGCTCTCCTGCATCTAGGGACCTTCACAGTGAATGGATGTGGGATCTAGCTGATTGTCGGGTTGGTCAGGTGTATTTACGTCGAGTGGGAACCAGAGCAGCAAGTTCATCAGAGCACATTCCATTGAACTACTTGTAAAACAAACACAAGGATGCAACATTGCGACGATGGAAGAGGGGCCGTCAATAAATCCTGTGTTTTCATTCTTTTGCACTGGCTTTAGGTAAGTCTTCCTTCCCCCAAATATGATTTTCTTTTCAAAGAGAATGACAGGTCAGTATTCTTGCAGTACTTCATGAAGGCCGAAAAACAAAAGCCCACCACCGTCGCTCATCTGTCGATATTGAGAAAATCTATTTTCGAGTTGATAATTTTGCAATCTCCTGATCAAACAATCACTTCCATGTTGAACCTCCAAGAGAGTTATTCTGCATCCATTATTCTCAAGAAAATGATTCCACATTCTTATCCACCAAAGTATGCCGTATCAAAGATGATGATATTACCCCCCCCCCCTCTCAACTCATTAAACTCCTCCCATAAGAAGATGCGATGGAATTATCTCCTACCCAAGAGGTTGATATCAAATGACAACATCTCCCAAAAGAGAGCGGTTATCCATGCCTGCTTTAAAAGTTTCTTCTACTAAGACTGACCAGCGATTAAGGATCAGGACAGCAAAATAGTTTGGAGTCAAATATTTTGTTCAAATGTTCCTTTAAGTGTTGTCGTCTTGATCCTCTGTATTTGAATCCTGACTTGATGTATGGCCATCTGATGATGGGTGAGAAGTTGGATCATATATTAAATCTGGAAAGAAAAAAAAATAATGTTAGATTTTCAAAGCAACCGTCTTTTTAGTGTGGTTGTCCTAAATAAAAAATCATTGAAATGAATCGATCTGAATAGACATTACCAAATTCATGTCTTCAAAAAAATTACCGTTGAATTTATAGAACTAGAATTTATTTCAATATGCTGACCGTAGAAAGGATCTTCAAGGTTGTACGTACTTAAACAATGCAATGATGTTAACAGCATTAAACTTGTTTATTCTTATTTATTATGCTAAATTAAAAACGGATTTAATAACAACAACAATGAAAAAAAAAAACTTTAAAAATATGAGACAATCATTGATTAAAATTTAAAAAAATATATTTGCATTGTATGGCTTCTAACGGCTTTATCTTTAATATTTCAAATTCAAATTTCAACAATGCTTCAAAAAAGACAATCATTTTTTTTGTTAACGCAGCCACGTGTAACACGCTCTTAACTAAAGACTGTCTTTAGGATACCGCTTAAAAAACATCTTGCACATTCAACAACAACAACAACCACCACCATGAAAATAAAAAAGACTTTAAAAATATGAAACAACTGATTTCTCTGATAAAAGTTCTAGCGACGAAAAATTTAAGATAAAAATTTAAAACAAAAATATTTGCATTGTATGGCTTCTAACGGTTTTATTTTGAATATTTCAAAGTCAAATTAAAAATTGTTTTATTGTATTCTGTTATTAGAATATTAATTTAAATGTAGCATCTATATCATAATACACTAAGGCAATTTAATGTTTGTATATATTTTTCTTGACTAAGCTGTGAAACGCATGTAAGATATGAAAAAAATAAAACAAAATTGGGAAAAAATATGGTATTCGTCGAAGTCGGAAAATGAGAAAAATAAATAAATAAAAATTATGGTAATGGATTGATTTTTCCATTGGAATATAACTAAAAAGTATATATGCTCTGAAGCTTGTAACACAACCTCATTGAGCTTGCAATTTGAAACAATTTCGAGGATTATAAAGAGTATATACCTAAATATATATTTTTTATAAAAACTTACAAATATATATATATATATATATATATATATATATATATATATATATATATATATATATATATGTGTGTGTGTGTGTGTGTGTGTGTGTGTCATTTATTTGCAATACTTTTGAACGAATTCAATTATTTTCATGGAAAAGCATTTTATCTAAATACTAAGTGAGAATAATATTCTATTCACCAATGTTATGCCCCATATATGGGTAGCAATATATATTTTAAAATATAATTGTCCACGGACACGTGTTTAGTCGTTTTACGACTCATCAGCAAGACTATTCTATGCCTTCCCCCCTCTTTTCTACCTTATTATGCGTACTGCTTATATATATTTATTTATTTATATATTCATACATTTATATATTTATTTCATAATTTGTAATTAAAAATCAATCTCATTTTGTATTTGGATGAAGTCTTTCAATAAAGACAAAATATCAACTCTGTACGTGAGCAGATTTTTTTGCTTTGATTGTATTGTGTTATTATTTACTTCATTTCTTCAACATGCACACATGCATATACACGTAAGTTTTATATTACCTACTAGAGAGTTTGAATTATCTACTAGACACTATCCTCGAATGTCTTCGGTCTCTCTGTACAAAGGTTTGTCAAGACAACCTGGCATGAGGATACTTCACCCTACAAGTAAACCCTGACCAAATATTCAAAATAACATAGTATTCGAAGCCCAATTAAGATCTCCTCAACACGACTACACACTGGCTCATACGAGGAATGGTGCACCTTCTTCTAGTGATGTTACCTCAAGTAACAGCACTTAGCTGGATACTCCACCAGACAAGATGAAGTCTTGTCTTTGAATCCAGTAAGACCAAGAGACCACAAGAAAGATTTACTATAACATAGCAAACTGGTCAATTGGGGGGAGGAAAATTAATGTTCTTCACTTCTTTACCAACTCAACGTTTGAGAAGTAAAGGAGAACTTTAATGGAACACTCGGATATCTATGTATCTCATATAGAAATCGAGTGTTAGCACCAGGAAGGCTTGGTAAATTTTCTTGATTTCTGAGAACTTACATAAAACAGAATAAAATGTACAAACCTTTTGAATTATAGTAAACATTTTTTAAGTATAGTCCGTGAGGTGGGCTAGGTTTAATTTTGGTATTTGTACAGTTCAAGTCTGGATCAAGCAGCATCTGTTTCACATCATCCAAGGTGAAATAGTCGAGAGATACTTGGATCATTGTTCCAACCATCCGACGGATCTTAAAAATTAACAAAGAGAAAAAGAAAGAAAGATAATAACAAGAAATCAAGTTTGATAGAATCTAAATTTCAAAGTTTAGTTCAATGGTCCTATAACCCACTTTCTGGAGGGGGAGGGAAGAGGTCAGAAGGGAGCGCTGTCTAGTGGTCATCCATCATGCAGTGTGTCTTAGGCTGGCCTCATCACTCTCCATTAAAGAAACTTATTATTTTACCATCTAATTTACATACGCGTTTGTGGTGTGTAAAGACGCACATATATAAATTAGACGGCAAGCTGAAAAAAAAGAGTCACTCTTTCTCTAAATGTTCAAGAAATATTAGAAAGTGGTTGAATCAACATAGAGTGACAAGAGCTGTAATATATCAAGGACATGAGTTGTCGCCCTTTAATCAGAAAATACTAAACCGAAATTATGTCTCCTGCATGAAACTTTTTACCCTTTCTTTTTGAGATTCGATTCCAAGAGAGCGCAGACCGTCTTCGCTGTTGCGCTCAAACCATCGTCTCATGAATTAACGTTTTTTCTTTAGTCCCAAAATTCCAATGAAGTAAGGAGCTAGAAGTATTTCTTTGGTGTTTTTGTAAGCCAATATTATCTTCAGTCAATGTGACGATAGATGAGATTTATCTACCCCCACAAGGTAAGATGTGACACAAGGTCGGGAAAGTGGGATTAGAAAAGCCAGCGCCCGAGAGGTGAGCACTCTGGCCATTTAAAAATTGCCTGGGCAGCCCCGTCGGCATTCCCCGGTAGGCGCGCCTCAGGCAGTAAGCAATAAACTTACTCCTCCCCAAAGAGGGGAGGCAAAGCCTGGGGGGGTAGACCTCCTAGAACTGCACAGGACTGTCCCATAGACCGGCGTAAATCAAGCCCCGAAGGCCAAGACAATACTAGTCTATGGGGTGCAGTATCCATCGGAACAGATACTACACTTTGATAGATATTCACAATTATCGGATCTAAAGCACCCACTGTTCTGTCTTTACGTAGTATAGATTCCCCATCATTTATCTCCCTTAGCCGGCTGTTTTTTTTCTTAGGGGATTCCCTCAGACTCGTCACCATTGAGATCCTTCCTGCGCCTGTCCTCTGATCTATGGTAGCTGCCTTCTTCACATTCACAGTATGCTGTTTTCTATTTCTTTAAATATTCTGATGTTTTGGGCATCGCCTTTTTTCTCTCTAAGAATAGAATTAAATAGTGCTAGTATTATTTTTAGTATTATTTTCGTTATTTAACTTTGTTTACCTTTTCACTGTGTGTGAGCCTATATTTCTTCTCGCTCGTAACCCGGCTATTATCTAGCAAAATTTGTATTTTTTTTCCTTTCTAGCATTATTTTTATGCTTAAAATATTTTCTATTCTGTAATTTTATTAAGCTTATGACTCTTTATAGATTTTATTAGACTCTTCATTTTGAATTCATGTGTTCGTGAAACTTTTTTCGTTTTTTTTCTTCAGTTTGTCGATGATCAATAAACCTGTGTTTAAAATATACCATGCCTCAGAGTTTTGATTGTCGATAGGAGTTTATCTGACTGTCGAGGTTTGCACACGTTTTCACAAAATGTATACGCATCCCGGAGGCAGTACACCCGCGATGCCTTGCTTGTCGTGCAGCCATTTGCAAAATGACAAAAGTGCATGCTCATTGTTTAAGGTTTTTGTAGGTGTCAGTAATTTGAATGCGTGGACACTGTCCGACCTGCATTAAAAAGGTGAGATACGACAATAAGGCAGAAAGAAAAACGAAAGTGGAAGTGAACAGACGTGCAAAGGATTTGATAATCAACTGTCCAAAGAAAAAATGGCAACGTATGTCAGTGCTCAAAATTCCGATTTGTCTTAAAATTCATGAGACGTGTTTACACTGTGATGGGATGAGCATTTTGATAGATTTCGTCCTGTGTTTTCTAAACAAGAGTTCCTTTTGAGTTTCAAACTGTTGTTGACATTTATGTTTGTTACAGTGATATTGTCTTCTGAACATTCGATAATATTACTATTGTCAATTATTTGGCAAAGTTGTGGTTGTCTCACGCCTTCTACAAACAAATTTTGAGGCAGAGTTATCCACCTTGGAGATATATTTTCCGTACCAACATGAGTGAACGCTTCTGGCATGAGAGTTTGTAATCTCGTTCTACCCATACAAGGAAAAATTCAAAAGTGAGGCTATGCCTATGTTTTGGCTAGATTTTCAAGGCTCTCTGACATCTCTGACTAGCTGTCTGAACATGGCTTTTAAAATCCCTGACAGCTTTGTCTGTTAAGTTAGTGTTTTGATTGAGTCACTCGACTCTCAGACTATGGACAATGATGTGATCATAAATTATTCTATGGAATGGTGAGTCATCTCCATAGAAATTCTATGTAAATGTACTTTACATATACAGTGCATTTGCACATTATTTCAGCAACACGTGTGTTGTCTTATTGTAATGGGAACAATTTTACTCTTTGTTTAGAAGTTATTTCTTAGTGATTTACTTGTGTACTTTTTGTGTTATACATTATTGGAATTATTAAGCGGAGTGAATTATAAGTGCCCTGTGATTGGATGAAAATCAGCCAATCGCAGACCACTGTTTCATTCACAGCAGAAAACACTAGAGAGCGCCGATTTTGAAAACCTCGCCCCTTTTGATTCCAGCAGCGCAGCAAAGAACATCGGTTTGCCTGTAGCTGCGTCGGGCACCCCCCTTTTTTAGCGTACGTTTACGCACATATGGCCTAAATGATAAGGCCCTTTCGAACATTTTAGGCTAATCCACCCGTTCCGGGAGCCTCCATTCTTTCACACCTTGCGTGTGCACAGTTCCCTTTTTCTGCCTAAAGAAGCCACTTACAAGGACAATCCAGTGTGACCTGAACGAATCCTGTTAAAAGATGACTGGCATTTCAGTGAGTCCGCAAAAGACACTTCTTTTGCAAACTCTTTCTTCTCTTCTTTTTCCTCCTCTTTTTATATAAATATCCTTCTCAATCTATACGTTGTTTGTCTTCTTTCTTCTTGTCCGGTCACGTTCATTGCCGCCAAGTTATCTTCCAGCGGACTTGAGGCTTCGTCCTCCATTTTCAGCGGGAAAAATCCCAACAACAATGTTGGTTAGGAAGACATGTATAATATACATGTCTTCCTAACCACCTTTTAATATTTATCCTAGACAAACTGTCAATAAATTAAATGTCTTTATTATGCCACAGTTTCTCAGTTTGCTTTGCTTTCTTACACGCCTTTCATATTGGTTGTTAAAACAATAATAGATGGTGAATACTACTGTGCATGTGCATAGAAAATAATTTGAGTTTCTCCACACGTGCGTAGAGAATACAGCATAATCACGTTGACACACCGGTTCCATTTAGATCACCGAAGTTAAGCAACATTGAGCCTGGTGATTGGCCACTATTTGGGAATACCAGGTGTTGTATGTAGAAGGACACAAGAACTGTAAAAACCTAACATCGTCATCTCCCCTAACCGGGATATCATCATCATCATCATCATCATCATCATCATCATCATCATCATCAACAACCGGTTTATTTGTTGAATCAGGCCACAATTAATCCTCTGATGAGGGTGGGGCCTGATTGTCTAGTCTCGAAATCTAAGTCTTCCTCTCCACTCCTGTCTTTGGCAAGGCTTGATGGAATCCATAGACCCTGAAGATCCACGCATCCTGGGATCTACGAAGCCCAAGACATTACCAGCAGCATTAGTGCTACTGGCACTGCCTTTCTTTTTTCCTGCTGTATTTCGACTAGACATTGTATTTAAGGCAATTTTACGGCTGGATGCCTATCCTTTACCAACTTGAACACTTTTGGCAGTCCAAGACCTCCACCGTTCCCATCTAACTAGACTGGGGACCGCTTGTGAATTTGATACTCCCATGAAACTTTCTCCTTTGGAGGAAGCTGGTTTAACCCGCCCAGGGTTAATGCCCCACCAGGTACATGTAAGGTTGGGTAGGGTAGGCCTAGAGAATAATTTTAGTTCCTCCACATGTGCGTAGAGAATAAGTTTTAGTTTTTTTAACACGTGCGTTGCTAAATATGATGAAAGAGAATATAAAATATTCTAAAAAATTATTTGCTGCAGAAATATAAGAATTCATGTTTTTTTTTACCTGTCGAAACAAAAATGACTGGCTGGTGATATGGATTTCCCAAAATTCTAATCCGGGGTTATTGTATTTCATTGCTGGACTTCCTAATTTCACCTCTATAGACACACTCCTCATTGGATTTTTATTCTCGGCTCGTAAAGATTTGATGGTAGTAAAAGATGTGAAATCATGCGTTCCGGTCATCAACTCCGCACAGGCCATCAGTTTTTCAATATTCACTGGTTTACTGGGGGAACAAAAAAGAAAAAATAAGAAAAAAGAAAAAAGAAAATAAGAAAAAAGAAAATAAGAAAAATAGAATAAGAAAATAGAAAAAAAAAAGAAAAAGAAAAAAGGAAAAAGAAAAGAAAAAAGGAAAAAAAAGAAAATAAAGGAAAAATGAAAGAAAAAAAAGAAAAAGGAAAAATGAAAGGAAAAAGAAAATAAAGGAAAAATGAAAGGAAAAGGAAAATAAAGGAAAAATGAAAGGAAAAAGAAAAGAAAAAAGAAAAGAAAAAGTAAAAAAGTAGAAGAGAAAAAAGAGTGATAGTTTGTACTAAAATCAGAACTCAGTTTTAAAAAGTTGCATACCATGAAAATAATTGTTAATTTAAAAAGGATCATAAAATCTTTTATAAAAAAAATAGCTGTATGTACGTGTTGCCAAGGAATAATTTTACTTTCATTTTTGTTTTGTTTTTTAATTAAAAAAAACAAATTTTGCCATTGTTTTTTTTTATTATTAAATTATTATTTTCTATTTTAAATAGGATTTTAAAATAGAATTTGTACATTTAGCTTTTGTAAGTATGGATGTCCGAAAACACAATAATCAAAATATTGGTGAATCTCGGTAAAAAATCTAGGTCCACACATAAGGAAAACTTAATAGGAAATATTTAATATTAGTTATTTTCACTATTAAATATTTCCTATTAAGTTAAGGTAATGTCTATTAATAAAATGATTGGATGTAAAAAAAAAAAAGCTTCTAAAACTTTTAATAATGAGGGTTTGCTAAGAATTTTAAAATCAATTTACATGACTTTCTATTCAACAGTGTAAATGCTTTCAAAGTCCCTTCAAATTTCAAAGTGTCACAAAGTTATTCATCCCTTTTGTTTTAACTATTAACAAAAGATTAAAAATGGCTAACTTGTTTATGAAGAAACCCAAATGCATTCTGATGGATTTAATTTTTTAATTAAATTATTTTTTAAATTTCGTTTTAGTAATTTACACTATTGTATTTTTGATTTCAATAAATAATCGATTAATGATAAATTCAAAATAATAATGTACAATTAATTAATTACAAAATAATGTGCAAGTTACGAAGAGGCGAGAAACACAGACACACACGAGAACTGCTCACATAATTTGGTACTCCTACAGTTTATGGATCATGCTGAAATAATAACGTTATTATTTAGAAATTTATTCTTAACATGGAGAGAGGGGGCTTTGTTAACTATTCTGTACTTTCACCTAACAATTTGATAAACAAAAGATACCGTAAAAATTGAATTTAACTTGAAAATCCTATCTAAAAAAATAGCGCAGTCTGTAAACTGCAGAAGTAGCTATGCTTTTATTAGTATAGAGTTTAAAAAAGCGTTAATAGATTTTCACGCAATCTTAGGAATGTTAATGGTTAAATTTTTCCAGTATTACTCCTGTTGCTTTTTATTATTCGTTACTAGCAGGGTTACCCGGTATACCCGGGTGCATGGACAACAAAATAGAAGAGTTAAAAAGTACCATCTCCCCATTTCTCTTCCCCCTCCCCTCCCTCTCTCTATCACCCCCCTCTACCGATTTTTCTGGAAACTGCAAAAAAAAAATTGTTGACTGATTACTACATAATAACATTAAAATTTGCTCTAAATGTCCCCCCCCCCCCCACTAATTCTGTTCTTAATTACCACCAAAACAAATGTTCCTATGTTTGCACAAGTGAATACCGAAAACGACTTTATTAGCTTTGTGGGTGTGTCTTGTGTAGTTTTTACTTTTAACTTGACATACACACAACTTTCCTTTATATAATAGATTATTATGAGATATTGAGATTAAGCCTCTCCTTTTTTTGCTTATAAAAATTAAATCAGCATACATGATTATTTTATACGATATATGATTATTTTATACATTCATTTTATTATATAGATTTCTAGTAGTTTATTACTGGTTCTATTCCATCTTATTTTTCCTAATTTTTTAGATGAGGATGTATTATTTGGATTATTTTGGACTACTGTTCTCATCTTGGTTGCTATTTTCACAACGTCTCAGTCAGTGTAACTTCCAACCTTCCGAAGCCTCTTTTAGAAACCGGGAATCTTTATGTCAAACTCAGGAACTTATACAGAATTTCAGAACTGAATCCTTCATTTAATACTAGCAGGGTTACCCGGCTTGGCCCGAGGCAAAAATGTAACATAATTCTATTAAAACTTCTATCTCTCTATCCTTCCTTTCTCCTCCACCCAGCCCATTCCTATCTCTGGAGACGGGGGGAGGGGGGAGGGACGGACGGACATGCACGCAACTCTCCTTTATATAGATTCCTTAGGGAATGAGTCATCATTTTCTTTCTAAGTTAGTATATAAAATGGCTGAAAAACAGACCCCCCTTCTCGACAAAACCTGGCCCAGTTGACCCCTAAAGAATGAATAGTTTTTTTTCTAATTTTAGATATTATTTGGCCAGGGCAGCGCTGATCAAGAATATACCAACTTTGTGGCTGTTTGTTTTGTAATTTTTACTTTTAGCTGGACATACACACAGACATCATTTAGCTGAACATACACACAGACATCATTTAGCTGAACATACACACAGACAACTGCCTTTTATATAATAGAAGATATAGGAATAGATTGTTCTTGTTCCGTCAGTCAGAAGTGTTCAGTAATTTTTATTTATTTTTTTAAATCTTAGTTATTATCGCCTGTAGTAAGAATTGAACTTTCAACCTCCAGAAGACTGTCACTTAGAACTGATTGTTACTTAACACCTTTATCTGTTGCGCCACGAGTCCATGTGGACAATTTAAGTATGCGAGCTTTACACCAAATCTTGTTTTAGATATGTAGTAAAAACCCTGAAAATATTGTGCATTAATATCAAAGTGGTGATTATGTGAAACAATAGTAGTGGGGTGGGGGTGGGGGGTCATTTTACATAAAATAGAAGGCTGTGGTGAGTTCTGGGGATATCTGAACTTAACATTTTACATACAATTCAATTGGAAAAACAAATTTTTTTTAATAAAATAAAAACTATATTTTTGTAAAATCAGTACATATATAACAAACTAAAAATGAAGATTATTTGTAATATGATGATCTATATTGAAACTATAAAATAACTTCAAAAAGATTAAAAATAAAATATTAAAAGAACTCTTTTGGAAAAGATGCAATTTTAGTTCACACTACACGCATTTAACCTTTGTCCTTTTTTGTTAAACTTTTTCAACCAGTATATTTCTGATAGTTGTTGTTGCTTCAACATTTTATTTTTTCATCTTTTGTGCAAGTTGGTGAATTGTTATTTTAGTTGACTTTGTGGAGGTCTCTTTGATCTTCAAGTCTTCCGATTCCTTCAGCTTCTTTTCTCTTTCAATCTGAAGCCTCCAATTATATCTCCTATACACTAAAATCTAAAATTCCGGAAAAACTCAGAACACTTTCATCACTGGTAGAAAAAGACTCCCGGGCAACACCGGGTAGTACTGCTAGATTTATTAACTTATATGATGATCTATGTTGAAACTATAACAAAGATTCAAAATAAAATATTTTAAAAACTGTTTATGAAATTATATTTTTGGAAAAATATAACTTTAGATCACACTATACACGTTTGACGATTTTTAAAACTTCTTCAGCTAGTATACTTCTGGTAGTTTTCGTTTTTGTCGCAGCTGCATCATTTTTTTTTTTCATCTTTTGTGCTAGTTGGTGAATTATTATTTTAGTTGACTTTGTGGAGGCCTCTTTGATCTTTAAGTTTTCCGATTCCTTCAGCTTCTTTTCTCTTTCAATTTGAAGCATGTGCTAAAATCTGAAATCCCGAAACTCTAGGAAAACCCGGAACACTTTCATCACCATCATATAAATAGCAGTGAATGCAAACGTCTGTTAGTGTAAGACAGTTAAATTTACTCACAAGACAAGCTGTGCACGTTTTGACTCAAAAAAGCTCATCGAAGAGTAGCCATGATGGTCGGCAATCGTCTTAAAAGGAATTGCCAAACGGTAGAGGTAGGTTCGTTTAACCGCTTGTTTCCGGCTGTGGAAGTCATCAGGTACACGTAAGACATTTGTGACACTGTATTGGATTAAAGGAAGAAAAACATTAACCGTTGATGTCACATGAGTATGCAACAATAAAGAGACACACATACACATATACTAGAAGAGCGCAACCACTGTTAACCAAGGGAAGAGTCTATCAGGCATGTGTACGCAGTGTGATGATATATGGAAGTGAAACCTGGCCAGTGAAGGTTGAGGATATGTGTTGCATGGAGAGAAATGATATGAGAATGATACGATGGATGTTTAATGTTTGTCTTAAAGACAGGCTTAAATCTGATGGAGATGTGTGCAGAAGAGAAGACTTCAATGGTATAGCCACGTTGAAAGAATGAATGAGAATTCTTGGGTTAGTAAGTGTAGAACAGTTGAGGTAGCAGGTTCAATTCACAGAGGAAGACCAAAGAAAACATAGGGAAGAAATGATAAAAATGAACTTGAGAGAAAGAGGGATAAATAAACACCTGGCCAGAGATAGGTTAGTTGTGAAGTCAATTTCTAAAAGTCGTCCAACACATGTCAGCATGTAAAACAGATAGCACACCAAATATGATGACGATGATGATACTTGTCTCAGGATGGGTAAAATTAATTCCCCAAACAGAACAGTTTTGCACCACTTTTATGTCCCTTTACAAAGATTAAAATCAAGATATAATGATACTAGACCTTATGTTAAGAATTCTTGTTGCTTAATTGGTGTCTCATGATTATGGATCAAATTAAATGCAAATCTGAAATATTTTAATTTTCAAATGGAAAGTTGTGTCCATATGTCCACTAAATATACCTAACTTTGTAAAGATATTAAATGAATACCCGTCTCAGGATGGGTAAAATTAATTCCCTGAACAGAACAGTTTTGCACCACTTTTATGTCCCCCTCACAAAGATTAAAATCAGAATATAATGATACTAAACCTTATGTCTAGAATCCTCATTCTAATTTTGATCAAAATCATTTATTTGATTTTGATTCTAGAAAATGTCTAAAATTTAAGGCTTAAGCTTAACCGTTAAATGCTTTTGTTTCAAATCTGAGACATTCCAACAAAATGCCTATTCAATATAATATTCAACAAAAATATGTCCAACTGCAACTTGTTTCACATCTGAAATGAGCCTGTTGGCAAGTGTGAGTAGGTATTAGTATGATGTTGCATCAGCACACCCGCTAAATAGGTCATTGATATCTTTGATGATAATTTTTTTTAAAACCAATATAAAAAACAAAGCATTTAAGGATTAAGGGGGTCACAATAAGAAATTGAAATTTAGGGAATCTTGCTTAATTTGTGTCTAATGACTATGGAACAAATTTAATGCAAATCTGAAATATTTGAATTTTCAAATGGGAAGTTGTGTCCATATTATGCTCCCTAAAAAAACTCTTTAAAATACTTCCAAGAAACTGAAATTTGGGGAATATTTATTAATCGATGTCTAATACCTATAGTTAAAATATCACAAAAAATCAGAGGTATGTTAATTTTCACAAAGGGCTTCCACTCCCTCTTTGCCCCCTTTGCATCAAACTAAATTAAACTAAATATAGCCCATATTACCCACCCTTACGCCCAGCAGCTGAGTTTCAAAATTCATAATGATCAGTTGATTAGTTTAGGAGTCTTCTTCTTTGTGTATCTTTGAAGCATGTGGTCATACGACAGTTTCCCAGTTTTTCATGCAGTCCTTTGCATTATTGATGTACTCTGCAAGATCTTTCAAGATGTACCGGTTGGGCAGTAGCGGGAAGACAAGGCAGCGTTGCATCATATTGTCTTCCTCGCAAATGGTTGGGTCTGTTTTGTAGCCCCATTTAGTCATAGCAACTTTTGACCGCTCGATTACTGTTCTCAGGCTGTTGAGTGTTTTTCACTGGAGCTAGAGTGCTTCTGAACCCGGGGAAGGGGGGGGGGGTCAGAATGGGCGATTCCCATGTCAATAGGAGGGGGGAGGGCATTGTACAGCTGTAGTCTGATCTCTTCCTGAGATGTTGTTAAGGGTTCGACATGGCTGAGGAAGCTTCTCCTTGACTTCAGTCGTTGGACTGTTGGAGTTTAGGAGTGAACCGTATACATAGAAACATTAACATATACACACATACCTAATTATATATATATATATAGATATATATATATAATAAATAAAATAGTATATTATGCTTCATTAGAGATATTGTAGAAATAAGCATTATTATATATATTTTTTGAAAGACATATCTATGCATATTTTGAAAATAAAACTTGGTAATCAGATGTTAAATGGTTACTATTAATAATTTAAAATGATATTTCGGGGTAACACCTCTTGATCAAGCAATTAAGGACAGAATGGTTTTGTTGCTTTTTCTTTATTCCTCTCTCCATATCTGTTGTTTTTGTATATCCGGTTTGATAAACAGTAATAATCTCATATTTTGAGAGTTTGAATTATCTACTGGAGAGTTTGAATTGCCTACTAGACACCATCCTTCAGTGTCTTCGGTCTCTCTGTACAGAGGTTTGTCAGGACAACCCAACATGAGGATACGTCACCCTACAATTAAACCCTGACCAATTATTCAAAATAATATAGCATTCAAAGCCCAAATAAGATCCCCTCAACACAGCTATACACTGGTTCATACAAGGAATGGTGCACGTTCTCCTAGTGATGTTACCCCAAGTAACAGAACTAAGCTAGCTGCCCCACCAGACCAGATGAATTCTTGTCCTGGAATCTTCGGCCAAACCAAGAAAAGACCAAAAGCAAGATATACTATTGCATAGTTAAATGGTCAATTGGTGAGAGGAAAATTGGTGTTAATAACTGCTTTACTAACTCAACATTTGAGAGGTAGAAGAGAATCTTAATTGAACACTCGGATATCTCATATAGAATTGAAGTATTAGCACCAGTAAAGGGACCCTTGATTTTTGTTTCATCCTGACAAACCAGAAAACAATGGGAGGTTTACAATTAGCAGGGGTTGGGAAGTTTACAATTAGCATATATATATATATATATATATAAAGAGGTGTACTAAAAGCGAACTTTTAGGAAAGGTAAAACCCTATTGTGAAGAGTATACAGCTCAATATCCAGGATAGAGCAGGTAGAAATGAAGGAGAATGGAAAGGAATTAGAGAAAGCAAAAGCCAAATCAAAATTCAATTCAAAAGTTCAAAGCAAGGTATATTCCGCAAAAAGGCAATTTATTCAAGTTAAATTTTCCTTAAGCCAGGCTTTTCAAAGATCAAAATCTTATCATCAGAGGAAGTCGCTGGGATAGATAAGTTGGCAATGGCCAAGATTTAATATATATATATATATATATATATATGATTATTTTTGACATATTGGTAAGAGTGTTTGCTAATGGGCTAGGAGACCGGGGTTCAGTCCTCAGTCGAGTCATACGAAAGATAAAAAAAAAAATGGTACTTGATGCCCCCTTGCTAAACACTCAGCATGATAATGTGTGGATCAAGGGTTAGTGGGGTAATCCTGGAAAAGGAGTGGCACCCTTCCCTATACCTCAGTGTAGTAGCCAATGAAAAGGGAGACTTTGAGTCACGCTTGACCATGGTTGACCACTTTACTTTGTTTTTTACTTCATGAGGATCTATCGCCAAAAACCTGAAACAAACAAACAAACAAACAAACAAACAGGAACTACAATATTGTTAAATCAGAATAGTGCCTGTGTTTACTGTGGTTCTCATGCAATTTGCGCTATGGCCTGGTTTAGGATTCCAAGATAAACACTTTCACTTTTGTTCGCTTTGGTCATTAGATTGTAACGCTGTTAATTCAACGTAAATAAAAAAAAATAAATAAACATCAGCACAAATCAATCGACCTTGGACTGGTTGCTCTAAAGTGTAGGTGTCTGGGGCAGGCACGACCACTTGACTGCCTACCTTGTACTGAGGTGAAGTTGGACGACGACCCCCTCGAAGTGGTTGACTCCTTTTGTTATCTTAAGGATATGTCGAGTGCTGGAGGTGGTTGAGAGTTTAGCTCTACCATTAGTGCAAAATTGGAATGGGGTTTGTCTTGACTAGTGTTGAGACGATTAATCGGAATCGGAATCGTGAATCTGAACTTTTTGGTGTATCGAAATCGGTATCAGAAAAATTTGAGCTTAATTTCCAATTCCAAAAATGATTCTTGCATTTTATTTATTTAAAAATTTTTTTTCTGGTACTAATGATAAAATGATAAATATTTAACTACCAGTAAAACTAATATCTATAGAAGACACCAGAAAAAAATGGCACGAGAAAAAAATGGCATGCGAAAAAAAATGGCACAAGATGAGAAAAAAAAATGGGAATAGTTTTCTGTCCCTTATTCTCCCCTTTTCTTTTTTTTTGAAATATTTTCATTTCTAAAATAAGTTATTTACTAGTCTATTTTTTTTTTACTAAAATGGGTCCTGATCAACTATGTCCAATTGTTTATGACAAAATTCAAATAACATTTTGTCAAATTATAATGAACTACTGCTTTGTTTTAAAAGAGAAATAAATGTTCAGTTGCCTCACTATTTTCAATCAATTACGGCAAAAACATTTCAGAAAAAAATAGTTAGAAATATCTACTCGTGTAATGTATGCACCCCCTACAAACATATTTTTACTTTTACGAAAATATATGCACACATTACACGGGTTTTTACGGTAAACCAAAAACTAAAAAAACAACAACTCTATAACTGAATATTTAGAAATTTAAAAGGAATCGGAATCAGTAATTGTATTGAATCGGGAAAAATATTGGAATGGTCCTATCACTATGCTTGACAATTGCGAGCAATCCCTCTCACTCCAAGGGAGAGCGTATATAGCAGTTGTGTATATGAAATGGGGGCTGGGCTCCCACAAAGTTCTCACTTGCCTGTCTTCAACGTAATAACAAAGCAATGATCAGATGGATATGCAATGTTTAGTCAGATCAGATTCGGCATATCAGCTCTGATGTTGGTATGGTTGGATATACTAAAGCTTAATGAACTCCTAATGATCAGTCGGCTACAATGGTTTGCCCATGTTGAGAGGAGCGATTCTTGGATAAGAACATGCTGAGACTTTGATGTTGAAGGCTAGATGAATGTTGGATGACTCAGGTAAACTTGCATGTAGACCATCAACAAAGATCTCGGATAGTGGAATTTGAACAGAATCAATTCTCAAGACGGCCAAGCTTGGAGACTGAGATTAGAGGCTGTCAGAAAACGTCAGACACTTGACAAAGGGAAATAAAACGAAAAAAAATGGATGATGATCAAAATGATCATGATGTGTCCAATCTTCTTTGCTACATATAACCATTCTTATTACCTAGTGGACAACAATGATACAAAAAATAAAAAAAATGGATGATGATCAAAATGATCATGATGTGTCCAATCTTCTTTGCTACATATAACCATTCTTATTACCTAGTGGACAACAATGATACAAAAAATAAAAAAAAATGGATGATGATCAAAATGATCATGATGTGTCCAATCTTCTTTGCTACATATAACCATTCTTATTACCTAGTGGACAACAATGATACAAAAAATAAAAAAATAAATAAAATGAATGATGATCAAAATGATCATGATGTGTCCAATCTTCTTTGCTACATATAACCATTCTTATTACCTAGTGGACAACAATGATACAAAAAATAAAAAAATAAAAAAAATGGATGATGATCAAAATGATCATGATGTGTCCAATCTTCTTTGCTACATATAACCATTCTTATTACCTAGTGGACAACAATGATACAAAAAATAAAAAAAATGGATGATGATCAAAATGATCATGATGTGTCCAATCTTCTTTGCTACATATAACCATTCTTATTACCTAGTGGACAACAATGATACAAAAAATAAAAAAAAATGGATGATGATCAAAATGATCATGATGTGTCCAATCTTCTTTGCTACATATAACCATTCTTATTACCTAGTGGACAACAATGATACAAAAAATAAAAAAAATGGATGATGATCAAAATGATCATGATGTGTCCAATCTTCTTTGCTACATATAACCATTCTTATTACCTAGTGGACAACAATGATACAAAAAATAAAAAAAAATGGATGATGATCAAAATGATCATGATGTGTCCAATCTTCTTTGCTACATATAACCATTCTTATTACCTAGTGGACAACAATGATACAAAAAATAAAAAAATAAAAAAATCCATACTAACCTTATAGTGTCCTGATATTTTTTTAACCTTCGATTCAGTCCAATTTGTAGATACTCTGGATCATATTCAGTCTGTGGATTTCTGATTAAAAAAAGAAATAAAATAAAAATTTATCAAGTAGCAGAATTTTCAGTTTTACCCAATAAATCTATTTAGTACGAAGACTCTTGATTATGATGTTGTTTGTTATTTTTCTTGCTTGTCACCGTGCACAGTTCATCTGTACGTGAATGATCGGAGGAAGGGAACATAATGTAAATAAAAGAGGAATTATAAGAGAAATAGCAATGAAATGATGTAAATAATTGAGAGAAAGAGAGAGGATAGAAAGAGAAGGGAGACAGAAAGGAAGAGAGAGAGGAGGAAAGAGATAGAGAGGGGAAGAGAGAGAGGAAGAAGGAAGTGAGAAAGGAGGAACGAAGAGAAAGAAAGAGAGAAGGGGAAAAATGAGATCCAAAATTAGTCTTTTCTGCTCGCTATATTTCCCCCCTCTCTCTCTCTCATATATATATATATTATCCTTGTAACCGAAGGTTCGAATCCTGTCATAGTCAGCCATGCTGATGAGCTGCAGTTAAGGCGAAACACCTGTATGTGGATAACTATTTTATCTATATAATATATATATATATATATAGGTTAAATAGCATTACACTTGTGGTGATACTTCCTTTTGTTTATAACGAACTATTTCAATTAAGAATGATAGACACAAAAAAAATGAGAAGAGGTCAAACAACATACGGTTAGAGAGGGTGAGAGTGATTAACAGAAAGTTAGTAAGAGATGAGTCATTTAGTGAGTTAATTGAAAATTATGGCTAATCAAGAACAATTTAAATGGAATGTTTTGCAAATACAACTCAATCCCAAAACTAAAGAACATGTTAGCATGAATTTTGTGTGATGTAAAAAACAGCTCTTCATAAAGCCCAACTTTAGCAGTCGGCTGTCTTCCATACTTCCAACATAGCATTCATGTAAACATGCACAATGCTGCATGTGTAGTGGGGTGCATAGTTACAATGCTGCATGTTTAGTGGAGTGCATAGTTGCAATGCTGCATGTTTAGTGGGGTGCATAGTTGCAATGCTGCATGTTTAGTGGGGTGCATAGTTGCAATGCTGCATGTTTAGTGGGGTGCATAGTTGCAATGCTGCATGTTTAGTGGGGTGCATAGTTGCAATGCTGCATGTTTAGTGGGGTGCATAGTTGCAATGCTGCATGTGTAGTGGGGTGCATAGTTGCAATGCTGCATGTTTAGTGGGGTGCATAGTTGCAATGCTGCATGTTTAGTGGGGTGCATAGTTGCAATGCTGCATGTTTAATGGGGTGCATAGTTGCAATGCTGCATGTTTAGTGGGGTGCATAGTTGCAATGCTGCATGTGTAGTGGGGTGCATAGTTGCAATGCTGCATGTGTAGTGGGGTACATAGTTGTAATGCTGCATGTTTAGTGGGGTGCATAGTTGCAATGCTGCATGTTTAGTGGGGTGCATAGTTGCAATGCTGCATGTGTAGTGGGGTGCATAGTTGCAATGTTGCATGTGTAGTGGGGTGCATAGTTGCAATGCTGCATGTTTAGTGGGGTGCATAGTTGCAATGCTGCATGTTTAGTGGGGTGCATAGTTGCAATGCTGCATGTTTAGTGGGGTGCATAGTTGCAATTCTGCATGTTTAGTGGGGTGCATAGTTGCAATGCTGCATGTTTAGTGGGGTGCATAGTTGCATGTGTAGTGGGGTGCATAGTTGCAATGCTGCATGTTTAGTGGGGTGCATAGTTGCAATGCTGCATGTTTAGTGGGGTGCATAGTTGCAATGCTGCATGTTTAGTGGGGTGCATAGTTGCAATGCTGCATGTTTAGTGGGGTGCATAGTTGCAATGCTGCATGTTTAGTGGGGTGCATAGTTGCAATGCTGCATGTTTAGTGGGGTGCATAGTTGCAATTCTGCATGTGTAGTGGGGTGCATAGTTGCAATGTTGCATGTGTAGTGGGGTACATAGTTGCAATGCTGCATGTTTAGTGGGGTGCATAGTTGCAATGCTGCATGTTTAGTGGGGTGCATAGTTGCAATTCTGCATGTTTAGTGGGGTGCATAGTTGCAATGCTGCATGTTTAGTGGGGTGCATAGTTGCAATGCTGCATGTTTAGTGGGGTGCATAGTTGCAATTCTGCATGTTTAGTGGGGTGCATAGTTGCAATGCTGCATGTTTAGTGGGGTGCATAGTTGCAATGCTGCATGTTTAGTGGGGTGCATAGTTGCAATGCTGCATGTTTAGTGGGGTGCATAGTTGCAATTCTGCATGTTTAGTGGGGTGCATAGTTGCAATTCTGCATGTTTAGTGGGGTGCATAGTTGCAATGCTGCATGTTTAGTGGGGTGCATAGTTGCAATGCTGCATGTTTAGTGGGGTGCATAGTTGCAATTCTGCATGTTTAGTGGGATGCATAGTTGCAATTCTGCATGTTTAGTGGGGTGCATAGTTGCAATTCTGCATGTTTAGTGGGGTGCATAGTTGCAATGCTGCATGTTTAGTGGGGTGCATAGTTGCAATGCTGCATGTTTAGTGGGATGCATAGTTGCAATTCTGCATGTTTAGTGGGGTGCATAGTTGCAATTCTGCATGTTTAGTGGGGTGCATAGTTGCAATGCTGCATGTTTAGTGGGGTGCATAGTTGCAATGCTGCATGTTTAGTGGGGTGCATAGTTGCAATGCATGCAGGTAATGAGTCTACAATGTGAGAAATATAATTAGCTAAGACAAAAGAGACCATCCAAGGAATGGGCTGACCTTTGAAATAGTCATGTCTTCTTGGATATGAGGTTCCATGCTGTGATTATGAGCTATTTGAATTTTGGAAAAATTAAAACCCCATCCAGATACGAGACCCCTTTGGGTAGTAGGTGTCTTATGTCCATAAACTGGTTTCTTATGTCCATAAACTGGCCCATGATTTTCAAGTAGGTAGCTCTACATGTAGATTCCACTTAACTAATTCTGTTCCTGATGACAATGAAAGTTAAAATTAAATGTGCCTATATTTTGTCCAAGACAATGCCAACCAAAAAGGAATATATTAGCTTTGTGGGTGTCTTGTGTAGTTTTTGACTTTGAGCTGGACATTCACAGATAACTTTCCTTTACATAATAGATAACTTTTACAATTCCAAATAAAAAAAATAAATTTGTGGGTGTGTCTTGTGTAGTTTTTTACTTTTAGCTGGACATAGAGACACAGACAACTTTCTTTATATAATAGATTAGCAATGGTACTCGGCGTTGCCCCCCCCCCCCCCTCTCTCCCTCTCTGCAGCCTAGCTCATTTCCTGTCTCGGGCAACTCTCCTTGATCCCCCATCTAAAATAATTGTTTTGTTTTTACCATCAAGTTTCTCAGTCTGTACATGTAATCGCCTAAAAAAGTAGAATCATAATGGTGCAAGGGCAAGGCTCCAATCTTACCATAATACCTAATTTTTTAAATGATGAAAAGTAATTTTTTGATGACCAAGATTTGTAAAAACGTTTTCTGAACAAAGAACAGCAAGATAATGTAGTATTACCTCTGTTAAAAAAAAAAAAATTATAAAAAAGAACCGTTAAGACGCAAAGGTAGATTTCTCATTTAAAAATACAGCAAAATTGCAGAAAACGTTTCTGTGGAACGAACTTGATTTGAACCTGGCACACCTAGGTCCTCAGTCGCTGTCGTTAACCACCTATCCACCGTGCCATCCCCTTTTAGCGAGCGGTGAAATATGCTATAAAGAAATGCTTGTTAAGTTCTGGTTTGTTGTCTACGCATGCGTGGTGTGCTAAAAAACAAACAAATTTTGTGCCTGTCTTACATGAAGCAATCAATGCTTTTTTTCTCCAATATTTCGATATTATGTGTCCGAAAGATGGGCCATTTCGAAAATATCAACTTTATGGGTATCTGTTGCGTATTTTTTAAGTTTTAGCTGGATATAGATACATACATACACACTAACAGACAACTCCCCTTTATATAATAGAAGACTACACCTTCATATTTATGACCAGGCATTGCCCGAGATTATATTTATATTGCCGTTTCTTCTTTTTTTTAATTAACTATGCCCTTTCATAATGACGACCAGGCATTGCTGCGGATTACATTTACGTTAATTTTTTGTGTTTCTATTTTCTTTTTTATTTAACTACGTTCTTTCATCTTCACATTTTTTTTTTTACCGGTTTACATTAACTACTTACTTATACTTGAAATAGCATTCACTCCCTGGGGTGGGTTGAGCCAGCTCCATCCATCCTCCCCACTGTGCCCCTTACAAAGGCCAATAAAGCCTGATGATTTAAGTAAACAATTGGGTGATCGCTAGCCACTCGTTGTTCCAACGGCAAACTCTGAAGACACAGAGGCCCAGATTGGGTTCCAGGTCAGCTTTAACTGTCATCAGCACAGGTTTTTCGTTGTACAGCACATCGCTTTTTCCATCCCTGTAGAAGAGCTGGGGCAATTGCTTCGTAGATGAACTCTCCCGGTTGATGGCGGAGGGCATGACCCAACCAGTGCAGATATAATCCTGGGCAACGTCAGGTCGGGTCGGGTCTGCTAGTAGTATAAAAATATACTTTCAAATTAACTTACTTCTTGATGAGATCAACGTGCAGAGTATTTTCCAATGCATGGACTCCGGCATCTGTCCGACTCGATGTAAACGTTCTTATTTCATTGGCAGGACTGCAGGATTTAAGAGCAACCTGGAAATAAGGGGAAAAAATTGATAAGACTTTTTTTTTTTTTTTTTACAAAGAGCTTCTATACTGTCTCTTCGTCTTTGACAGGGTACAAAAAAAAGAGTCTCTAATCTAATAGGTCCCACATTGTCTACTAAGCTTTAGCTCTTGTCTCAATTGCCGCACTGTTGTTTCCATGAAATGTGTTCCAATGAACTTACTGCATTTGTACCCTTACAATGCAAATAAGCCCGACTAGCAGCAAAATCCTATCCCTTCACTGTCGAGGTCCCCAGATACCGGAAAATTTTCTACTCTAAAAGCTTCTTTCCTCAGACCACTTGCCTTTGGAATTTTCTCCTTGTTTCCCTGACTGTACCAACATGCAAAACTTTAAATGTAATGTGAACAAACATCTTGCTACACAACTCCCCACTTAGGATGCCCACTAAAAATCTGGCCCCTTTGCGTCTCAGTAGCAATGCGCCTTGTTTAAGAGTGAATAAAATTTTGATAGTAAAATTGAATTATTACAGTATCGTTTGGTCATTAAATTATTAATTAGAACCAAATTGTTATAAAACAATAACTAATTGTTGTCAAGATAATGTTGCTTTAATCACCATTTATAAAAATGATTGGATGTAAATGTCTTCCAAAACTTTCAATCTTTTAATACAGGAGGATTTGCTAAGAAATTTAAAGACAGAAATAATTTTCTATTCGACAGTTTAAATGCTTGAAAATTCCTTTCAAATTCTGTAGAGTAAGAAAGTAATTCATTCTTTTTTTTTTCAACTATTAACAAAAGATTGAAATGGCTGACTTGTTTATGAAGAAACCGAAATGCATTGTGGTGGATTTCATTCCATAATTAAATTTTTTTTTTTAAATAGGATTAAAAAATAAATAATTTTGTTATTTTATTGCATTTTTTGATTTCAATAAAAATTTGTGTAAGTTACATACAGGCAAGAAACACACTACGCTTTCCAAATTAAAATAAGTTTCTAGTTTTAAAAACTATATTTTATAATTTTAAACTATTTCCAAATTAAAATAAGTTTCTAGTTTTAAAAACTATATTTTAAACTATTTTCAAATTAAAATAAGTTTCTAGTTTTAAAAACTATATTTTATAATTTTAAACTATTTCCAAATTAAAATAAGTTTCTAGTTTTAAAAACTATATTTTATAATTTTAAACTATTTCCAAATTAAAATAAGTTTCTAGTTTTAAAAACTAGATTTTATAATTTTTAACACTTTAAAAAATTAATTTTTGTTTGGTGTTGTTGCAATGTCGTTCACTCTGGTTGGGTTGAGACATCCTGAACGATTTTGGCCTATGTACCGTGATCCTAAGCAAGATTGCACAAAATCGCTACCTAATCTTGTGTACACTGTCGAAGGCTGACCATCTGTAGATCTGAGAACTTAGCCAATTCCTCTTTGATGGTTGTGGTTCTTTACCCCTCCCTCCCCTAAATTGAACATTGAAAGATAGTAAAAATAGTACAATTAATAGAAGTAATAGTATAGTTCGGCTTCAGACAGAGAGATACCAAATCTCCATTAGTAATGGATTTTAATTGTGTACAACCATATACTTAAACTACAAAAAATAAAAAAATTTTTTTTAAATGTTTTGTTTCAGTTTTAGAAGTAAATTCTTTTTTAATGATTTAACATTTCTTTCATGACACTTTTTTTTCCTTCTTGTTTTCTTATGTTTGAGATTCCTCGGTGATATTTTCTCTCATTGTAGCGATATAAGACTTGGGTGTGAAAAAATAGTGTTAAAAATGGAAATTTCCATTAGAGGATGAGTTAGAGGTTAGGCTGACGCCTGGGAGGAAGTACATGGCAGAAAAACGAGATTAATTGTACCTCTTGAGTGCTCAACGTCGAGCAAACAGACGTCTGTTTTCGAAGCGCTTCCATTAAACTCATAGCAGTTGGCTAGCTTATCTTAGTATAACTGACTGTAAAGATTATTGTAAAAAGTAAATCAAATCTCAGAGCAAATAATGGACTTATTTGTTGTTCTTTGTAATTGCTTCCATTATTTCAGCCACCAAGTCTGCTTAGTGCCTTTTAACATCTGTCTTGTTCTACGCCAACTGCAACTTTCTCCCTCCTCAACCACTCATCTAACGTCATTTCCCTATAGCTTACAATTTGTACACAGTTTATTTCTCGAAAGGTCACCTGCTTGATTTTTGCTGACCCCTTGTCTACAATACATCTTGTTTGTGGCTTACTATGGAGGTTAAAAAGGGAAGATGCAGCTTATCTTGATGTATTTGTTGCAAATTAATGTAAGAAATAAATCAAATCCCAGGGCAAATAATTAAGTTATTTGTTGTTCTTTTTAATCGCTTCTATTATTCCAGCCACAAGGAAAAAGAGAGAAGAAAGGAATAACATCTCTATGGCTTCTATTGTCATTCACCAAGGAAGGAGTTTAAAAAAGGTTACAAAAAGTCCCTTTAAAATGTGGCAATATTCAGATGCAGGTGTGTACAAATAGTGTTAAAAACGCTATTTTTCACATAATGTTAAATTAAGTAGAGAAATGGAAAATTCTATTAGAAGTAAAGAAAAAAATTAACGTAGGGCTCTGTGTAAGGATATGACGTCACAGATAGGAAGTCCGAAAAGAGAAATAGCCAGTGAACTGAAAGAATTCGATTGCTTTTTTTTTCTTCAAATTTTTTTTCTTCGTTCCTACCCCTGAGAAGCTGGCCGCATCATTTTAACACACATAAGCTGCCCTGAGAATTGTATAGTTCTAATAGTGAAGGAGCTTTTTATCTTTTATAAATTTTCAAACGTTTTTCAATAAATTATTCACTACAGAAGGAGTTTAAGAAAGGTTACAAAAATCCCTTTTATAATGTGGCAATATTCAGATGCAGGTGTGTACAAATAGTGTTAAAAACGGAATTTTCCACATAAAATTAAAATAAGTAGAGGAATGGAAAATTCCATTAGAAGTAAAAATTAAAGCTAGAAGTTAGGCTGATGTGTATAGGAAGTTGTGCTATGGGAGGAAGTACATGGCAGAAAAGGTAGAGAGCTTGTGAACATTGGTGTCAAAGTGAGCGGGCGTTCTGTTTTCGAGGCCTCAACTATCCTACAGAGTTTGGAAGGGGAAGATGCAATTCATCTTAATGTAACTTACTGGAAAGATAATTGTAAAAAGTAAACAGAAATCCCAGTGCAAATCATGGCGTTATTTGTTGTTTTTTAAAAATTGCTTCCATTATTCCAACCACAAGTAGAAAAAGGGTATTTTTAAAATTTATTAATGAGACATTACTTATCAAAACCAAGAGCCACTCGAGGATAAGGGTTAAAGAGATGGATTGTCCCTATTTACTTGCCTCTCCACGGAAGCAGACTTAGATGCAAGGTCGGTTTTTAATGTGGGGAAAATCCAGCCACAAGAAGAAAAAAAAAGAAATGATCAACATCTACATGACTGAAATTACTAAAGAGAGACATCACTATCCATTGAGCAAACTATTTACAGGGTGTTAATGAGAGATTCAGCTGTTTTCTGTCAAAAAGAAAACTACAGGCCATCTGGTATGGATCGAAGTGTTACATCATGACAACAGACCCAGGTAAATATTTTCATATATTTATTACTCGCTGGCTTTGCCCTCTTGCTATACAATTTAATTACTATTCACAACTTGAAATCATTGAAACGAAACGATAAGAACAAGAAGACATGATTTACTTTTCTCTTTTGCTTATCGATTAGTTATACTAATCGATAAGAAAAAGAGAAAAGTAAATTAAAAATAGAAATCACCAAATACTACTAAAAATACTACTAATATTAATAATAAGTGGATACCTTTGTGTCTATATTAAAATTGAAAGAACTTATTTTCTTTCTTTTTTATTATTATAAGTTATTATTAAGAGTAAGCCTCCCCTTTCTTTACTCATAAAAATTAAAGTTGCATACATGATTATTGAAGCGTGCCACACGCAGGTACGTTCACTTTTATTATATAGATGAGATAATTCCCCAAAGACTGTCAACAGGCTAAAATGATGACAGGACTTGTTCGACCAAGTGACAGATGGTCTCGTAACAATAATAGCAAGCAGATCATGAAAATAGTGTAATCTTCCACCCACTATGAATCGACCTAATTCTAGTTTTCTGTATCAGTTTAGGTCAAGAAAATTAACTTGATTATATGTTGGAAGGATGAGAGCGTCTGTGGAAAAAGAGAATAAGAGAACGAAGGAGAGAGATAGAGAAAGAGAGTGAACAAGAGAGAAAGAAAAGGAATAAGGAAAGAGAATGAGAGAAAGAAGACGAGGTAAAACGAAGGGGGGGGGGACTATTGTGAGAAGAGAATGAAGATAGAAAGGCCATAAAGACAACATCGAAAGAAAAAAAGCTGTTATAATTATACGTATGAATCTGAAATATATATGGTTTATTTGTTTTACGGCATATCAACCCTTTTTGGGTTATATAATGCCGAATAAGGTCATTTTGAAAAAAGTTTTTATGCTTCAAGTTCTTTATATCTTCAAATATTCATTCATGGTGTCTGAACTCCATAAATATCTATTATTTGACCACTTTTTGGGGTTTTGTATGGGGTCTCATGGTATCTGCCCTTGCCAATTCTAGCTCTCTAGCTGGGAGGATAAATAAAAAGTTCAGTGTGAACTCAGGAGGCCATCTTCTACGACTTTTGTTTCCTATTTCACCAGCGAATGCTGATGGATTTATAACAACTATTTTTATAGCCATCCAGAGTGCCCCCTTTTTGGGGGGAGCTGACTGACCCCACTTTAATCTGATAGTTTTTATCTGCAAACTGGATGTGAGTTTGAACTTTCTTGTGAATATAATTCTACAAACAGGGTAGTTTTGTTTTATGGCATATAAACCCTTTTCGGGTTATTTAATGTTGAATCTGGTCATTTTGGTAAAAGTTTTTATGCTTCAAGTTCTTTATATATTTATATATGTTTCGTTTGGTTGTTTTGTAGAGGAAGATTGTTGTTTTTGTTTTTGGCTTTGCAAAACATGATTGAGTTTTGAAAAGGGAAAAGAAAAAAACCCCAATAAGATCAATGTTTGGTGTATTTTAAGTCGGGAAGCCGGAAACTTCACACAGCCTGATCTGGTACCACCAGATGAAATATATATGACCAGCTCTGTCTACATAACATCGAGCACATTTTGGTTACTGTTTTTCGTCAGACTATTTTTTTTTGGGGGGGGGGGGGGGTGAATTGGTCTGACATTTCCCTTGGAAGAATGATAATATTTTATATTTTCATTCTACCAAGAAATGCAATGTGTGATTAGGAATGAAAGCTAATCTTTCAAACACATATTTGCCATCACTCATAAATTAGCTTTAAACGACTACAAAAATAGACTGGTTAAGTAAACAAACAATTAATAAATGTCCCTAAACAATTGAACGCACATAATTGTAGCACAAGCAAGGAGGTCATGTGGAACGTATGATAAATTTACTCACGATCGACACGTGGGACTTCCTAGTAGGAGCAAGTAGGTCTTAGACCTTGCAGGTATGCTTAGTTTTGTGAACAGCCAGCAGAAAAGGAGGGAAAAAATCAGTGTCATTCTCAGACATCACGAGAGCCGGGACGACTTTATTTATCTCGCTCCTATGGCGGGAAGATTAGACATAAAGGTCAAGAAAGTGGGATTTGAAAAGCCAGCCTCGTCGACATTCCCCAGTAGGAGTGCCTCAGACGATTAGCAATAAACTAACCCCTTTCACAAAAAGCAGAAATGGAAAACCTGGGAAGATGGAACCCCTAGAACTGTACACAACCATACTTCAGACTGATAGAGGACAAAGTCACATCAGTATAGAATGTCTAAGACTGTCGGTCTGATTTTGGTATAAAATAGCCACCCCGGAGGGCAGTGTCCGGACGATGCCACATGTTCTAAATTTTGGGACTTGACCTATTTTCCAAAGGGGTACAACTCTGCATCCCAAAACCCTGAAAAAGAGATACTATTGTTGTATTACCGCTTACCTTCGCGTATAGCTTTTCACTCAATGCCACACTTGTACCCGCAAGCATGCTAGCAGTCAGACTTGTACCCGCAAGCATGCTAGCAGTCAGACTTGTACCCGCAAGCATGCTAGCAGTCAGACTTGTACCCGCAAGCATGCTAGCAGTCAGACTTGTACCCGCAAGCATGCTAGCAGTCAGACTTGTACCCGCAAGCATGCTAGCAGTCAGACTTGTACCCGCAAGCATGCTAGCAGTCAGACTTGTACCCGCAAGCATGCTAGCAGTCAGACTTGTACCTGCAAGCATGCTAGCAGTCAGACTTGTACCCGCAAGCTTGCTAGCAGTCAGACTTGTACCCGCAAGCATGCTAGCAGTCAGACTTGTACCCGCAAGCATGCTAGCAGTCAGACTTGTACCCGCAAGCATGCTAGCAGTCAGACTTGTACCTGCAAGCATGCTAGCAGTCAGACTTGTACCTGCAAGCATGCTAGCAGTCAGACTTGTACCCGCAAACATGCTAGCAGTCAGACTTGTACCCGCAAGCATGCTAGCAGTCAGACTTGTACCCGCAAGCATGCTAGCAGTCAGACTTGTACCCGCAAGCATGCTAGCAGTCAGACTTGTACCTGCAAGCATGCTAGCAGTCAGACTTGTACCTGCAAGCATGCTAGCAGTCAGACTTGTACCCGCAAGCTTGCTAGCAGTCAGACTTGTACCCGCAAGCATGCTAGCAGTCAGACTTGTACCCGCAAGCATGCTAGCAGTCAGACTTGTACCCGCAAGCATGCTAGCAGTCAGACTTGTACCTGCAAGCATGCTAGCAGTCAGACTTGTACCTGCAAGCATGCTAGCAGTCAGACTTGTACCCGCAAACATGCTAGCAGTCAGACTTGTACCCGCAAGCATGCTAGCAGTCAGACTTGTACCCGCAAGCATGCTAGCAGTCAGACTTGTACCCGCAAGCATGCTAGCTGTCAGACTTGTACCCGCAAGAATGCTAGCAGTCAGACTTGTACCCGCAAGCATGCTAGCAGTCAGACTTGTACCAGCAAGAATGCTAGCAGTCAGACTTGTACCCGCAAGAATGCTAGCAGTCAGACTTGTACCCGCAAGAATGCTAGCAGTCAGACTTGTACCCGCAAGAATGCTAGCAGTCAGACTTGTACCCGCAAGCATGCTAGCAGTCAGACTTGTTCCAGCAAGAATGCTAGCAGTCAGACTTGTACCCGCAAGAATGCTAGCAGTCAGTCTAAAACATTCACAGCAAGAACTCGCCTGGCTACAACCTCAGCAGAGAACTTTCCTTTCTCTCTCTCTCTCTGTACCAAAGACCAAGCTGAACTTCCATGAACAAAGTTTCTTTCCTAGAGTGTCCCATCTGTGGAACAAAATACCACAAAATTGCTTCCCAGACCACTAAAACATGGCCGTCTTTAAGTATAATGTAAACAAATACTTGTTGAGCCGTTCTCTTGGATAAACAATTCCTCTCAAGAAATCTTATGCCCACTTCTCTGTTTGTTTCCAATCCTTGCGTGGTGACGCTCACGGTCCAACTGATGATCTCTTTAACCCTTATCCTTGAGTGGCCCCCGGCCCTTGATAAGCGGTGATTCATTAGTAAAAAAAAAATAAAATAATAATGCATGAGTCACATAGTTGCGAGAAACACACAGACACAATTGCATCAATATAACATTTGAACATTACATATTGTGGTTACCAATTGATTATACTGTCAGGGTGTTGTCACCAGAGCACTCTGGCCTACAAAAAAATGCCTGAGCAGCCCTGTCCGCATTTCCCAATAGGCGATTAGCGATTAGCAATAAACTAACCCCTTCTCAAAGAGAAAGTAAAGCCTGGGAGGGTAGACCTCCTAGGACTGAACAGAACCATACGTCAGCCCAACAGCAATAAATCCACTGTCGGACTGATTGTCGGGGACATATCCTCGGCTGTTATGAACAACACCTACTCAAGCTTTGCAAGGTTTCGTAGTAAATAATTAAAAAAAATAATGTATAAGTCACACACACACAGTCACACGAGAAGTGGTCACACAATTGTATCAAACATTTGAACCCTTTATACTGTGATTACCAATAGATTAAACTGCCAGTGTGCCGTCACCAGAGACAGCCAACATCTGTTGTTGAACAAATGTTACAAACATCGACCTCTATTTGCTAAATACTGAATAAACACATGCATTTCCATTTAATAGTTATATATCCTTACAGGAAAATCAATCAACAAAACGAACCTTATATATCCGGTGTCACTCGAGGTGAACATTGTCGAATCAAAATAGGTTAATTGGGTCAGTTTATTCTCTGAATTCTGATTGGCTGTTGATCTTTGTGTGGACACTGACCTCCATAAATATCTATTATTTGACCACTTTTTGGGGTTTGTATGGGGTCTCATGGCTTCTGTCCATGCCAATCCTAGCTCTCTAGCTGGGAAATTAAATAAAAAGTTCAGTGTGAACTCAGAAGGTCATCTTCTAAGGCTTTTGCCTCCTATTTAACCCAAGACGACTTCACCAGATAATGCTGATGGATTTATAACAACTATTTTTATAGCCATCCAGAGTGCCCCCTTTTGGGGGATCTGGCTGACCCCACTTTAATCTGATAGTTTTTATCTGCAAACTGGATGCTAGTTTGAACTTTCTTGTGAATATAATTCTCCAAACAGGGTAGTTTTGTTTTACAGCATGTCAACCCTTTTCGGGTTATTTAATGCTGAATCCGGTCATTTTGGTAAAAGTTTTTATGCTTCAAGTTCTTTATATCGTCAAATATTTTTATTCATGGTGTTTGGTTTAGTTGTTTCATTTTATGGCATATCAACTCTTTTCAGGTTATTTAATGCTAGATCCAGTCATTTTGTTAAAAAAAAATTATGCTTCAAGTTCTTCAAATATTTATTCAGTGTTTGGTTTGTTTTTTTTGTAGAGGAAATTGTTGTTTTTGTTTTTGGCTCTGCAGAACATGATTGAGTTTTTCAAAGGGAAAGAAAAAAACAATAAGATCAATGTTTGGTGCATTTTAAGTCAGGAAGCCGGTATCTTCAGACAATCTGATCTGGTAGCACCAGCTCTAAAAACATGAGGAAATGACATGAAAGGTGTGTGGAAGAGGAAGTTGTTGTGCTGAGCAGGATGAAGAGGAAGAAATTGCTGGACAAGGCACCAAATCATTTATTTCTACAATGTTTGCTATTCTTGGCAAAAACACCTTTTTTTAAAAAATTAATTTGTGGACATAAATGGCGAATCCCTATTTACTTGCCTCTCCACAAGGGCAGAATTAGGCACAAGATCAGTTTATAATGTGGGGAAAATCCAACTGTCCATAAAGGGGCATTCTGAATTGGGGCAAAAATTAAAATTGCCTCAGTCTAGAAGGATTTCTCCTTCACTGACCAAGGACAGAAAATATGAAGTGTAGTATCAGAACAGATACTACATTTTGTTCCTAGCCAAAAGGACAATGAACTTTCATAGGTGGCGAGTCAATTTTTAAAACCGGCACTAAAATCAGATTTTCGGCAATGGCAAAAAAAGTTGAAATCGAGATGAATTTCCCAACCTGGTGGTGGTCGGAGTGGGGGCATGGTTGCCCTGTGCGTGTAGGTGTGTGTAAAGAGAGCAACGCATGAACCAACAACTTTTTTCCTAAACCACTCCAATAAGTTTCAACTAAGAAAGTCAAAATTAAGAGAAAGACACCAAGTGTGCATGTTGGAGGAAGGAGACAGGAAGTCATTCTTTGATGAAACAAAAGTCATCTAACTCCTCTACCCCCTTCACGAATTGTTTGAAGTCTTAGCCTTCACAGCAAAATTAACATTAAAATTCAGTTTTCAGAGAACTGTCATGAAGGCAAGATGGAGAGAGGAAGAAGAGAGAAAGCACAAGAAATGAGAGAGAAAGATAAAGCAAGAGAGGAAGAAAGCGAAAAAAGAAAGGAATAAAATCTAGTCAAATAGCGATGAAAAAATAAGGAGGTAAGGCTCTAGTGATTCGGCAGTAAATCAGCTTTTTCTTATTAAAAAAGAGAGGATTTTGACGAAAAAGTGGAGAACTTGCATACATGAAAGGTTCTAGCGACTGAAGTGGAAATCCGTTTTTTCTGAATTAAAAAAAGAAAAAAAGCGGAATTCCGCTAAAAATCGCAAAACTCACATCCCTGTAAGAGGCAATTATTTTAGGAGTCAGAATTAGGTGTTTTAAAAACAGACTCCTACACCGGATTTTATTTACATTTAAACAATGAACTATTTACAGCAGCCATCTATTTAAAACTGTATACAGCTATGGTGTGACCCCACTTAGGATTTGCACCATCAGTCTGGAAACCCCAACTAGCTCATGATAAGCACACCTGGATACGACGTGAAAAATAATAGCGAGGCAAGATGACCAGATGAGCGAGGCAAGATGAGCAGATGAACGAGGCAAGACGACCAGGACAAAATAATCAGACGGATTATGAAGGAATTTTTCAGTTAACGTTGCAACAAAATAGTAGCGAGTACAAAAAAAAATCGTATTTGCCAGTTTTGCTGTAACTAAAATAAAATTTTACGAGATTCTTTTTAAAGGCCGCCTCATTGCCATAAACTGTAATTGTTTTCTCTACAAAATCTTTTATCCAAAGATACAACAATGGATATATCTTTCAATAGTTTATGCTGCTATTGGTTGAAAATTTATTTGTATAGCAAAATTTGGGTTTGTAATAGTCAAAAACGGTATTTTCAACATAAGCAGAAAATTCCATGAAAAGTTTAGAGTGAGGAGGTATACATGTCAGGATATTGCGTCATAGGCAGAAAATTGCAAGAGACACGCAACTTCTGGTTACCACTATGTGGTCAAAAGTGGGTGATTAAAAAAAAAAAATTCCAGTTACTTCCGACGTGTTGACATCGCACGAAAAACAAATAGACAAAGCAACTCTAATGGTTTATTTACCTCCTTTTCAGGAGGTTAGACGCAAGGTCAAGTGAAGTGAACTCTGACCTACAAAAAATGCCCGAACAGTCCGGTCAGCATTCCTGGTTGGAGCGCCTCAGTAGATTAGCAATAAACTAACCACTTCTCAAACAGAGAAGCTAAAACCTGGGAGTGTGGACCTCCGAGAACTGAACAGAACCATACCCCAGTCCAACAGCAACAGATCCATTGACTGATTCTCGGGGATGTATCCTTGACTGATATGAACAATATCCTTACTCAAGCTGTGACAGGTAAGTATGCAAATTGTCTGGTATCTAATTGGCCAATACACAAATGTCCTGTACACAACTGTCCGCTCACCACCAATGCCTATGACACTCCTTGGTCCATAACCTATTTTCATACTAAGTTTGGTTGAAATTCAATCAGTAGTTTTTGAGACAAACAGACACTTTATTTGTATCGATACTTACATCCAATTGCCCCTGGATTGTTTTTAGAGCTTGACTTTTAGGCTGCGATTGAAATCCACTGCAATTAAAATAAATATATGAAATAAAAAAATGTATCAATAAATAAGGGATGCGAGTAGCCAATAGCAAAAAAGCTGAAATTGATATGAATTTCCCAATCTGGGAGCCATGACCTACTGTGTGTGTATTTGTGTGTAGAGAGAGAGAGGACAGCACAATAAAACAATACCTTTTTTTTTCTCAATAACTTCAATTAATTTCAACTAAGAAAGTTTAAAGACACTGAGTACGTATGTGGGGAGAAGAAACATGAAGTCATTCTTTGATGAAACAAAAATCATCTAACTCCCTTATCCCTAACATGAATTCCTTTAAGTTTTAGCCTTCACAACAAAATTAACATTTTCAGTTTTCAGAGAGAACTTTCATAAGAGGGAAAATCAGCTTTTTCTTATTTAAAAAAAAAGAAGCGGATTTCGATCAAAAAGCTAAGAACTTATATATATGAGAGGCTCTAGCGGTTAAAATGGAAATCCGCTTTTTCTGGATTAAAAAAAAAAAGCGGAGAACTCACATCCCTGATAAACATAATGGCTTTCCGTCCAATCACTACCGAACATCATGGAACAGATGACAATGAAGGGTGAATGGGACAGGAAGTGGTGGGAGGAGGATGGGAATTAAGAAGAAGGGGATGTATTAAACACTGAAGTTTGATGTTGCGAGTTTAATCCCTGTACATTTTCTCTCCAAGTACGCCCCAAAATAAATGTCGCTAAACAATATCCAAGAAGAAACAGGTGATGTAAAAAATTTTTGTTTGAATGTAAATAAATTTCATTGTTTGAATGTAAATAAATTTCATTGTTTGAATGTAAATAAATGTTATTGTTTGAATGTAAATAAATTTCATTGTTTGAATGTAAATAAATTTCATTGTTTGAATGTAAATAAATTTCATTGTTTGAATGTAAATAAATTTCATTGTTTGAATGTAAATGAATTTCATTGTTTGAATGTAAATGAATTTCATTGTTTGAATGTAAATAAATTTTATTGTTATATAAAAATGTTGCCTATTTCTTTTTTTAAATAGTGATTGATTTATCCGTTAAAAAAAAGAAGTGATTTTTGATGGAAAAAGTACTATCGCGTCTACATTGATAAAATTCTATGACCATTTCTTGTGTATCTGTACGTGTTTCTCGCCTCTATGTTACTTACACATTACTATTTTTTAATTACTATAAATTGATTATTTATTCATCGAAGGTCTTTTCGGCCTGTGTTTGCTCGGCCATCTTGCATGGCATTGAGACATGGGCTCCAAACGCTTCTGACTTGCAATGGCTTCAGTGTAATAACTGTGCTTTAATCACGTGGATGTGCGGCTGCAAACTAGAGGAAAGAATCTCTTCAGCCACGCTCTATCAGAAGCGATGGGTATTGGTGCCATCTCCTGCATAAACTCAATAACACGCATGGATACCCCAGGCACGAGAGTGCATGGAAGATCAAGGAAAACTTGGCTTGAGTGTGTACGAATTGACTTGACTGCTTGCAACATGACTGGTATCAACCCTATGGATCGGACCGCATGGAGAGTAGGCGTGAGACGTTGCATGGTGTTGCCCACCCCAGAGTCTGGGACACTCGCAGCATCTTCAATACCAAAACATGATGATATACAAAAATGTAATAGTGTAAAGTACTACAAAATCAACTTTAAAAAAAACATTAAAAAAATTATCATAAAATTAAATCTATCACAATGCATTTCGGCTTCTTCATAAACAAGTCAGCCATTTTAATCTTTAGTTGAAAAAGAAAAGAAAAGCATTGATTACTTTGTAACCCTTCGAAATGTGAAAGGACTGTAGAAGCATTTAAACTATCGAATAGAAAGTCATTTACAATTCTTAGCAAATCATCATAGTCATATACTAAAAGATTGAAAGTTTTCGAAGTTATTTACATCAAATAATTTCATAAATAGAGATTAAAACAACATTAACTTAAAGTTAGTTAGAGTTTTATTACAATTTGGTTCAATTAATAATTTATTGCCCAAACAATATCGTAATTATTACATTAATATTCCTATAAAAAACAAAAAATAGCAAAACAAAGATTCAAGTAAAAGGACTTTTGAGCAGATAAAGCTAATTTATATATATATATTTTTTAAATTAATTTATAAATAATTTTTTGTATACAGATTAATTTAATTAATTTATAAATTAATTAATTAAAAAATCTAGAAGAAAAATCTATATATACAAAAATTGATGACTCGTCCGATTAGGGGCGAATTAAAAATGCGGCCCTCTGCATATTCTTAAAATAAACAAATAAAAACGCACTGGTAAACACCGGTCGACTATCGCCCCCCCCCCAAAAAAAAACAATCAGTGTATGTATATATATAGTAAGTTATGAAAATATATATGGCATATGTTTTCATCACTTACTACCTAGCTCTACTCACGTATCGAGCACTGTTGAGGTAAATACTGAAAATTGATATATAAAAAATTATATCTCCTTATAACATTTTATGTGGATAGATGAAATAATAATATATATATATATATATATATATATATATATATATATATATGAAGCTGAATTGTACATGTGTAAATTGAATGTCCGTCATAAAACAAAACACAAAAGGAAAATGCATAATTTAAATCATACCAACATATTTAGGATTTATGTACATAGCCGATGTACCCATGACCCGTTGGGTCATAACCACTATTTATTTTACTTTAATTTCGAAAATTTATCTGACGACTCTACTCTCGTCATGTGGGCAAAATGGATGCGTACATATCCGAGGCAATGGCTGAATCCTTAGAAAGTGACTTCCAGGCTGTAGTGGATTGGGGGCAGAAATGGTTGGTAACTTTTAATTCTGCAAAGACAAAGCTCCTTTCATTCAATAATTACAAGAAACCTCTTCAACCACCGATTGCCATGGCAAATAACACTCTACCTGAGAGTTCATCATTCAAACTACTTGGCCTAATATTCACAGGTAATATGAATTGGAACAAATACATTGAAGACATTGCCAAGGCTGTTGCAAAGAAGGTGGGCTCCCTCTACCATGCTAGTAGACTCCTCACACCTGACATTATCCTATATCTCTACAAAGCCACCATCCGCCCATGTATGGAGTATTGTTGTCACATCTAGGCTGGTGCATCATCCACTAGTCTCTCTCGTAGACAAGGTCCAAAAAAGAGTTGCCAACTTAATAGGTCCCTCACTATCCACCAAGCTCCAGCCCCTGTCCCATCGCCACAATGTTGCATCCTTGTGCTTGTTTTACAAATATTTCAATGGATTGTGCCCCCTCGACGCAAATACACTAGAACAACCCGACAATCAGCTAGGTCCCATTCATTCACTGTGGAGGTCCCTAGATGCCGGAGAGCCTTCTACTCCAGCAGTTTCTTTCCTCGTGCTGCTGGCCTTTGGAACTCCCTCCCTGCTCCCCCGACTGTACTGACATGCAAAGGTTTAAAACTAATGTAAACAAACATCTCGCTGCAAAGCTCCCAATTTAGGATGACACCCAAAACCTACTCCCTAATTCTCAGTAGCGACCTGCCTTGTTTAGGGTGAAATATCTTAAAAAAATAAAAAATCTTTTAAGACAGTCTTCTTGCATGGCTACGAATAATAAATCTCTTTACCTCTATATTAACCTTATTATTTGTATATAGAAGTATAGAGACTTATTATTTTGCTATCAAATTTACATACGTGTTTGTGGTATTTATCAAAAACCGACCTTGTGTCTAACTCTGCTTTCATGGGGAGACAAGTAAATAGGAACACATATGTAATTAGATGGCAATGCTTACTGAAAAAAAAGAGTCACTCTTTTCCTAAATTAAAAGATATTAGAGAGTGGTTGAATCAACATCGATTAAGAAGGGGCAATAGGAATGCATAGAGAGAGAGAGAGAGAGAGAGAGACGTATAACTTGTTCAGTTAATTATAAATTACGGCTAATTAGAACATTTAAAAATGAATTTTGTTTTTGGCACTTCTAAAGAATCTGAACCGAACTGTTTTTTGTTTTTTTAACCCTACCCCTAAACTAACCCATGTTTTTGGTTTAAGAACATGTTATTAAAGTATATAGGAAAAACCTTAGGGAAATAAACGTTGATTGACTTAAATTTAGTATAATAATCGATTATAATAATTGCTTTAATTTTCAGTTTTAGATTCAATACATGTTATTTACCACAAATGACTTAATTTGGTCGCATCTTTCATTAGTTTTATTTACGTTGAGCCTGGTCGATACTAAATTGATGACCATTTGAGAATACCAGGTACTGTATGTGAGCCGACGACGACACCCTCTCAACGTCATCTTTTTGGAGTTACTCCCCTTTGATCTTGTGATAATAATTACAGGAATTATTCCCTAAAATTAGAAACGTGTGCAAAGCAAAAAAGTTAAAGGATGTTGATTGGACACTTCTAATAAGTGCAGATTAAGTTTTTGCAAATAACGTAGGATTATATATATATATATATATATATATATATATATATATATATATATATATATATATACTACGTTATTTGCAAAAACTGAATCTGCACTTATTAGTGTGAAATTAGAAGTGTCCAATCAACATCCTTTAACTTTATATGCCTAGGTGTGTACTTTATATATGTGTATGTATTTGTGTGTATATATATATATATATATATATATATATATATATATATATATATATATATATATATGCATGTATGTGGACTTGTGCGTGTGTATGTTTGTGTATGTGTACGTTGTGTGTGTGTGGTGTGTATATCTGACTATGAATATACATGTATACATTTGTGGGTAGTTTTTATATTTGCATAGTCTAGTTTATATATATTCTAGGTATGTGCTTGTATATATTAATTTGTGTGCACTTTGTATAAGTATAGGTGTGTATGTATGTATTTGTATATATGTATAGGTGTGAACTGTCGGCACCTGTGTATATGTGTGTGTATGTATGTATGTGTATATATATATGTGTGTATATATATATATATGTGTATGTGTATATATATATATATGTCAGTGTGTGTGTATGTATATATATATGAATATATGTACGCATTTTTAGGAACTATTTATACTAAAAGTGTATGTGTGTGTGTATGCGTGTATATCTATGTTACGAATATGTGCATGTATGATTTATGTATGTATATGTATGTGTATATATATATATATATATATATATATATATGTGTGTGTGTGTATGTATGTATATATGTGCATGTATATATATGTGTGTGTGTATATGTATATGTGTATATATATGTGTGTGTGTGTATAGATATGTGTGTGTAGGTGCATATAGTTGTATATATGTGTGTTTGTGTAGACGTATGAATTTTTGTATTGAATTTTTTTTTATACATCTAGAATATATTTATAAGCACGTATATATTTTGAATACATGCTTGATTGATAGTGGATCTGTGTGTGTGTCCATGTTTAGATGTGTATGTATATCAATGTCTGTTTATTTATTTGTATTTGCGTATCTATTAGAGTTTGTTTATATATGTGTGATTCTTGATATATAGATAAGATATTTATACTGAAGTGAGTTTGTAAAACTTGGTAGGTTAAAGAGTTTAAAGAAACCCAGAAAGAAGTGGGCAATAAAATAAGGAAAGGAAAAGGTGATGGAGACGCCATAAAAAGTAATAAAAAGGACAACCACTAACAAAAAAGGTCAGCAAGTGGAATAGGTAATCCGATACTAATTCATAAGAAATAGAAAATGACTAAACCCCAAAAAGATTTATTTAGGAGAGAAAATTCTTCAAATCCATCCATTTCTCTGAAATTCTTGGTCTGATGAGGTTGACTTTCTGGGAAAAGTGCAACCGAAACATGTATGCACATATGTAACCAATAATGTTTGTATGAATAAAAATGTATACTTTATATATATATATATATATATACTAGCAAAAACTACCCGCCCTGCGGGCAGTAATTACTAAGACAGTAGTTTTCTTTACAGAAAAAAAGAAATAATTTCTTTTTGATATTTTGGAGGAAAACAACAAAAATATGATGTTGTAGTGTTATTTGATGTTGGGGAAATTTACTGTGCATGAATATAGTCAAATTTTATTTATTAGAAAAAAAACGTAGGATATATATATATACTAGCAAAAACTACCCGCCCTCCGGGCAGCAATTACTAAGACAGTAGTTTTCTTTACAGAAAAAAAAAATTCTTTTTGATATTTTGGTAATTTGGAGGAAGATAACAAAAATATGATGTCGTAGTATTCTTTGATATATTCCAATATTTGGGAAATTTACTGTGCATGAACATAGTCAAATTTTATTTATTAGAAAAAAAAACAACAAAAAGGGTTGATATGGTCTTTAAGGTATTCAAAGTCGAGGAATTTGATTTTGTTTCAGCATAAAAATGAAAATGAATTCCCCATTAAAAACTGGTTATATAATGAAAGAGTGGAACGTCGATTGATCAAATAAAACAATTTCATATGACTGAGTAATTCAAAATGGTTACTTTGTGCCTTTCACCTTTATTATTAAAGACACAAAAAAAGACTTAATGAACAGTAAAAAAAAAATTGTTGTAATTTAGAAAGATTAGAGATCATTTTTCTTTTTCATGACCAATGTTAAAGTTATCATCATCATCAGCAGCAGGTTTTTTATTGGCTCAAAAGTAGAATCTCATTTTTTACCAATTTCAGAAAAACAACTTATGAGTACGATATAAGATAAAAACCAGAACATTTTATTAAACTAAAGTAAATTTTGAGTTGTGTAATTTTCCGGAAAACCAAAAGAATTTAGTTATCTCCCTTGGCGACCAATAGATAAAATCGTGTTTTTATTTAAATTTAATAAATACTGGATGAATTTGCGTAATTTTTGGTGTACAGTCTTCTTTTCAGCTACCACGTAAGTACATAACAAAGTTTATACATTTCTTTAGCTACTTTTTTAAAGAGAGGCCTAACATGTCGTCGTAAAATTAAAGAAGCACCAAATTTATTTTCTACTTACCTGTATTATGTTCACGAGTGTTTACTGATTGTAAGGTGTATTATCTATGTATTTGTTATTGACACTTTTACTTAGCCGAGGAAGTATGGTTTCCAACATGGCCGCCAATTTTTATGGTGGGGGGGACTTGATCGCGAATTTACGGCTTAAAAGATAAATACTACTACTACTACTACTACTAATAAGCTTACCATAATCCGATTGGCAACCACCCTCGGACCTAGAGTTACGGTCCAACTACCCCCCCCCCCTTTAAATTGTTGGTGGCCATGTTAGAAAGCGGGGTTGCTTGGTTAAATTAAAGTGACAATAATACATTTTTCAATCAGTAAACACACGTGGAAATTATACAGGTAAGTAGAAACGTAAATTTTCTTGCGTTTGGTAACAATTATTTGTTGTCTATTTGCTTTTTTATTTTTTTAATCGTGTAGTTTAGTGCTTAACCTTTACAAATATTATTTTGTCATACACCCCTTCCTCTCGAAAACAATTCCGTAAACATTTTTAAAACGGGTGAAGGAAATGAAATTCCACTGGACCGTGACAAGACATATTCAAGAGGTTATTTGAAAATACATACCTGTAATGAGTTCCGATATACGACAGGTAGATCAAAAATCGACCCATCTTCAAACTTTTTATGATCCTTTTCTTTTCTCCCGATTTTTTCGTTTAAAAAAAAAATCTACAAGCCCCTTCTTGTACAAGGGCAAAAACAGCACCGTTTATTCACACATCCAATTAAATTTTTTATATAGATAACACTCTATGGACCCATAACGTAACGGTTGACAGTTCTAAAGTGAGTCTTCTGGAGGTTGAAGGTTCAATTCTTACTAGAGGCGATAATAAATAAGGATGACAAATGAACACTTCTCTACCCGATAATGGTTGAGGGGATGAGAACAATCTATTCGGTAGGAGTAAATAAAGGGTTTAGTTCAAAATTCCGTCCATGATTCCGAGTTCCACATAAAGATTTCAAAGTTTGACTAGAAGGTTCACATGTACGAAGGTCAAAGGTTACATCGGCCGAAATGTGAATATAACAATAGCCGAAATAATACCAACACTCTATTCAAAGTTCAGTTAAAACATTTTTTTTTTCAAAAATAAAACTCGTGTCCTTTCAGAATATTTTTGCAATCGTGTTCTTCATGAAATAAAAATTACATTTAAAATTCATTATTATTCTTTTTCGTGTGGTTGTAACTGGTCAAGAAGTGGGTGCTCAATTAACGTTAAATTTATATAAGAAAGTGATCTCCCCTTCTAAAATAATATTTTTTTCTTCTTAGTGAATATTTTTAAGGCTGTTTACATGTAATTGCCCCACAAAAGTAGAATTTAATTTTTTTAGGGGGGGGGGGGTAAACTACGTTGGTTGTGATCGTGGCCTACGTAATCTAGTTTACGATAGCCATGGTGTGGTTCTATAAAAGTACCCCTTTTTAGTCGGCTCTCCAGCTACAATTTAGATGTTGATTCTACTCGAGTCTCACTCACTGAGGTCATCCCCCCTTTCAGGTGCGACGAAGGGGTTACCCTCTCATGGTAGGAGGTAGGGTTGGTTTATCGCCGATTAACTCACCGGAGAATGTCGACGAGTTCGATTCAGCCAACCGGCATTGGGTGTCCTTATAGCGGCCATGATCTACCCAGCATTAAAAGTTCGACCTTGTGTCAGACTTACTTCATATTGTGTATATACTATATATATATACTTAAAAGTAGGGTAAATAATTGTACGATTTTGTTTTGGTGAATGGAGTATGAATGTTTAGTTTGATTGTGATGTTATGGTGAATGATGGCCACTGAAGACAATTAACAAACTTAGATAGCTAGAGTAGAGACCAGCCCCCCCCCCCTTGTGCTACATTTCATATCGTCGTAGTAGGGTTGGTAAATAGGGATCAGGTAGAGGTCAGAGGGTATATTTTGAACAGTTTCGTTTTTACTTTTCCAATTCAAGCGAGATTTAAAAAATTCTTAATAACTAAAAACGGTATAAGTCAATAAAATCAGATCCAGAAGAGGAAAAAAATATCAATTAATCGTCCTATGAATTTCCTCGTCTCATACACATATATTTGGAGAAAATACAGAATTTTAAAACGGGAATTGTAATTCGAAGGTTGTAAACAAACGTTAGATTAAAGGTGAGCACGTGGCCAGGAACTTCCGGTTACGCATGCGCAGTGTCAACTTTGAAATCGAGGCTCTGCAACGTGGCTCACCGGTCACTTCCGGTTGGCGTAAAGGAACTTTTTTTTATCTCTCTCTCGAATCATCCCACTTTGCGATTTTCTGTTATTTTTTTGGCCAGGGACTGTCTGTTGTTTCCACCCGTGGGGTAAGAAGGATTGACTTTTCAACCTTAAAAATAATCATTGATGATCTGGAAGGCTGATGGAGTTTTTCTCCCCCAGCCTAATCATTTCTTAAAAATAAAATAGGTAGTCTCTGTAAGAAGCAGTATATATATATATATGTATATATATATATAACTACTTGACGATGGCGGCTTTAGTTATAAATAATTTCTATGTTTTGGGGCAAAGAAAATGACTCCAAAAGCTTCTAATTTTGTTTATTTTGCTTTGATTTGTTTTAAACATTGTCTCATTAATATCTGTCTTTTCTGAAATGGGTCGTTCGTTTTGTGATAATAGTCGTTTTATTGCTACTACTATAGTTGCTCATAATGGCTGAGTTTTATCATCTTTCCTGCTGACACATTCCAACTTTATCTTATTTTTTCTCTAACGTTTTATCTTTTTTCTCTCTTACCTTGGAATATATTATATTTATATCGGGTTTTACTTACATTGGAAGTGATTCTTGAAAAAAAAATACGCTCTTAAATTTTTTTTTTTTTTAAATAAAAAAAAAAAAAATTAACTGAATTGTCATCAATATCTTAAAATAAAAATTCCCATGTTTAAATAACCACATTTCTTTTCAATAGTATATATAAATAAGAAACGAGGCTATTAATTGGGTCTTATATATTCTTAAGGAAAGGGTATGTGAAAATAATAACCTGATGCTTACATAGATCAACCCCCACGGCTGCCCGTATTGGCTCGGTGATATGCGAGTCACACCACACAAAATTAAACTTTGTTTCCACAAATGAAAAACGAAAAAAAGATTAATTTGCATTCTTATCGATATAGTTAGTGTTGTATTTTGTTTTTGTAAATTGTTGCATTTCACGCCGATAGAAAATTAGGAACGGCCCCCTTCGTTCCCACTTTATCCCAAATATCGACATTATACCCTTTTCCAAAAAAATTCAAGTTGTTTCTGGCGAAATTGTCTTCTGACGACCCACGCACCTTTTTTCAGTCGTTTTATATTTCTTATGACATTCGGTGACCCCAGGAGAATATTAGTTTTTATTTTTTATTTTAATCTACTTCGACCGAATTTGAACCGAACTGTATTTTTAACCCTTACTTTAGTGTATAGGTTTAATTCGGCAAAAACAGTTTAGTTAGGTTCAAATTCTGTAGAAGCACTTAAAAAAAAAAAAATTAGGTCGGAATCACAATTAATTCGGTGACGGTTTGTAAATGTAGCTTGTGTAGTTTCTGATTTGAACACGCATAGAATTAGTTTTCCCAGTATATAATTTCATATCGCCAGAAAAATAAATTGCTAAAAAAAAAATCAATTCAATCATACTTGTAATATCCCACCCATTTCACTTGGTGTCCATCCAAATGTTGGGTAAAATCTGGTCTGGTTCGCAAATGGTATTTTTTGTCCCAAAATAAAATCCGTATTTACTTTTTAATGTATATAAAATTGAACTTTTGTTTCAAATGTTTACTCTTCTCTGCCATTTTCTTTTCGACAATTTAAATTATCGGTAGTACTTGTAAGGAATGTGTATCCAGAGGATTTCCAGTTGACGGAGAATTCCGGGTCAGTCCTGGAAATAGCCCATGCAGTTTACGATTTGACAGCTGCGGAAAAAAATATAAAAAGAAAGACAAGGCCCCTAAAAAAATAATTTGCCGGTGATGTTAAATGCACAAGTGCCGAAAAAACTTAAAAGAACTAAAAATAAAGTGGCTTTCAAATCGTAAACTGCTTTAGTCATCTCCGGGATCGATTAAAAATACTGAAATCCTTCTATTTTTGCTTTTAAATTCTTTGGTTAACGGGTCTATTGAACGCGACTTCCGCTTTATTCGTAAGTTTTAAACCAATTGTTTTTATATTTAAAAGTCCTCAGATTTATAATGAAATTAGATAAGTTGGTGACAATTTATAAGACAATTACGGATTTATATAAATTTTATAAAAATTGTGTATTTTAATTAAAAAATGTTTACAAAAGAATTGATTTTAAACTTACGGGAGTCGCGTCCAATGGACTTTATTCCCGTTAACCAATTACTTTATCACTTGTATTTGTTTAAGAAATGTTCAATGTAAAACGATTTTTGGTGCAAGACAAGAAACAAATTGCCCCCAGCCATTAAAACATTGAAATTCGATCCTCAACATTGTAAGTAAATTAGGATAAAAAATACAATTTCTGATAAATCAATTATATCAAATCTGGGCGAACTGGAGATATTCCAACAATCCCAATACTACGATTGAACCCCTCACCCAAATCGAAACTTTATTTTTCCTTTTTGATAATTAAAATATTCTAATTTTTAGGATTCATTTAAAAAATTTTATTTTTCAATCTAACTTTACGTTAGTTTGTTTTGGACAATTGCTAAGACTAAAAAAAGTCCTTATACAGATCGGCACCCATGGCTTCCAATATTGGCTCGGTAAAATTCCGAGTACTTGTAAAGAATTGGCACCCAAACGATTTCAGTTCTTATGGAGTCAGTTCCAAGTATTGACGGAGAATCCCGAGTTGTTTCTCTGAATTTATGATTTGAAAGCTACTTTTTTTTCTTAAAGACACTAATCCTTCGCATTCTTAGTGTCGTCTGCCGTTTTACATTTTTTCCGTTTTTTTTTTCTTTCTTTAAATCGTGAACTGCTGCGGTCATTTCCGGGACTGCCTCTGAATTTTCCGTCGCTACTCGGAAAGGCGACCACACAAAATGAATTGCGGTTCCTGAAACGGAAAACGAAAAGAGCACTTAATGATTTATTTACACTGCATTTTTTTTTTTTACTGATATAATTAACATTGTTGCATCTTTTTGTAAATGTTTACTAGTATTTTTTTTAATAAATTTTCATTTATTTTTAATAAATGAAAATAACGCTAGAAAATTATAAAAAACGGATTTGTAAGGAATGGATACACAGTATTTGAATTCTTATGGAGTCAGTTCCGAGTATTGACGGAGAATTCAGTCTGATCCAGAATTTACCGAAGCAGTTTACGATTTAAAAGCTGCGAAAAAATGTTAAAAAAAACAGACGGCACTTACCATGCCTTAGGGTAAAAAAAACAACTTTAACCCCCCCCCCCAAAAAAAAGTAACTATTTCCGTGACTGACTCGGGATTCTTCGTAAATACTCGGAACTGACTCCATAAGAACTAGCATCTTCTAGGTGCTCATTAACAGTTTACAAAAAATACAATGCAACAATGTAAATATATCAGTTCTTTTTCGCTTCCCGTCTCTGGAACTCGGGTTTCATTTTGTATAATCACCTGTTGTAACTTATTCATTATAAGTGCAGTACAGAAATCATTTAAAAAGTAATTGAAATAAAATGTACGACTTACTGTTAGGGGTTTATTGTAAAAAGAAAGAAAAAAATTCTGTAAGATTTATTTGTCCTATAAATAATTTTCATTAAGTGCCGTTTCTCAAATGGGAGGAATTTGCTTAGAGCAGCTAAATTTCTTCCACGTCTTTAGATTTTTGTTTGTTTTTGTTTCAACCTCAATTTAATCGGCGACATTTGACTTTAAACTTAAGGGACATTTTTAGATTAAAATCGTAATTAAGTAAATTGTTGATAATTGTTTTCCGTTTATTCATGAAGAAACAATTTTTGAGTAGATTATTTGGCATTTTATTCTATAGAAAAAAGGATTTTTCCTAGCTTTTAGTAAAACCTAAAATTATGGTGACGCGTCGTTTTTTACTTTTTTTTTTCATTTTCCTTTCGTCTTTTTTTAAAAGTCCTCTGCATAGTTTAATTCTGTTTCCACTTTGGTTGATATTTGTTAATTTCTTTTTCTTTAAATTGCGATTCCATTCTCTTTGTGCTACTTATTTCTTTTTGATCTTTGCTGAAAAAGTGTTACAAACCTTTGACCCACTTTTTAACTTTTCACAATTTTACTTCACTTAACGTTCCGCTTTTTTGTCTACGAATCACCGTCACATATTGTCATCTTCCGCAAACAGGTATTTTTTTAAGTTCTTGTATAGATTTAGTTAGAAAAATTTTTTTTTCTTAAACATAGAAAGTGTAAAAGAATTTAATCTTCGGTAATAACGTTTTTTTCCCGACCGATGTTATTTTATTGGAAAGACTATATGCAGTAGCTCAAAAATTGTATTAAAAAAGGAAAGATTATGACATGCTGAACGTATTAACGTTAAATATTACGCCTGAAATAGAGGAAACACTTATTAAATTAATAAATTAGCCGACAAACTGACATAAATCCAAGATGGACGTCCATAAAACTAGTTGATATAAAAATTGGAAAGGAACGGAAAATGTCAGACGAAAAGAAGTAGGCTTTTAGTGAGTTATAAAAATAATGTATTAAACAATTCAAATATTTATCAAAATATTTGAATTGTTTTAAATAAATTTCGCTTTTAGTGAGTTATGAAAGCCTATTTCTCTTCTGTGTTCGGCTAAATGTCAGAAACTACATAAGATAAATTTGGATACCGTATAACCTCGAGCTTATGGTAAAAAAACCTAATATTTTTTCCCTTGGAGTCACCATGAATCAAATTAGTAAAAAAAGGTTTAGAAAAAAATTACTTATGTTCTCATTATTACTGGTAGTTGCTCCCAAAACACTGAAACCAGGTCAGTCAGCTGCTGATGACTTGCTTTCTTTTTTCTTTCTATTAGATTGAACCAGTTGTCAAAGGGAAGGGGGGGGGGTAAAAAGAAAGGTTACGCACACTTTTTTAAAACTCTTCTGTTTTGTTATTCATGTCACAGGGTGGCAATGTTGGTCAAATGTATATCGGTTCATTTAAAAATTTCAATTATCTAAAAGATATCTTTTTTATTTTTTTATTTTTAATATTCCATAGATTAAAACTATATCCACATCCTTTTGCTTATTCATTGACAATGTATGTGCCTTGTAAGGGTCTTAGTGCTAAGAGTCTATAGTGTAGCAAAGGTTGCATGATCTCCCTTACCCATAGAGTGAATTTGCTATTTTGGTGACTGAAACTTGAAACTAGTTTAGATAATAGACCCAAAGGACGATAGTCGACCCCCAGCCCACCCAATTTTTTTTGTCACATCTTATTTTATAAAGAAAATTTACTATTCTGTGAACTTTTTTGTAAAAATTTAAAGATAAATAAAATCTCCCTCTTCAGCAGCATTTGCTGAGGTTCAGTGGAGAGAAGTCCATGATAAGCAGAGAAAGACTTGTCATTTAGAAGGTTTCCGTCTCCGAGACTAGTTTAGCTAGGAGCAAAGTGTAGTATCTGTTCTGATACTACACTTCATCTTTTACGTCCTGGTTAGTGACGAAGAAATCCTTCTAGACTGAGGCAATTTTGGTCCTAATCTAGAGTGCCCCATTTTGGAGAGCTGAGTTTCCCCCCACATTAAAAACCGACCTTGTATCTAACTCTATCCTCATGGGGAGGCAAGTAAATAGTGCTTAGTAGGGTACTACTATTTAACCCGTAGTTGGGAGAGGATAACACCATTGTAAAATCAATGCTGACTTTATAGCCAATGTAACTGAAATCTATAATTTCTACATTAAGGGCAGCCGAAAACAATGTTTTGCATTCTGAATAAGGGGTTTGCGTTTCACCAGCTATAACGTAAGTGTACATTTTGCAATGGCAGTATAATAGCGAACGACCCCCCCCCCCCCCCCGCCCTCTAAATGTGGTAATCAATGACTATCTGAATTTTCTTTGGAAGGGAAATGGATGCCTCTACAGAATTTAAACTAAACCCAAAACTTTGGTTATGGTCAATAAAACAAAACCGTTTTGTTTAAATTCTGTAGAAGTATCAGAAAATGTAAGAAATAACCAAAAAAACTAGGCGGCCCCTATTCTGAACCTATCCCGTACATTATTTCCTATATGGTCCCGGCAAGAATATTAGGTTAGATCCCAAGTTTTCACCAGCCGTGGCGTACTGCTGCCACATGTGGGGAGGTACTTCTCAGAGCACCCTTTCTTGCCTTGACGGAGTACAAAATTGACTTTGCAATCTAGTGGGAGATGACCTCTTCCCTACAGCCTCTTTACAAAAGAAACATTGCTATTTTACTCTCACGTTATTTCTATGGAAGGATCTTGACGGAGCTCCAATTCCTGGTTCCTCCTTGTAAGATATTCACAGCAAGAACTCGTCTCTACCACAACTGAAAAAAATAACTTTCCTTTCTTCCTCCGTGTGCCTAGCGTCAAGCAAAATTTTCATCAAAATAGTTTCTTTCCCCAAATTTCTAATCTGTAGAACACATTACCACAGGACTTTTCCTTCAGGCTACAGCAGGGGAGGAAGCCACTTATTTCTCACGATTACTCCACTTACCCATGACCCTCACTTTATAATGTGGAGTGATTAGCAAGGGAGTATTAAGTATCATTTTTTAATTTTTTTTTTTTTTTAAGTCGTTGGTATGATTCTACCGAGGATTGAACCCTGGTCTCCCTGCCCATTAGTGAAAATTATATTATAAAATAATTTGAATCGATTTTTTTTTTTTTCTGTGTATTTGCTGTTTCTTGCTTAATTTTATGAGTAGTCATAACGGATTCCATATCGACATTGCAATGTCGATATGGAATCCATTTTCTCTTTAGTCTAGGCATGAAAATGTTTGACCTTTTTTGCTTTTAGTTGTAAATGATTTTTGAAAATTGATGCCTACTGAAAGAAAGCAAAACTTGTTAGGATAATAATTGTTGAATATTTATGCTCTGTGTAAAGGGGGAAAGAAATCTGTCCGTTTTAGAAGGGGGGGGGGAATAAATTTGTAGTGATAATTAGTGATACTACACATCTAGACAAAATTAGGTTTACGGCTCCCAGAATTCAGACTAGAATTGTCCACACGCGTGGATCCATAGCCCAATTGTTAAAAGCATTGTTTAACAATCATTTCTAAGTGACAGTCACTTCTAGAGAAAGTTAAAGGTTCAATCCTTACTACAGGCGATAATAACTAAGAATAACATAAAAATGAACACTTCAGCCTGCAACGAGAACAATCTACCCCCGTGAATTAAATAAAGGGTTCAGTTTAAAATTCCGTACAGATTCCAGAGTTTGGCATAAAAAAGATTCCCAAGTTTGGAAAGATGCACCTCAATAATTGGTCGGAGGCTACATTGGTCGGAACCTTGTGAATATAACTACCAAGATGAGAGTAGTAGTTCAAATAATGCAAAGTCTAATAAATAATATATCAAACAGAATTTCATAGTTTCTTTCCAAGAACTTCCCATCTGTGGAACACGTTGCCACAAGACTGCTTCCTTGAGGGCTACAACATGGCCATCTTCAAATCGAATATCAAACACTTGTCATAAATTGTTGTTCTCATAAGTAATCAAATTTTCTTTATTTCATTTATTTTCAATCCTTTCAGAAAATCATTCAACTGTCTATCCATCTCATTAACCTTTATCCTTAGGTGGTTTTTAACCTTGATAAGCGGTGACTTATTGGTAATATATATATATATATATTGTAAAAAAATAATTTGATATTATGAGAAGCCCCTTTCAAGTAAAATTAAAAGTCGAGCACTGTCGGAAAGATTAAAAATAAATATTCACCTAAAGGCCTCAATGCAATGCTCCGACTCTGTCGTTGAGTACTATTGAATGTTTAGATATTTATTCTCGCCGCTTTGTGTAAATATCACTTAATTTCTCCGTTATCACATGACAATCTCTCGTGGCCTAATGGAACTAGGTGACCGCTTGCAGATTCAAGATGTTTCTGTGAACCGGGTTCGCGCCCTATGACTGTCTGAGATTATTTCCCTGCACTGATGAGAGCCGTAAGCTCTAAACGACGTCGTACGTAGGTAAAATTTAAAAAAAATTTTTTTTATATATATATATATATATATTAGTGGGTATTATAAAAATGGATTTAAGATCCCAAAGGAAAATATTTAAAATATTTCAGTCTTAATGTTATTTTACAATGTAGCGAAACTGTCAATTGCAAGAAAATGTGTTCAGTTTTTTATTGTCAAACCATCATTGTTTCAGCTCAATGGATATTAATAATTCCAGAGCATTTATAAATAGACGATAGAAAAAAGCAAATTCCAGCGATAGTTTTAGAATATACATGTGGTTTGGGGGAAAAAATCTATCTCGAAGTATGTTTTCGATTTTATTTTAGGATACTTATGTTTTTCTGATGAGGCATTTGTTCTAGAAGATTTTAGATATGCTTGTAAAGCTTTGCTGCGACAAATGTAGAAACAGTTGTCAAAAATTAATTTCTACTGGAAAATAAATATCACTAGAATTTTTTTTTTTAATTCTCTCTTTTTCTCTCTCATATATATATATATATACACATATAATAAAAGAATAAAAATTTGGATAGTCTTGTTTACAGACTTTGAACCTCTGGTATTTATGTGTGGCAAACTCTAACCCATTTGCTGCCAAATTAATTGTCTAAATAGCTAGCATTAAGACAACCATAGTTTCGCATTAACTTTATTTGTTTAAAAAAAATTTTATTAGGTATTTTCAGCTTTTACAATTATAATTTACTAATTGATTTTTTGTTTTTTTGTTCCTTTCTCCATTTGTGAAATTTCAACCCACTTACTAGGTTTATCTAGACTAGCTGATTAGAATTTGTCACCATTCTTCATGTGAGTTTTTTTTTACTTAAACTTACAAAACTTTTATCAGGACTCAGTCTGGAACTTAATCATATTTTTCTCCTGTGTTTTTGATGTAATGTTTTCACAATTCCACCATATATACTACTACTCTCTGGTGATTGACAAGGTTGTTGGACAAAAAAATACATTTATCCAGATTTGCCATGAAACATAAAGAAAAATAAACTTCCATTGAAATACGGAAATAAGTGATTCTAAGAACTAATGAAAATTATGGTTTTGGATTGATTTCCCAATGATCATTGGAATGCAAAAATAAGATATATATATATATATATATATATATATATATATATAATGGGTTGGAAAAAAGAGATGGGAGGGGGGTAAAGTACAATGAATATGTAGAGTGAACATAAGAATTCCTGGAAATAAAGTCCAATTAAGTGAGTGAGTTATGGATACATAGGGTCATTTTGTAGGGGGTACCATATAAATTATGTACCAGGTGAACCACTGTCTGACTACTTTGACAAAAGATGATTTTCCAATGGGGACAGTTCTTGAATATTAAACATTTAAACAATTGATATAGGGGTCATGTTATCGCTTTGAGGATTCTGAATTTTTTGTTGTCACAGACCGCATCATTTGGAGGTGGTTAGCGATCTAGGATCTTCCATTTGATGGGGTGTGGGTCTCCTTCAGTTCCCGAGGGCTGCTGCGTTATGATTGTCACTGTATTTGTGCAGAGTCGTCGTTTAAAGCTACCCTGCGGCATACGATGTTGTTGTGCTCATTGAGATGATTGCCGCATACACGACGAACCTACCTAAGCAGTTGCCTCTTGGGGGCAGGTAACTTCCAGTCCACAGGAAGATGCAGAGAGTGGTTTCGTTATTGCCCTAGATGCGATCAGTGCTCTCATGGATTTGGTGCATATGTTAGCTTGTCGGATTTTTTAAAGTCAGGCCAAAATAGCAATCCATCTGACATATAAATACTTGGTTCAGACTAGCCTATTTTTAATTTTTTTTTTTTTTTTTACTTTCACTGTTATTAGAACGAATTTTATTTTTCTCCATTTTCTTTTTTCTGAAAATACTTATTCTGGCTTAGAAAACCATTAGAATTTTCCCTTACTCACTGAAGCAGATTAAAGAAAAGTCATCATGTGCAATTATACTGAGTTCTTAAAAAAAAAAAAAAATGGGTATTAAATTATGCGACTTCAAGTGTCTGTTTATTGCCTACATATTATTTTTTAATATTAATTGATTAATGTCAAGTATTAAAGCAAACTTTAACCCTTAAATGCCTATTTAATATAATATTCAACGAAAATGTGTCAAACTGCAGCTTGTTTCACGTCTACAACAAGCCTGTTGGTAAGTGTGAGTAGGTATTAGTATGATGTTGCATCAGCACCTGCTAAATAGGTAATCAGTATCTTTGCTAATAAAATTCTTTTCAAGCCAATATAACAAAGCATCTAAGGGTTAAAATTTGATTACGAAATTAGTCATCAAAATTGATTTGGATTTTTTTCGTAATTTTTTTTACTTTAGCAATGCTGGGTAGGTATGTATATCTTAGGAATTATCCGAGTTGATGAACCAAAATATTTTATCTTTGAAAAGGGAAGAGACAATTTTATATATTTAAATATTTTTTTTCTTCTATGAGATGTCAATACTGCAGATAATATAAGCTTGATACTGATTAGAGCTTTCATATATTAATAGGTTAATATTTAATATATTCAGATTTATTATTATTAGATTTTCAAATATTAAAACCAGATTTCGAAAATAAATATTCCAGCAAGTCTATTCCATGTACATTGTTTCTGAGAAATGCATTTTTATTTAGTATGAAATTGTTTTTAATCAGTAACACCGTTATCATATTTGACACTGTTATTTTTACTAACAAAATGCTGATTGAATAATGCCGTGATTTTGAAAAAATGTTATATTTCTAACTAAATGTTTCTTCTAAAGACTCTACAGGATGTTACAAGTTTTCAAAATGATTTCCGAGGAAAGATGTTCTTGAGATGATTTACTTTAGTTATAAAACTGAATCTGTCAATAATGGAATTTCTTTACTTACAATTTTACAAAAATGTAATCTGATACAAAATAAAATTGGATTTCTCAAACGTATCTACAGGGGAAAAGACTTGTTGGAATATTTATTTTCGAAATCTGGTTTGGAAATCTATTTTTGTTTTTGGTATTATTAATATATATATATCATCGGAATATTCAGTTTAACGTTTGTTTTACGTTTGACGGCTGTTAGAAATTTATTTTTAAACTAATTCATCTCTGGTCAAGTCTTTATTTATTCCCCCTTCTCTCAAGTCCATTCTTATCACTTCCTCCCACATTTTCCTTAGCCTTCCATTGTGAACTGACCCTGCTACCTTAACTGTTCTACGTCTACTAACCCAAGAATTCTCATCCATTCTTTCAATGTGGCCATACAATCGAAGTCTCCTGTCTTGTACACATCTCCCTATACTATTCAGATTTAATCTTCCTCTGAGGTCATCAGAACTAAGCCTGTCTTTAAGACTGACATTACACATCCATCGAATCATTCTCATGTTATTTCTCTCCATGCAACACATGTCCTCAACCCTCACTGGTCAGGTGTCACTTCCATACATCATCACACTTTGTACACATACCTGATACACTCTTAGTCGACAGTGGTAATGCTCTGCTGGTTAGTAATGGCAGAAATTCTCTCAACTTATTTCATCTGCTCATAACTCTTGCAATCACACTAGCACATGTTCCACCCTATCGTCACCAAGGTAACAACACTTCTCAATAGCTTCGCCATCCAGATAAACTTTCTCTACATCAAAGCTCTCATCTATCTCCATTCTTACACTTCTTGCACGCAAATTGTTATTCTCTCTGAATCTACCAGTAATTCCATTGCACTTCTCCGTCCCAGAACTGGTAAAATTAATTCCCGAACGGAACAGCTTTGCACCACTTTTGTTTCCTTACGAAGATTATAATGTTATTAAACCTTATGTCTAAAATCCTTATTCCAGTTTTGATCAAAATCCATAAAACTATTTTAATTTTAGAAAATGTTTAAAATTTAAGCTAGAGAAGTCTTAAGTTTTCTAAAAACCCTTCGAAATACCCGGAAGAAACTGAAATTTGCCTACTATTAATTAATTGATGTCTCATACCTAGTGTTAAAATTTCACAAAAATCGGAGATTTTCACAAAGGGCTTCCACCCTCTCTTTGCATAGAACTAAATTAAGCTAAATATAGCCCACATTATCCAAAATTGATAATGATTTGTTAATTAGTTTAGGAGTCGATTCCTGTCCATATAAACACATACCTAACTTATTGAGCGAAAATATGAATGTGGCTCAATCATGTTTGATGTCTGATGAAATTGAAGATCAGCTTTTATGATGTCCGCAAAATGGTTTTGGATAATGATGCAACTCATCTCTGGATTCTCTTGATTAATTTGCTTTTCTTTCTCTTCACTTGTCGTGATACCCTCACCGTACGTTCATCCCACTTGTTTCTACTACATAACAATCGATTAAATATTCATTCGTTTTGCTTGGTTAGCCTCGACCAGTTTTTTTTTCTATTATGTTTGTTGTGATTAATAATCTATATTAATGAGATTGAAACGACCCCACATGTGTTTCTCGCATCGATGTAACTTCGATAATTGCACATTATTATTTTCATTTCTCGTCTTGTCTCATACTGAGGTTAGATGTTTCGTGAATGACTTCCAACTTTTCCTGTCTATTGCCATTTCGCTTATGCTTCTCACCAAGATCAGGTTGTCATCCACTAATCGCCTCCATGTCTATAGTGGCCTACCATGTGGCTTTGGGCCATCAACGTCAATTATTTTAATTACTATTATTTTTGGGGATGTTAATTGATAATTTATATTATTCGAACTACGTTATCTTGGATGTCTTTCTCACAACATTTCGTCTGATGTAAACTCCAGCTTTCTTCAGGTGCGTCTCCTAGAACTTGGGAATCTGTATGGAATTCGATCGGAACTCTTTATTTAATCCATGAGGGCAGCTTGCTCTCTTTCCGTCAGCCATGATTGGGTAGAAGTCTTAAGTAGTTTCTAATTGTATTCTTTCTATCGCCCGTACTGAAGATTGAACCTTCAACCTCCAAAAGACTGTCATATGGAACTGATTATTACTTAGTAAATTTATCCGTTGCGATACGGGTCTTTGTGAATTGAAATCAACATTGCGATGGCGTAAGCTAAAACAAAATTTAAAAAAATCCTATTTTGAGCTTATTATTCACTCTTCTTCCTTCGCTTGTACACAAGGCTGACACTATATGACCAGTTTCCCCCTCTCTGCATTCGTCACATAATCAACACATCCGTTCTCTATAAATCTGTTTGCTGATTTAACATATGTAGCTCTTAGCTTATAAATAGAAGAGCAAAAGAAAATCGAAAGTATTGATGCGATTTGAAAAGAAGAAAAAAAAGTGAAATGAAAGTAAAGACTTCCAAACAGCTCAGAGTAGGTACAGCTTGTTAGGAATAAAATTTTCATTTTTATATCAATTCAAGGTTTATTATGAAACTGCAGTAAGATGTTCAGATTATTTTGATTATTTATTACGAGGGTACACCCTCCATCAAAAATGACACACAAAAAGATTATGCTTCTCTAGTGTTTACACTTTTATTCATATAAAATAGTCTCAGTCGGTTAAGTTGAAAAAAAAAAAAGAAATTAGAAAGAAAAACTGCTGAAACTCAAAATTATATATGTAACATCTGCTACAAGATGTCCCTAGTTAATTCAAAAGAAATAGAATTTTCTCACCATACAAACCCCTAAGTTATTAATAAAAAAAAAGTAGGCTATATGATTAAATCTAAATTAAAAAAAAAAAAATTTTTTTTTAATTTAATACTGGACGTATTCGTGACCCTTGGGTCACACCCACTACCACTATTTATTCTACTTTTATTTCATTCGAAAATTCATGAACTGTGACAGCTGTTTTAAGACATTCTTCTTGCATAACTAAACATAATAAATCTCCTTTTGTCTTCATGAAATCGCTTTAATTAATAACAAAACTATTGCATATATATATATATATATAAAAAAAATAGGACAATAAAAATTACAATTACCTCCTTTGAAAATGAATGAAAATCTAACAGGGTTTTTTTTTTTTTTTCATCAAATTGTTTTTAATATAAATATCAACAAAACTATTGTGTATATATAAGAAAATAGGACAATAGAAATTACGAATAACAATAATAATTTATTAGAAACTGTTTTAGAAGTATGCAAATTAAGCATACTCACATCTGTTTTGGTGTTAGCGAATTACTATATATGCAGTATTTCAAAATATGTTCTACCATTGGATTAAATGAGCCATTTTGATGTTAAATTACTTCGGAGAAGTGGACAAAACTTTCGTTTTTATTCATTTAGATTCATGAATTGTTAGATATTTAATGTCTATATCTGACATAAAGCTATCTTGTCGGATTTTCAAAGTCAGGCCTAAATAGCATTTAAGCTGGCAAATCAAACTTAGCTTATGTCTAGACAATTTTCATTTGTTATTGTTGTACCATGTTATTCTCAATATAATAATCTTAGTTACAATTTATTTAAAAAATTACTTAGTCCGGCCCAGACGACTGGTAATATGAAATATTTTAAAATAATTACCTAAAAAATGAGCAAGGGGGATAATTCGTTTGAAATTAAATATAAATTATCTACCTTTAAATAAATAATAAAAATTGTTCTGGAATTTTTTAGATGAGGATTGATAATTTGTATTATTTGGATTACTATTCTCATCTTGGATGTTATTCCCAATGTTTCACCCGCTGTAACATCCGACCTTCTTCAGGTGTATCTTGTTGAAATCTATACGGAATTTCGAACTGAACTGTAATTTAGGGGATTATTCTTGTTCCGTCAGCCATGACAGATTAAATAAAAAGTTCAGTTCATATTTCCGTATAGATTCCCAAATTTGACAAGGTGCACCTGAAGGTCGAAAGTTACATTGTTCGAAACGTGAGAATATTATTAATAATGAGGACAGTAGTCCGAATAGTCCAAATAAAAACTAAAATCCCGGGCAACATTGGATAGGTACAGCTAGTACATGTGCCCATTACTCTTATTCTTCTTCAATCTCTAAAATCAATTTCTAATAAATGTTTTGAATTTTTCGATTTCTCCTTTTTAAGTTTGCTTTAACTCTTCATTATATATATTATAACTAGCAGGGCTACCCAGCGTTACCCGGGGCAAAAGTGTAACATATTTCTACTAAAACTTCTATCTCTTTACCCCTCTCTATCAGTCTCTCTATTTTTCTCCCCTATCTCTCCCACACCCTTTTTCTTCTGTGTCCAGCTCATTCCTCTCCCTGGACATACACACAACACACGTACAGAGACAGCTCTCCTTTTTGATTCCTCTGAGAATAAGGGAAGTAATTCCTTGATTTAAAAAAAAAAAAAACAGTTACTTCCCTTTAGTACATAAAAATGGCTAGAAAACCGATACCCCCTGACGAAATCTGCGCCAGTTTAGGGTCAAAGAGTAAATAATTTTGGTACTGATATCGATCCTGAACCAGTTTTCGTGAGGTTCGACTCGGAAGCGTTCGGCTGTCCTATGCAAACGCCGAGTGTTGACGGTTGCAAGAAATTTTTTAAACAACAAAAATAAAACAGAGCAAAATTACTGTTATCAAATAAATATTTTTAACCCTAACCCTAACAACAAAAAAACAAAACAAGCAAAACATTATCATAGGACGCAGCACCGTATCAAAATTGTCGTCTGGTACAAATCGGCTCGTCAACTCTCGGGCGTTTGCGTAGGACAGCCGAACGCTTCAGAGTCGAACCTCACGAAAACTGGTTCAGGATCGATATCAGCACCATAATTTTTTCTAAATTTTAGATATTCAAGTCGAGTAATGCTGATCAAGAATATAGCAACTTTGTGGGTCTTTGTTTTGGACTTTTAGCTGGACATGCACCCACACACCACACACTGAAAGAACTGCTTTTATTATAGATGTAACCGTCCCAAATGACTATGGCCTCAATAGAGCTGAACACGAGAAGGTCACCAAATATCAGTACTTCAAGAATGACCTAAGAGCAACATGGTCTCTGAAGCAAATCAACATTATACCGGTTGCTGTAAGCGCAACTGGTCTAATGAAAAAGAACATTAAAAAATATTTAGACACAATCCCTGGAAGACCAAGCTGTTGCGAAATACAGATATCAGCCCTAAAAGGGACAACGTCTATCCCTAAAAAAAGCCCTCGGATATAAATTTAAATCATAAGGAAATCAAGTGTTAGCTCCAGGAAGGAGCCCCTTGATCTCTTCAAACTAACTGAAATAAAATGAAAAAACAAAAAACAACTGCCCTTCATATAATAGACTAGGGTCGCCAGCGTAAGTTTGAGTCTTGTCCTCGACCCCACTGTTATGATGGCCACCCTCTCTCATGTGTTTAACATCCCAGAATAATAATTTTATGTTACCTGTAGAGCTACTCTCGTCACAGGGGGTCCTAATTTTCATAAATGACAGAAAAAAACTAGAACTAAACAATTTGTTTAATATTGTAATTTGAAATGTCTAAGTTCATTTCGGGACAAAATTAGAGTGAATATATTTATGCCCTTGGTGAGGTTCACACTCACAATCTCTGTCTCTAAGTATGGCGAGCTCACCTATTGGCCAACAATAGGTATGAAATTATTATATTAAATACAGAAACCGGACTATTTTTTTCTTCTCTTCCCCTACCCTATCTCTTTTTAGAAAGTCGGTCAGCTAAAGGTAACGAAAGAAAGCACCTACTTTTTCACTGGGAACATCTAAAAAAGATTGTTATATTAGTATCTGGTGATTTGGGTAGTAGTATTAGTACTTGGGACTGTGCGAGGGTTAAGACTTCCTCTCTGATATTAGTACACAAAACAAAAGCTGAGAATGGGATTAAATATTAAATTGATTGGAAATTTCATTTTTTTTTTAACAGACTAATATTTTTCTTATATAACTGCCGAAACATTTGTTTTATGTGGTTAGTAGTCAAAAAGCTATTTATCACAAGAGTATTGGGGAGAAATTGACTTTATAACATGAAGGAATGATAACAAGAAAAAACAGTATAATATTTCTAAGACAAACAAGGTCACTTCAGACTGAAATAACTTTTAGTCCATTTCCACTTGAGAAGTGAGAGAGGTCACAAATAGTAAATTCGTTTACAATTATCAGGCAAACTCGTTAATCAGTGCCAACCTCTTTCCTTCTCATTTATTTTAAAACAGTTCTAAAGTCACTAGTCTATCTAGTTAGAGGAAGTGCTGTTATATTGTCCTTTGTTAGTTGATAAAATTGTGCTTTTTTTTTTTTTTAAATTCGATTTGTCATCGTTGGTCAGTGTCTAGTTAACATAGATCAAACAGTTCAGTACTGTCTGTTATATTAATTTTATTTGAGAATTGGTATGGGTCTTCAGCTTGCAAGGACCAGCTTTTACCAGATAGTTAGGGACTTTGGAGCTTAAAGCAGTTAATAGGGCAGGCTGAAAACCGGTAAAATTGTAGCCCTCGCATTCCGTGCTAATTCACAGAAAAATAAAAATGAGATTTTGCTGTTTTTAGCCGATTACATGCAAGCAGCCTGAAAAACGTAGGTGGTAAAAACAAGACAAAAACTAAATATTTAAAGTGGGGATCACTTTCGCATATAAAGTTAACATAAAATGATCACTCACTTCCTGATCAGTGTTTTTAAGGACTGGTCTTTAAAAACGTTATCTTGGTGATCGTTTAACGTTAAATTTATATGCAAAAGTGATACCCCAGTCTAAAATTGTTTATCGTTTACTTTTTCAGGCTGTTTACATGTAATTGGTTAAAAGCAGTAAAATTAGGAGTATTAACACAGGGTGAAAGGCTCGGATAATATCGAAAAAACAGGCTGAGAAATATTGCCCGGGACTAGAAATTGTGCTTAATGACAACAAAACGTTGTCAGTGTGTCGAAGAAGTGATCACCACTTTGACGATCATTCAACCCTAATCTACCATCAGATTAAGTGAACACGAAAATAAGTAAAGTACGTAGTTATGTTTACTTTGTGATTAATTAACGGATCAAAAGCTTTTTTTATTTCGAGATTAATCCAAAGTGGTTAAAAATACTCTTGCATATCAAAAGTGGGGAATTGATTGAAAAAAAAAAAATCTCTATTTTTTTTTTTTTTTAAATGGGCTTCGACTCTTGCAATAACTGCTAACTCACCCAATTCTGATAAAATACCTGACCCCCCCCCTCCCCCCATGATTTTATTTCCTTTGTAATTTTTTTCTATTTATCTATGTCCTTGCATGTGGTGGGTTTAACCAACTTTTGTCAATTAAAGGGGTTGATGTAGTTGAAGAATTGTGTGTATAATTTATATATATATAAAATGGTGGGTGGTGTTTGAAGCATAACACGATGATGTTTTAATAATTTTTATTATTATTCAGTATTTCAAACACCCTGCGTTCTTCGTCGGGAATAATCTGAGCAAAAGGAAAAAAAAAAAAAAGAAATGAAGTCATCCGTGTGCGAGGTATTAATGTGTTAGGAATAAGACGGTCATTTTGTTTTTTTAGGGGAGGGGGGGGGCTAAGTGTTGTTTAAATATATGTTTATAAATGCTGTTATTTTTTATGTTAAAAAAAAATAAATTGTGGATTCCTAACACATTGATACCCCCGCATATGGGTGACCTAATTTCCGTTTTATTCCTTTCCTCAGATTATTCCCGGCGAAGAACGCAGATGTTTGAAATATTGAATAATAATAAAAATGATTAAAACCTTGTTTTATGCTTCAAACACCAACCATCATTTTCAAAATACATCTCTAGAAGCATAAATAGAATACTAAACTAATATATATATATAATTATTTTTTCATGTATCCACATAAAATGTTATAAGAAGATATAATATATTATGTATTGATTTTCAGTATTTACTTCAACAGTGCTCAATACATGAGTAGAGCTAGGTAGTAAGTTATGAAAATATATTTATGGCTACTAAGCTACGGGTTAAAGTCCTGGTCACATTTAAGTTCAGCTGTCTTGAAATATTGGTGTAAGGTATCCAACCACCTTTCCCCAGGGTCTCCATCGTGAATTCTGTTTTTGCAACGGTGTTGTTTGGGGGGGGGGGTTGCTTATAAACCTTTCAGTATCTTAACACATGAGGACTTGCTAAGAATATAGGATTTACAAAATGTTTTTAGTTTTCTTTTCTTTTAAGAAATTACATTTGCTTCCACTTTTAGTGTCTACGTTGCAGGTTCAATTCTCGAGAAAGCACAAAAGAGATTGACATATTTACTGGTTAAAATGTTTTATTAGTCAGTACCAGTTTACAGTGATATTACTTGCTTTGGGACCGGCACCAATGTGGCAACATCGTTTGCTTTTGGGCGGCTGGGCGATCTTTGCCTAACTTTTTGACGACGGGACGATGTGTGACAACATGTGCACGTATGTGCAATGTCTCATCTTGTTATGGCCAGTGAGCAATCATCGTCTCACGATAGTCACTGTCGTCTGCTTCTGGGACTGGCTAGCCGGCTGTTTGGTTGGGACCATCGTGCTGCAAATCAAACATTATGTAATAATGGAGCAAACCATTTTACTTATTATATAAAAATATAATTATATTTCGAAAAGAAACATCTCAGAGCGCGCGACAAGATGCGTGCGTCTCTGTCAGAATTCAAACCAGTCTCTCCATTCTCAATCTCTCTTTTCTAGAGAGAGAGAGAGAGAGAGAGAGGGAATACAGCCGCCATCAGTGTTTCAACAAATCTCGGTGACAGGTTTTCTTTGACCTCTTGACCCTGGCTGGTTTCTCCAGCATTGTTTATATTTTAGCTGACATCGGATTACACTGAATACCCCGATCAGTGAGCTGACATTTTTAGTGCAGCGAATTCACTTTATTTGCAACTCAAGTCTGGCGCAAGGGTTACGAACATAACGGGAAGCACTTAGCTCCCCAAAAGATTATGCATTGTGCCACACCAGTTTACAGTGATATAAATTATTGCAAACATGAAACTTACCTTGCATAGTCTCTGGAGGTCACACTCCCAGGCATTACTTTTAAAAAAAAAATATTTCTACTAATGGATCACAGAATAAGGGTTAATGAGATGGAATGATTGTCAATTGAAAAATTAATATTATGGGAATATTAAAACAGATTAATGGAATAAGTTGGATTACTTTATGACAAGTATTTGTTGACATTGGATTTGAAGATTACTATGTTGTAGTCTGCAGGGAAAGCAGTCCTGTGGTAATGTGTTCCACAGACGATGAGGGAGGTGGATTAAATGCCTGAAACGCTCCTATTCGCATAGGATCATACAGGGTGTCCCTTTTTAAGAAACTGGATTTTCTACAATGCTCTTAGCGGGGTAGGGGGGAAATCAGCTAAAATTACATGGAACTTATGTGCTTTCTTCGGCACTTATGGGAAAATAACAAAAAACAAATTTCTGTATGTGAAGAGAGTTTATCAAAAGTATCGATACTTCATTATTTTCAATACCACATCTGATACATTGTGTTCACCGAAGCCATAAAAAATGCGATTGATTTTGTATTTGTGTAGCTTAATATTTTACGCTTCAAGTTTCCTTTTGTCTTCCGCTTAACTATCTAGATCTTAGATCTCCCCCTCCCCCCCCCCTCCTGACTGGATTTTTCACTTCCTACCTGTTGACATCTTCTACCCTCATGTGAACGTTTCACTTTCCGATCTCTTTCTATTCTTTTTCTTTCCCCTCACCTCTCAATGTTTTCTCATCAGAAATCATCTAACATATGAAGTTATCTAGTGAGATTTTAAAAGTTAGACCTGTATAGCATTTAAACTGAGATATTAAAACTTTGATTCTTAACTATTTAATTTTTATTGTTGTTGGAACTATAATAACACTCCGCTACAGTTTATTGAAAAGAAAATCATGTAGTCCCACCCGGACAACTGGTAATACTTAAGACTGAAAACTCAAAATTAGCAAAGGAAATAACTCATATTTTTAATTGAATATAAAAATTGTCTCCCTTATAACTAAAATTTTATTTCATTTTCTGTATAAGTTTAAGAAATGTGTAAAAAAAAAAAAAAAAAAAAAAAAAAATTAAAAACTAAGATTATTCCATTGCATCCCGGGCAACACTAGGTACTGCTCGTAACACCTCAAGCAGGAGATTTCCGTTTCAAATGTAGCCTTTCCAAAGATATTTTTTTCTATGGACTAATCTTCAGTATCTTTTGCAATTCAGTTATTTGGGTTTTAAACATGTTTACATTAAACAATGAACTGAACTATCTTCGAATTAAAACTCTGGTCAGTTTTTGTAGCCTTTTCAATTTAAGACCTTAAACAGGGATGTTTTTTCTTCGCTTTTTTTTTTTGTAATTTGGAAAAGGCAAAATTAGGCTTTTGTTTTTTTATAATAAGAAAAAAACATTGTTAGAGCTTTACTTCCTTATTTTTTCTCTATTTGGCTCGATTTTCTTTCTTCCTCTCTATGTCACTTTATATTTTCTCTCTTCCTCTTCCCATCATGTTTTGCTTTGCTTCATCCCCTCCCCTTTCCCCTCTCTGAAAATGTTAACCCTTAAATGCTTTTTGTTTCAAATATGACACATTCCAACAAAATGCCTATTTAATATAATATTCAACGAAAATGTCAAACTGCAACTTGCTTCACATCTGCAACGAGCCTGTTGGCAAGTGTGAGTAGGTATTAGTATGATGTTGCATCAGCACACCCGTTAAATAGGTAATCATTTTTTATGTCAAACCAATATAAAAAATCAAGCATTTAATTTTGCCGTACTTCAAAGTAGGAAAGGTAGAAGACTTTTGTTTCATCAATGAATATCTTTGTTTCCTTTAAAACATATCAGTCGATATTTTCAGTATACAAAAAAAGGTTTTGTAGATTAACACCCTTTGATATCCCCTCCAAAATGAAATTCTACTTTGTTGGAGAGCTGTTTCAAGTCTTCTTGAGATCACCATCTGTTTGACAGTGAAATGTTAGTTTGCGACTGAATAGGATCTTCTGTAAATTATTTTAACTCGTTAGAGAAGTTTTAAATTGAAATTTTAGAAAACTGACCAATGGGATTCAATCCCCGTGCATTTTAATTTTCTCTTAATTTATTGGAAAATTTTTTTTGACATTTTTGGAAAAAAAATTCACTGAATGTCAAAATCAATGCCTTACGAAATGTTGAAATTTAAATCTCATAATTACTCTCGATTTTTTTTTTTTTATGACTACGAAATAGAAATGGTACAGAATATATTTTTAAAACCGGTGTTGCCTATCCTTTTTTCACAATTTAAAAAAAATATATATATAATCGGATTTTTATGAAGTTTAATTAAATTATTTATAGTATCGTTTGGTTGTTACATTAATTTAATAAAGTTGTTATAGCATACTTAAAAAAAAGAAGTTGAGTAACAATTGAATGTGAATTGCTGATAACTTGTTTGATAATTTTATATTGACTTTGTACTTATCTGGCGTTGCCTGGGAGTCTTTACTTTTATTTTTCTTTTGCATTTTTTTTATTAGGCCATTTGTTTTTTCTTTTTTAATCAAATTATTTGCTTTCAATCTGATTTAAAAAGTTAAATTTAATTAGTACAGTATTGTTTGGTTATATTATGAATTGAACCAAATTAATTAATGTTAGGTTGTTTAAATCTTATAAAATTATTGGATGTAAGTAGCTTCTAAAACTTTGAATCTTTTAAAACAAGGATTTTTTAAGAATTTTCAAGCATGAGATGACTTTCGATTTGATAGTTTAAATGCTTTCAAATTCTTTTCAAATTTTGAACAATCAAAAAATCTTTTTCCCTCCAACTAATATTAACAAAAGATTAAAGTAACTGACTTTTACAAAATGCATTCTAGCAAATTTAATTTTGTCATTAAATTATTTTTTTAAAGTAGGATTTAAAAGTTTTGGGAACTTTACGCTTTTGCATTAAATAAATAATTGTTTTTTATAAAAAAAAAAAAGTCATGTAGAGACGAAAAACACATGTACAGATACAAAGTGGTCACACAATTTTATTAATATAGAGTAGATTGTCAGATTTACGATAAACTTATGTTCAACTATTCTTCTTGATCAACGTTCAGTCTGCGAAAAATTTATTGTTATTCACCTGATGGAAACTTTGTTGCTTTTTTATAATCAAACCACCATAAAAAGTATTTTGTTTAATCGACCTATTTTGGGAGTGGATATTAAAATCGCAATAAACTGTTTGTGTATTTTTCTTCTTTTTTTTTTAAATTTGACATTTTACTTATGCTAGTATTATGCGTATCACCATTTTGCCATCCTCTGTATTAGACTACGATAGTGCATAGTATACACAATTTTGACATTTGGATGATTCATGAGCCTTCATTTTTCCATGCATCCAAATATCAAAATAGTGACCGTTTTGTGCTACCATAGTTTCATAGTGGAGAATACAAAATGGCGAACCTGTAATAAATTAAAAAAAAAAAAATTTAATTAAAAAAAAATATATATACAAACTATTTTGGGGATGAGTAATTTTTATTTATAATATTTGGGCTGGTATCCTCATCTTGATTGTTGTTAGTTATGTATCTCTGGAACATTGTGATAAGATGATTGTTAAAGTGTGAAGGTTATCTTGAAGTTCTGAGTTCAATCCTGAGCAAAGATGTAACGTAGAGGACAAATTTTCGCCACGTAAATAAATAAGCACTCTTAACTTTTCTGTATTTTTGGGATAAGTAATTTTCATTGTTATTTTTTATTTTAAGACTGTTTTCCTCATCTTGCTTGTTATCAGGGTTGCGCAGTCGGAAGGTATAAGATCCAACAACAGAATTTGGGTACTTTTTGCGTGGTTACCTTTTGGAAGTTTATTTGTTTTCAATTTCTCAAACTCTTCTGACCAGTCTGTTGATTAACGGCATCATTTAAAAAAATTTTTTTTAGCACAATTGCATTTAATATTACTTTAACAAAAAATTGAATTTGTCTATTGTTTCATGTCTTTTTCGTCATGATTTAAATTAAACATCTGCTTCCCCGTTGTGTCACAGTTTAAGGCTATCTTTCTTAGATTGGAACTATTCATAGCAAGAGTGTTCATATCACAATTCTTGGAGAGACACGATCGTTGAATTGGAGTTCTGACAGACGTTACTGATCCATTAAGCTATGCTTATACTTTTTTTTTTCTGGTGTTAAGCGTTTTTTTTTTTATCGGCAAGCCAAATGAACAACAAGTTTTATGGGTAATAAACCAGCTTATGATAAATTACTCGAATTTTTTAGTGTTGAAAAAAAAAAATAATTATAAATAGAATGACATTTAGTCAAGTAATTTTAATTCTAGCAAAACTGATTTAAAAAAAAATAAATCCGCCACACAATTTTATATTCTTTATATTTTATTGAGAAATACATTTTTGGAATAAATTGGCTAATTAAGTTAAAAATACCAACAGCGTAGACATTTTTTTACAATGAACTCTTTCAGTTCATTCTATAAGTTTTCAAAAATATGAAAAGAATAAATTTACATCTTTTTAGATCTATCTGAAATTATTTAAGAATTTAATCTGTCTATTCATATTATATATTGTGACAGTCTACCTAATTCAGGGATGAGAGTTCTCCACCTCTTAAAAGAATTCAGCCTCTTTTTTTTTTTTTTAATTCAGAAAAAATTGAATTCCATTTAAATCTGAATGCTTTTTTTTTTCCTTCTCTATAGTTTGTCTTTCTTTTCTCCTATTTGGAAATGTTAATTTTTTCATACTTCAAATGATTCACGATGGGGAGAGAAGGTAGAAGACTTTTGTTTCATCAAAGAATTATTTACTGTCTCCTTCGCCATCCATATGTGCACGTGATGTCTTTCTCTTGTTAACGCCAATGTTTCTTGGCCCAAACATGACTGTTTTAAACTTTGATTACACACACAAAATAAACCTTGAACATTCTGTTTACACAAAAAGCTAATTTTAACAGAATTTAACAAATTTAAAAGCAAAAATGAAGTTAAAACATATCGATAAAAAAAAGAAGGTATTGGAGATTAGCACCCTTTGTCCCCCCCCCCTTCCAGTTCTACTTTTTTAAGGTGATTACGTGTGAACACCCTGAAAAACTTTAAAAAAAAAACAAAAAAAAAAAACAATCATTTTAAGATTTTGAATGGAGGCCATCAGTTTTGCATATGTGTTATGATGCCGTACCTACCTACGGAGAACTAATGGACTCGTCCACCTTATAAATACGGGAAGCACGTGACACTTGTTCTCTTCTTCCCCGGCAAACCGGCAATGGCGGTTGAGAGCACCATCTCCTTGTATCTCTTTCTTTCTATTATATAATATATACCTTTGTTCATTTAAACCATGTGTTCCTGTGTCATTCATTCGGCCTTACCTAGGTCCACAACAATATGAATTTAGCGTAAAATTATCCTTAATTTCTGGGCCATTCTAGCATTTTTTGTTCCTTGGCCTTTTGGCTAGGAACGAAGTGCAGCATATGTTTTGATGCTACACTTAATCTATTGTCCTCAGTGAAGGAGAAATCCTTCTAGATTGAGGCAATTTTAAATTTTTGTTGCAATCCAGAGTGCCCTGGATTTTATTTACATTAAAAACCGACCTTGTGTCTAACTTTTCCTCGTGAAAATTTGATTCACATGTAGAAAAGGGTTATCTATGCTTGTCGTAGACTTATTACCAGAGTAATGCGAATTCAATCTGGGTGTTTTCCAAATTTGAGGAGTAAGCGGCAAAAAAATAAAAAAAATAATGAAATTCCAAAGTTTGTTAAGAGTGAGAGACTGTCTGACTAGTGTAAGAATTCCTGACTCTGGTCATATTGAAAGAATGTATTAGAGTGCTTGGATTAGTAAATATAGAACAGTTGAGTTAGCAGGGGACGGCCGAGGAAAACATGGGAGAAGTGATGAGGATGGATTTGAGAGAAAAGGGGGATGAATAAAGATCTGGCAGAAATAGGTTAGTTTTGAGGTCAATTTCTAAAAACCGTTCAACACATGCCAGCATGTAAAATTGACGTTAAACCGAATGATGAGTGACTCTCAATTCCTACAAAAATATTATCTGACTGTTCGTCGTGGGCATTTCCTCGAACACCTATGATCTTTGGCTTACAGGCTCGTGCTCATATTCAGGTTTGTAAATATCAATATTTAGCTGTGAACCAACATGTCCTGGCTTTTGACAGTTATATTATGCCCTTGGACAATGAACAGGTTTCAACATGCCTTTCATATTTGACGAAATCAATTTAGCAGTAGTTTTATGGTTAAATTAATTTTGCTTTTTAGTTTGAAGGAATTTCAATAATTAGTGAATTTAATGGAAAGTAAATTTTTTTTTTTTTTTATAATCCAGTTTACAATTATTTTTAAAACTTTTTGAAATGGCTTTCTAGTACTTGTATGGATGTGGTGATGAAATCAAGCAAAACATTTTGATGCAGAAAACCAAAACAATTTTATCATGGATATATATCTGAATGGCGAGGCTATTGAGGTTGTCAAGAAGTTTTGTTACCTTGGTGATACCATTGGAACACAAGGTAGAGCAGGTGCTAGTGTGATTGCAAGAGGTGGGAATGGATGGAGTAAGTTATGGGAACTTTTGCCATTACTAACCAGCAAAACGTGACCACTGTCGGCAAATGGAATGGGTCACTCAGGCATGTACACGCAGTGTGATGATGTATGGCAGTGAAACCTGTCCAGTGATGGTTGAGAACATGCGTTGCATGGAGAGAAATGATACGTATGTATATTATGTAATATAAGTCTTAAAGACAGGCTTGGTTCTGATGAACTCAGAGGAAGATTGAATTAAGACAGTATAGGGAGATGTGTGCAGAAGAGTAGACTTCGATGGTATAGTCATGTTGAAAGAATGGATGAAAGATCTTGGGTTAGTAGATGTAGAACAGTTGAGGTAGCAGGTCCAGTTCACAGGGGAAGGCCAAGGAAAACATGGGAGAAAGTGATAAGAATCGACTGAAGACAAAGAGGTACAAATAAAGACCTGGCCGGAGATAGGTTAGCTTGGAAGTCAATTTTTTAAAACTATCCAATGCATGCCAACATGTAAAATAAACGTTAAACCGAATATGATGATGATGATAGTTTTAAAATTACTGAGAATGAACAAATTTTATTCATTCCATTCATTATTTTTAATCTTCTCGTAATATTCATCATCATTGTCAATCTATCCATCCATACACGGCATAATCATGTTGATATGCCGGTTCTCGTTAGATCACCAAAATTAAGCCACCCTGTATGTAGGAGTACGTCAACACCAACCGGCAACAACTAATGTTGTTAAAATTATCTCGCCCGAGCAGAATACACATGTGACTGGGAATTGCTTTTGAATTTGATGTTCCCTACCCGGCCAGTAGCATATTTTTGCTAGCTTGAGTTTATAATGATACGATGAATGGACATATACTACATTTTGGGGGTGTAATGCTTGGGAGGATGATATAATGATAACAGAATAGATACTACGCTGCCCCTCACCTCCTAAAAGGGAGGTGGTGATGCCTGGGAGAATGGTATAACAATAGATACTACACTCCTCCCAACCCTCTGAATTAAGCATTGAAAGATAGTACATTAGTCTGAAATAGTATAGTAAACTGAATTGGGCATTAAATGATATAGTATAGGTTCGGCTTCAGACAGACAAATATCAAATCTCCATTAGTAATAGATTTTACAATCTGCATTTTTTTACCCGCTTAACACAAACCGGCATAAAATTAAAACTAACTAAATGATATGGCACACATATTAATCTTGGACATCATCTAGCGACCGAACATTGAATGACCTATGGTAGACTAATGTATTGGGGGGAAATGAATAATCGACCTGAAAAGTAAAACAGCTGGTGTGGCAAAAAGCAGAAAATCTATGCTATCAGCTTCAGTGAGGAATGCATGGGTGTGCACTGCCTGCATCTTGAACAGCTGCATGTGGCAGCAGACACATTTGAAACGCCAGTATGCTATGTTCTCCCATGTTAGCTTAAATGTCTTGACGTCGAAGCATACAAATGACTATTAAAATATGAAACCCATTTCGAGATGATAAAGGGTGATTTAAGATGTAAACTACAGCCAGTCTCTTTATCATTTTTGTCATCGATAGCTTTTTTCATACAAAGTAGATCATTAAATTTATTTAGATAGAAATCGCTCGTCTCCGTTCGACTATATATTAAAAAAAAAAAAAAAAAAAAAAATCTGATCGAATTTACTGATTTACATATTCAATCTGATATTTCATTTTGGAAGAGAAAGGTGTAAGGCTGCCTTACATGGTATCGATTTCAAAAGGATAAAAAAAACATTCATGCATTTTTATTATTTATTTTTAATAAATATAATACTTTTATTGATATACAGCTCGTAATTTAAACAGCAAAAAAAATCATCACTTTTGTTTACTATAAGTTTGCTTTGAGAGAAAAAGAAGTTACGCTAATAGCATTTAACTAAATCAGCATTATTTATTAGCAACAGCTTCCAATAGAAATATACATGTTTAGAATTACAATATATATATATATATTATACACACACACACACACACACAAATGTTGTTGAATATGAAAGACAACTTATGTCTGGATATCCTTGTGTGGATCCTTTCCATTTGCCGAATCAGGGTCTTTGTTTCAGTGGAGAATTGGCCGATGAATCTGCCATAACTGTAGGTGTACCAAATACTTTCAGGCCCATCAGGGTCCATCTTCAGGGGAATCAGGTAAAGACCATACTGCTAATGTTAATATTAATAGGTAGTTTTGGCAGGAATTATATTACTAATACGGAAATAAAGTTAGGACTATAAACATTTTAGGATAATTCTCCACTGAAACAAAGACCCTGATTCTGCAAATGGAAAGGATCCACACAAGGATATCCAGACATAAGTTGTCTGTCATATTCAACATTTTTATTAGAGAAAATGATATATATATATATATATATATATATATATATATATATATATATATATATATATAGCCAGTGAAATGGTCAGATGGGAGAGTGTGTACTGGAGATCTAAAGGTTCCTTTTTTCAATGTCGAGTATTAGCATCTAGGTGGCGATTTGAATGGGTCTTCGGGAAATTCATGAAAAACAATATTAAGTCTTGAATTAATTAATGTAACAGAAAGTTTTGTTTTTTATTAAATTCAAACACAAAAACTACCGACACTTAATCCTAGTTCAATTAAAAAAAAAAAATTTTTTAATACTACTGTGCAATGAAATTTTTTTTCATGTTACACTTTTCCTTACATTTTCTTAATTAAAAAAAAACAACCCAAAACGCTGAATTCATAGAACCTTCAAAAACATGGCCATCTTCTTCAAAATCGAACCTCTTATTTGTATTATTCAGTTGTTATATTCACATTGGCTGATATGACCTTCAAGTTCATCTGTTCAAACTTGGGAACATTCTAGTCGAACTTAGGAACCTGGACGAAATTTAAAACGAGACTCTTTATTAAATCCATTTTATTTTTTCTCATCCCATTAGTGATGACGGGTCGGATTGTTAATTTGCTATTCTTAGTTATTATCACCTGTAGTAGGGATTGAACTTTCAACCCATGGATGATTGTCACTTAGAACTGATTGTTTTTTTTAGAGTAATGATGGGTACCATCTGTAAAATTTCTAGTAATATTTTCTTAGAGCAATGTATTCTAGGAATATAAAATGATTATCTAACCTATGGAATTACATTTCACAACTCTATTCGGCATTAAATAACCCATTTGATATGCCGTGAAACAAACCGAACCATTATCAAGCAACATATGCGCATTTTTTGTTTGTTTTTGACATCTGACTTTTCATTGTTTTTCTGTAACTTTTACTTTGTTCCACAAGTTTTCCTGCCATATGTGGTCGGCCATACCCGACTTTAAAATTTGTAAATTTCCACTTTATAAAAACAAAATGCTTTCCTTTTCCCACTTTTTAATGTTTACTTTTTTTTTTTAATGTTTCAGCTTCTTGCGTCCCTGGCTTTCTTCAAATGTCAGGAGTTTGCTGAACCAATTCTTTTTTTTAAAGTTCTGCAAAAGAAAGTTTCTCCTTAATTCTTGTTCTTAATGGACAGTTGTGTTCCTATCAGTTCATAATAAGCCTCTACGATTTCTAACACCTTAAACACAGGTAAGTTATTTACTTTTAATAATTGGGGTTTGGTGATATTTCCTCATAGATGAGGTAATCCGATACAAAGAACCCCCCCCCCCACATGCCAGTGTAGAAAGGGCAGTTTCATTTTACTTCAGTCGAAATTCTCAGAAATCAAGGGGGCCCCTTGATCTCTAAATGAGATACATAGATATTCGAGTGTTCCATTAAAGTTCCCCCCTTACCTCTCAAGTGGTGAGTTTGTAAAGAAGTTAAGAACATTAAATTTCCTCTCCCCAATTGACCAGTTTATTATGTTAGAGTACAAATTTCTTTTGGTCTCTTGGTTTTACCAGATTCCAGGACAAGAATTCATCTGGTCTGGTGGAGTATCCAGCTTAGTGCTGTTACTAGAGGCAACATCACTTGGAGAAGGTGCACCATTCATCGTATGAGCCAGTGTAGCCATACCGAGAGGATCTTATTTGGGCTTCGAATACTGTTATTTTGAATATTTGATCAGTGTTTACTTGTAGGCTGAAGTATCCTCATGCCAGGTTGTTCTGACAAACCCCTGTACAGAGAGACCGTAGACACTCGAGGACAGTGTCTTGGAGGCATTCAAGTTTGTCCAGCTAAAAGTTAAAAACTACAAAGTTGGTATATTATTGATCAGCATTGCCCCAGGCAGATATCTAAAAAAAATTATGAATTATTCATTTTCTGAGGATAAACTGGACCAGGTTTCGTCAGGGAGGAGGGGGGGGGGGTCACTTTTCAGCCATTTTCAATGTTGTGTACTAATTTGGAAAGAAAATGCCGACTCATTCCTCGAGGAATCTATTATATAAAGGAGGTGCGTGTGTGTGCGCCCCCGTTCGTCCAACCAGCTAGAGAGGAATGGGCTGGACCGAGGAGATTGAGGAAAAGGGAGGGGCAAAGTAAGATAGAGAACCAGATAGAAGTTTTAATAGAAATATCTTACACTTTTGCCCCGAGCCACATCAGGTAGCCCTGCTAGTCGTTAATAAAATTCAATCTTTTCTGCAGTCTATGCCTGACTTCTTCACCAAGTTTCACTCATGAATTTCCAACAGTCTTTGTTTTATCGCTGTTCAATGAGATGGGGAAGGGTGTATTCCTCAATGTGCTTCACACTCGCATTCGTAAGTGACCCCCCCCCCCTCCCGTCACATCCAACAGCAATGTCTTATTTTTTTGTCGTTTGACTCTTTCGAAGGGTTATTATTTGAACGAGGGCTGTGGAGGTTGTATCCCATCTACCCAAATTTTCACAAAGAGCTTTCATCCCTTTTTTGCTCTCCTTGCATAAAACATAATTTTACCTACCCTTATGTCTCGCATATGTTTTCCAAAATTCATAATGATCAGTTAATTGGTTTAGGAGTGAATCCTGTACAGACAAATATATAAACATATACACAGACCTAACTTTTAAATATATATATATATATATATATACTCAATGTGTGATGTTCGCGTGTTCCCTATAGAAAGAAAGGTTAGAGAATCTACATCAATTTTAAAAGTATTATCTAAAATTTACCGGCAAGTGTTTCTGAATCTGTAAGTGTACCCATATGATGGCATAACTCCCTTAAAACTTCAAACATATTCTATTTTATGAAATTTAAATCATGTGTATAGAATTTTATGGGGAAGACAATAGAAGTGATCCAAAATATCTACGTGCCGCCACCTCTAAGTGATCTATAGAGACAGAACCTCTTTAAAACTTCAAATACGAATATCCCATATATAAGACACTAATTCATAGTTTTCCAACATTTCAATTCCTGACTATATTAGGGGCGAAACAGGAAGATGGAGGGGAGGGGGGGCTAGTAAAAACAAAGAAAGTAATATAATGTTATGAGCATAGTGAAAAAGTAGTGATCCTCATTTAATCCCGAGCAACAGCTGGTCGTCCTGCTAGTGTATATATATATATATATATATATATATATCAGAGTAACCATCTATTGTAATTTGCATATGAAACATTAACAATCAAAATAAAAATTAACTGTCAGCTGTTTACTTTAAATATTGCAAAGGTTTCACAACTTTTACTATTCTATTTTTCCCTTTTTAAAATTTTTATTAAAAAAAATTTGATTTAGTAATTCTTTTAATTTTCTCAAAACCCTGGTAATCTGATAAAAAAAAAAATGTAAAAATCTATATTTCTCAAGTTCATTTAAACAAATATTTTCAATTTTCATATCGTTCTTTTTTTTACTTTGAAAGTAGTCAATATACTTTTCTGGGAATGATACTTTTTTTTTTCAGTTTCACTTTTCTCTTCAGTAGGAACAATAATAATTTGCTTTTGCTTGTAAACTTTCATTCTCACCAGAAATGACTATTTGAAAGCTTCAAAATCACTTTTGATTCTTCTTGCAACAGCCATTTTTAAAAAGTGTAGTCATTTTTTCTTTTCACATTTTTACCAAAATAAAAATATTACAGTATCTAACAATAAATTAAAAGAATTATTCATGGACAAAAAAAAAAAGAAGCTAATTCTAAAAGTTCTTTTGTAAAAATAAAATCTTATTTTCTTTTTCTTTCTTTTTAATTTTCAGAGGGTAAATACTAACCCTTCTTGGAACATACTTTCAGTTGTCTTAAAGTTTTTTTTCTTTGTTTTACTTTTTTAACTGGAAAAAATAAATCATTTTTACATTTAAATTTTTTTAAATTTAAAACTTTAATATATTTTTTAAATTTCCCATGATTAAAATTTTCAAAATGTCTTAAATTCTATGATATATTCTCAAAGGAACTAATATATTTGCATTCCTCCTACAATTAACGGAGGGGAATTAATTTATAATTACTAATTTTAAAACATCTATCAAAATAAAAATAAATAAATAAATGTAAATAAATAAATAAAAAAAAAAAAATGTAAATGAACTTTTAATATCACATTACTAAAACGAAACAAGCTAACAATTGCAAGATCAAGAAATATTTTGTCTTATTGGGATTTAAGATTTTAACATTTTATAAGACTTCTTATTGAATTTAAAAGCGAAAGAAAGATAAAAAGAAATTTTTTTTCTTTCTATTGACATATTCTTTCATTGAAATATATTTCTCCAGATAAATATTTTACAAGAAATTAAATCATTTTTCAGGTGGGTAGGATGGGGGGTGGGGTAGAGGGTCAATGCATTAAACAAAAATGAAACTAAACATTCTTGTAAAAAGTTTAGTTCTACAATTTACCAAGTATTTTACAGAGATGTAAGTTCTCTGCTTTTTAGCAGAATTCCGCCTTTTTGTAATTCAGAAAAGGCGGAATTACACTTTTTTCTTTTTTTTTTTTTTTTAAATTTATTATAAAACTAAACAAAATCGCTTGATTTTTACGTCCTTATCTTTTTCTTATTTGGTTTGATTTTATTTCTCTTTCCGTTTCACTTTATCTTTCTCTTTCTGTCTTGCCTTTCTTTCTCTTTTCCTGTTTTTTTCCTCATCCTCTTCCATCTCTTACCTTGTTCCGCCTCCCTTTTCCCTTTCCCTGAAAAGGTTTATTTTGCCATACTTCAACATTTTTGATTCATCAATGAATGTTTACCTGTCTCCTTTAAAACATATCGGCTGATATTTTCAGTATGAAAAAATAAAAAAAGGGTATAGATTCTACTTTTTTCTTTAAAGGTGATAATGAATGACCCCTCCCCCCCCCCCCCTTGGGGGGGGGATTCATCCTGATTTAAGATTTTTTCTTACCATTGGCTACTCACATCACTGATTTAATTAATGTTATTTATTATTCTTCTTCCAGGAGGAAATGGGTGATTCGAGTAAAAGCACAAAATCTCCTGGGATTGTTTCACGATTTATCAAAAGATATTGTGAGGTAAGAATTTTATTCCTCCCTCCCTCTCCCATAGATTAAACTAAAACAATGGAAGTCTCGGACTCCATCTCATTAATGTCTCATAATATTCCTGTCATACCTCAATATAATGCAATAGTTTGGAAAAAGGAAAATGAAAAATGTTGCTTAAAAAAAAAAAAGGCAGAAGCATTTGTATCTAAGTTTTCTCTGCAAATCCAAGCCAGGCAGATACTGTACAATCTTTTCTTAACTGTTTTCGACTAAACAAACTGACACTGCATCAAGTTAATTATTTTCTTACTTTTTTAAAATTAATGTCTGCTATTGTTTTTCTTTATTTAAAATAAAAATTTTATTTATTTTTTAAATTCTTTGTAATATTTACGAAGCTAGTTTTTTTTTTTTAGTGTCTATAATGTCTTTTCTAAAAATCTCTATATCATTTCAGAAGTTATATTTTTTTTTGTATGCAAATCGTAAGTTTTGATTGAAACAATATTAACTAACATTTGAAAATTTCATTAAATTGACTTATTTCTTGTAGTTAATGTTTTTGTTGACAACCTAAATGTTTTGAGTTCGAATAGCACAATATCAAATAAAGATGTTTTTTTAATATTTTTTGGGGGAGTGGTATGGATAAATAAAATTTCTGAAAGTCACATTTCTACTTAACACCAGGGGCATCAGTTTCACACATACACACACACATGCGCATATGTAGAGAGTTTTAGTTCCTTTTAGTCTCTTTGTTCACAAACGTCTATAGTTTTGTAGATAACCCCCATAACTGTACATATTCTGAAACTACAGTATCCAGGGTACTTGGATAAGTATATCTCATTTTGAGCAAAAGGGGGTACAACGTTAACATGCGGTCTACATTCTTGCTTAACATCTGTAAAAAGAAAAGTGCAGCATTTTTTTTTTTTTTTTTTTCCATGTATATTCAGAAAGTGTGGTGCAATTTCTCTTAATTCCTGAATGTCATCATGTGATGATTATACCTGTACTTGAAATTATTTTCCGTTTCCTCTATATATACTTTCTGTTGATTATTATTTACTGTTGCTTTATATATTAACTGTTAAAACATTTATTTAAAGGGCTGATAATAATTTAGAGAACATGGTGGTATATTTACTAGAGTGTATTTATATGAATAGTATGTTACAGAAAGGGTGCGTCCGATACTGTGGCTATAACTGTCACCATGACTGCTATGACACTAAGTTGTAACTCTATTTAGTCTCTAAACCTGAAATAAGGTAGATCAACATTACACCATAATAATTAGTAGCAATTGTTTGTTAATCTACAACTACATAAGTTATTAACTCTAATAGAATTAGTACTACTATTACTGTTTCTAATTGTTAATTTTTTTTTGTGTGTGTTTATCATTAATTGCATGTTATCCATGCAACAATAGCTAAGTTTGATGTTTTTTCATGTCTGTTTGTCATTAGTTTTGGAGATAGACCCCCATAACCAAATATATTCTGTAACTGCATTACCCAGGGTACCTGGATAAGTACATTTCAGTTTTATCGAAGGCAGTATAACATTAACATGAGGTCTACATTTGCGCTTAACATCTATAAAAAGAAAGTACCGCATTTTACTTTTTATTTTATTCATAACATAAAAAAAATTAGAAATTAAAAAAGAAAACAGAAAATAAGAATAGAAATGTCAACAGGTTCACTCATTAGAGCAGGAGTATACAGAGCTCCTCATTAGAGGGCATTTAGAGTTAGATTTAAGTTTCTGGGGATACTTTAATGAATCTACACGCCGTAGCAATGTGAATTTCTGGGAGATTCTTATAAATCATGTGGCTATGGTTGAACCAGAGGTAACTCGTAGTTAAAGAAATGGATACTCATGTGATAAGATAAAAAAAAAATTTGACTCGTCATTGTCGTCTATTTTCAAGAACATGTTTCAGAGACCAGTTCTGAGAATTTCTTCAATCCCTTTCACATGAGAAAGAGAGGCAGACGACATAGCCCCTCCTCAATCGAAGGATATATAACCTTTTCAATTACTGATGTATTATGGTTAGCTTTTCATATTTTCTTGGTATGGGACCTTATCACTCTGAATTCAAGATGTCTCTTCATAAAACGAACTAATTGAATCGTTGTTGGAAACTGTTGAATCATTTTTCATTCACTGATTTTTAGAAGTAAACGTCTGTTTGCATTTCTTTTAGAGATGATGATGATAGCCATTTTCATAATGGCGGCATTGTATTCTTTTGCAACTAAAATACGTTGATCCTTTTAGTTTGAGTCCTTAATAAATATAAGATATAATGAATCTTTCTTTTTTTTTATGCCTTCCCTTTTTTTGGTACGGCTTTATCACTTACCCCCTACCATTTTTTTTCTTCTGTTTTTCTAAAATGTATGCTTTTTTATATACCCTTTCACAAATATTGGAATCATATAAAAGTTAAAAATTAAGATGTGTGTGTGTATATATATATATATACACACACACACACACACTCGCAAAAGCAGTATATGTATTTTTATGGGGGTCTATCTACAAAACACTAGAAGTTTGTGAACAAAGAGACTGACAGGAACTAAAACTCTACATATGTGCGTGTGTGTATGTGTAAAACTGATGCATCTGGTATTGCCTTTGTCTTAAGTAGAAATGTGATTTTTGGAAATTTTATTTAACCCCCCCCCCCCCCCCAAAAAAAATATATTTAAAAAACAAGCTATGAGGAGGGTGTAGAGCACCTGTGTTAAGAGCATCATGCTGTATGGTGGTGAGTGCTAGGCACCCACCCAGACCTCACTCGCTTGACTTAAACATAATGACAGCACACTGATTATATGTATATGCAATGTTGAGTCAGATCAGACCCGGCATATCAACTTTGATACCCTGTTGATAAGGTTGAATATACCAAAGCTTGATGAGCTCCTAACGGTCGGTTGGCTACGTTGGATTGGGCCACCACGTTGAGAGGAATGATTTCTAGATAAAAAAAATGCTGAGATCTTGAGGTGGAAGACAATGAAAGTGGGACGACTCACGAAAACTTAAATACAAACCATCAACAAGGATCTTCAACAATGGAATTTAAACGAAATTGTCTAGAAATGGTATAGTTATTTTTCTGTTTCATAGGTAAATTTTATGGAGGGTTCGACTGTTTAATTTGTTTGAGATTTTCAATTTGTGTGTTTTCTGGGAGAAAAATTAGAATGTCGTCAATATGTCTAAAGTATTCAGTGTTTGAAGGTAATCTAAATTTGAATGGGCCAGATTCTAGGAATTCTGAGAATAGACAGACTGGTTCTCCACTCAGAGGGTTGCTCATAGGGAGTCCGAATTTTTGCTTTTCGAAATTATTGTCAAAATGAAAATGTCATGTCAGTGATATGTCTAATTATTTCTATTAGAATGTTGGGAGGGAACGATAAGTTGATCTTTTTTAGGGGCATATGGAGTAAATTTTAAAAAAATTTAAAAATTAAATGTTCCATAGGTTTCACGAACGTTTTCGATTCTTCGTCAGAACATCCTCAGGTGTCAAAAGGAAATGAAAAAAAAAAAGCTGGAGAAAGAAATTTAAAATGATGGTGGAGAAACGCGCATAGAACTTTTCTGCATTGTTCCAGGAAGCCATTGGCGATTTTAAATTCAGCAACGCTGGATGGCACAATGCGGAAAATGTTCTATGCGTGTCTTTTTAAAATTCTCTTTCTCCAGCTTTTTGGTTCATTTGCTTTTGACACCTGAGGATGATTCGACAAAGAATCAAAAACGTTCGTGAAACCTATGGAATATTTCATTTTTAAAAATTTTTATTTATTTGTTTTTATTTTTTTTTAATACAAAAAAGACCATAAAAAATTAAAAAAAGGTATAATTAAAAAGACGAATTCTGTTATTTTTAACAATGTTTGCATATATATATATATATATATATATATATATATATATACTTGCTGAATGTTATTCTGACTTTAATTTTCTTCTGTATGCTTTAACATGATGTTTTTAAAATAATTTTGTTTATTATTGTTTACTCTTTTAAATTTTTTCTTCTGAATTTCCCCCTATTTTCAGATCCATCAAAATTTGCTTGACCGTGCCACGCCCCATGTGACCCTTCGTTGGTGCATTGCATTATTCTTGGGTTTCATCTACTTTATCAGAGTCTATATATTACAAGTAAGTAAATGCAATTAAAATTTGCATTTTTATTAACTCTCGACCCTTTATGCTTTCTCATTTCTGTTACATAACAAATATTTTTTATGCCCCCCCCCCCCTCTTATTTTTAAAAACTTATGGAAGACCCGAATAACGTAATAATTTATCTATCTAGCTCTCCTGGACATTAATTATACTAAATCACGAGTAACAATAACATATACATGTATTCTCCATGTCTTGGTCTTTTTCACTCGATCCTTTTTGCACTATTTTTCTCTTTATTCTTTTTGCTGGCATCTTGGCACTCAGTTTAAAAAAAAAAATTTCTGTTTTTCTAACGCACTTACGGATGCCTGTCTTAGCATCACTTATTTAAATCTATTTATATTCCATGAAAAACGCCAGTATACTGAACTCATATGCCCTTGATAGGGTTAAGATGAAAATTCATATACACTAAATGTACAAAAGCAAGGAAATTTCCAAATTTTTACACTTTTATTGTCATTAAGGGTATGACTACATATCAACCAAACCATTTCATTATCACATCACTACAGTATAGATCTCTATGCATGAGTGGATGAAGTGTGTGAGGTGCGTTTAAGAAAAATTCCTATCAGTAAAATACATAGCTATGTTGTGCTCGCATACCCTTAATGACAATAAAAGTGTAAAAATTTATTAAATTCCTTGCTTTTGTACATTTAGTGTATATGAATTTTCATCTTAACCCTATTAAGGGCATATGATTTCAGTATATTGGCATTTATCATGGAATGTCACTACTCTTGTAAAGGCTATGTCTCAATACGATGGTCATTTTTAAGGTTTTTTGGAATTTTCTGGAAAACTAAGGTATATGGTAAACTGAAATTAAAATGCCATTAACTAAACCCTAGAACCTCTATCTCTGCCAAAAATCAGCTTAATTCATCAAATAGTTGATGAGATACAGGGTGGCACATACGTACGTACACACAGATAACATGATTGAACTTTCTGGGTTGCCTTGACTAATGATGCTGAAATTCTACACACTTATAGAACCTATCAAATAAAAATTTTGTGCAAAGTTTTAACTAATTTGGTTTATTGGTTTTTGAGTTATGATTGATCCAAAAAATGAGATTTCAAGCATAGGCCATTCTTGAAGTCTATTAAGGGATCGAGCCCTCTCGCGCCTCCCTTGATTCTAAACCTCAACATAAATACCCCTGACCCACTCGACTAGTACTGGTGCTACCAGATCAGGCTGTCTAAAGATACCAGCTTGCTGATTTAAAATGCACCAAACATTGATGTTATTGGTTTTTCCTTACCCTTTGCAAGACTCAATCATGTTCTGCAAAGCTAAAACAAAACTATTTTCCCCTCTACAAAACAACCAAACCAAACACTATAAATAAATATTTGAAAATATAAAGAACTTAAAGCAAAAAAACTTTTACCAAAATGACCTGATTCAGCATTAAATAACCCGAAAAGGGTTGATATGCCATAAAACAACCAACCACCCAACTAGTAGTAAATCCTACCTCTTCACTGTAGAAGTCTGAAGATTTTCTACTCTAATCGCTTTTCCCCACTCAGACCACTTTCCTTTGAAATTCCCTCCCTGCTCCTTGTTCCTCCAACATGCAGAAATTTAAATGTAATGTTAACAAACATCGGTGCTTATGCATATCAACCCTGACATTGAAATATTTAAAGAATGTATAAACTTTATCATGTACTTACGGGTTAGTTGAAAATAAGATTGTGCAGAAAAAATTACGCAAATTCATCCAGTAGTTATTAAATTATAAGAAAAAGAAAAAAAATGATTTTACGTACATTTTGACATTTTGTAAACAATGGAGACCCCCAAACCACGAAATCGTGAAAATATGAGTTATCGTCCTTGACCACTGGAAAATGGTGGAAATATCTACCGAGTGATAAAATCGTTTTTTATTTATAATTAAATAAATACTGGATGAATATGCATAATTTTTGGTGTACAGTCTTGTTTTCATCTACCACGTAAGTACATAACAAAGTTTATACATTTCTTTAGCTATTTTATTTTTAAGAGCGGTCTAACATGTCAGGGTTGATAAGCATAAGTACCCAAACATCTTACTTCCGAGGTTGCCCCCTATCACATTCTCAGAACGCTATTCTTTTTATAGAAAGACATAAAAACAAAACATTTTTTGTGTGATTACCTCCTATTAAAAATGTTCTAGTTGATATTTTAATTTGGTATTTGCTAACATTATATTCATTTATTATGGTGGGAAATGGGATGTTATTAAGTGTTTCTGTTCTACTAGTGTACGCCCTCCGTCAGGAATGACAAATAAAAAAAAAAATTATGCTTCGCTAGTGTTTGCATTAATATTTATATGAAATCATAGAATTACATCAGTAATTTAATTTTTCATATAAATTATCATTTCTGATGACCTAAAGAAAAACACCCCACTTACTGTTGACTTTTTATTTAGAGGATTTCTTTCCAAATTTATTTTAGACAGCAGAGTTGTCAGACTTGTTTTTTGCTTTCTCGCCTCCCCTCACCATTTGAAATGCTTTTGTATGAAAGCTAGAAAAAGGCACTTTTGTGTGACAGGATGGATTATATTATAGTTATTTATATAAAAATATACAAATAAATACAGCTTCTTGGTCTTTATTCCACTCTATAATAAAGACCAAGGTGTATTTATTTGTATAAACATTGTGAATATAACAACGAAGATGAGAATTGTAGTCCAAATGATACAAATTATCAATCCTCATATCAATAAAAATAAAAAAAAAATTTTTATTTAAAAAATTTTTTTTTTTTTGTATTATTAAATTTAACATCCTCTCCTTTTTTTCCTCTTGTTTTTTTCACTTTTCCTCAGGGCTGGTATATTGTGACATATGCATTAGGAATTTATCTTCTGAATTTGTTTATTGCATTCCTTACGCCTAAAATAGACCCTGCCATAGAAGACACAGGTAAGTTGAATTATTTAATGATTCTTTGCATACTATGTAAACAATTAGAAATGACTTTCTATTCAACAGTTTAAATGCTTCCAAATTCCTTTCAAATTTCGAAGAGTCACAAAGTAATTCATTTTTTTTTTTTTTTTTTTTTTCAACTATTAAAAGATTATAACTGATTTGTTTATGAAAAAAATCAAAATGCATTCTGGTGGATTAAAAAAAAAACTCTTTTATGTACTTTATACTATTCTAGGGGGGTATATTCAATATTTATTTATTTTTCTTAAAATACACAACACGAAAAATAGAATCTTCTGTGTGTATTAAAACGTATTGTAAAATAAAAAAGACGCACCCTATAAGATTTTTAAAATTTTATTATGCATTCTGCCCTCGTGGGGAGGCAAATAAATAGTGACACGAAAACATTTTAGAACGAGAATTCTGCAATGTTTTGTTTGATTATTAAAGTTTTGTAAATGAAAAAAAAAAAAAACGCATCCGACATTAAAAATAAATATTTAATAAATATTTATTTTTAATATATATTAATCAATATTTATAATCAAATTTTTATTCTATAGTATAATCCATAATAAATATATTATGCTCTTACCAATATAATTGAGCACTCTCTTTTTATTCCTCCTAAATTACGTACATTATTATTATTTTGCCATGTGTTTGCGGCGTGTACAGATACACGTATGTAAATTAGATTATAATGAAGAAAGAGTCCTCTTTCTCTAAATGCTCACAGATATTAAGAAATACTGGAGTGGTTGAATCAACATAGTAAGAGTATTTATTTACCTCCTCTCCAGGAGGTTAGGCACAAGGCCAGTTTTATCTTACTCCCACAAGTAAGATGTGACCCAAGGTCGGATCGGGAAAGTGGGGTTTGAAAAACCAGCGCCCGAGAAAGTGAGCACTCTGGCCATTAAAAATTGCCTGGGCAGCCCTGTCGGCATTCCCCGGCAGGGGCGCCTCAGGCAGTAAGCAATAAACTTACTCCTCCCCAAAGAGGGGAGGCAAAGCCTGGGAGGGTGGACCTCCTAGAACTGCACAGGACTGACCCATAGACCGGCGTAAATCAAGCCCCGAAGGCCAAGACAATACCAGTTTATGGGGTGTAGTATCCGTCAGAACAGATACTACACTTTGATCTTAGCCAAAAGGCCAAGAACATAGGGCAAGAGAAATATATAGATAGCTAAGAAAGAGATGGGTGACTTGTTCAGTTAATTATAAATTACGGCAAATTAGAACAATTAAGACTTTTTTAAGCATAACTCAATTCGTAAATTAAGGAATATTTTAGCATATTTTGTTTGATTAAAGTATACAGGAAAAGTTCTTAGGGGAACAAAAGTTGATTAACTCACATTTAGTATAATTATATCCTTTTTTTTTTGCTGGGGATGGGGCATCCTGCTGGATGCTAGACATTCATCTGCTCCAACCGATAGATCTTTTTAGGATTCTAACCATCCCTTTAAACGCAATTGTTTGGATCTCTCTTGTATTTGGTTCACCGGGTATATTCGTCAGGTAGTTTTCTAAGATCATTTTTCATAAGCCTGGTAGCTCCTATGATTACTGGAATGATGGAGATCTTCCTAAGTTTTCAGTTATATATATATATATATATAGGCAGCATCTTTTCTTGCAGGCAAGTATTGTTGAATATAAGAGACAACTCGTGTCTAGATATCCTTTGGTAGATCCTTTCAATAGTCCGAATTGAAGATGGACCCAGATAGGTCCGAAAGTACTTGGAAGACAGATGCAAATGATGGCAAATTCATCAGCCAATTCCCCTCCAAAACTAAGATCCTAATTCGGACTATTGAAAGGATCTACCAAAGGATATCTAGACACAAGTTGTCTCTTATATTCAACAATAATATATATATATATATATATTATATATATATCTATGTATATTTCTTCACTTATTTAGAAACCATTGTAGAAAAGTTATCAATTTCTTATGTTTTTTTTTGTTTTTGTTTTTTTATGTCAAAAATTTAAGAATATTTTTTATATTTTTCAAAAATTTTAAATTAAAAGTGGGGGGGGGGGGGCAGCCCATTTTAAAAAAGGGAATGTGGTTATTTAGGCAGTGAAACCATTTGGAAAGGTACGAATTCACACTTTCTCCAAGCTATCAGTAAAAAATAGCAACTTGTGTTCAATGAAATGTATACAATGGGTTTGTTTGCCATAAAACAAAAAACAAAACTAAAAATCCATACAATTTGTTTACTGGTGTTTATTAAAATGGAAACCGTGTTAAACGTTTCAATCTTCCATTCCACTGGTACTACCAGATCAGGCTGTCTGAAGATACCAGCTTCCTGACTTAAAATGCACCAAACATTGATCTTATTGTTTTTTCCCCCCTTTCCCTTTTCAAAACTTAATCATGTTCTGCAAAATTAAAAACAAAAACATTTTTCCTCTACAAAACAACCAAACCAAACACCATGAATACACATTTGAAGATATAAAGAACTTGAAGCATAAAACTTCTTTTACCAAAATGACTTGATTTGTCATTAAATAACTCGAAAAGGGTTGATATGCCATGAAACAAAACAACCAAACCAATCAATCTTCCATTGTCATATTCTTTTGTCTTTGAGAAATATGATACATTATGGTCTATTGTTATTTAATAACTGTTTTTTATCATTTGTAAATTGTTTAAATTCTTTATTTTTTTATATACAGAAGATGGACCATCATTACCAACAAAAGCAAATGAAGAATTCCGACCTTTTATGCGAAGATTACCAGAATTTAAATTTTGGTAAATATTTTTAGTCATTTCTTTTAGTAAGGGTTTACTTACATAAGTATTGTCACTGGTATGCCACTGTGGCAATGTTTTTCTGTGCAGTGACAGGTGGTCATGATGGAGAACCTAAAAACTTGGTACTTATGCATAGTGGCAGAATATAAGGCCAATTTCTTTTTTTTTCCCAGATGTCTGTGATAACTCAATTAAAGTGACATTCTCTAATATCATTGGGGAAATCTATAAATCCATCTATCCTAGTAGGGTAGACTAGTCTCTCAAACCTTGGTAGAGCAGATCATCTAGAAGAAGGAAAACTCTGAAATTAATCCCAACATTGCTTTCAGTTACTTTTCGATTTCTTTTTACTATTGGACAATGGACATATGCAATGCTACTCCAGGAGAAGGGTTTGTGCAACTCTTGTTTCAATATGAACTCTGTCGTACAAGCACCATTTCAGAGCGGATCCATTGTCTCTAATGACTGACACCGATTCTTTTAAGCTTATGAAAGTTCAGTTGGTTTCTTCAATTTTTTTTTTTTTTTTTTTTTTTTGTGTGTGTGTGGGGGGGGGGGGTTAAGCCTGTTTTTTTGCAATCTTGAAGAAGTCTGATTTGATAGGATTTAAGGGAAAAATTTGCGCCTGCCACACCAGCAGAACATCTGATCAGACTCCTTGATGTTTTGTATATATCCACAAAGCTTTTTAAATTTGGCAATTGGAACAGATTATTTAGAATAGGACGGTAACAAAGTAAATGCTTATAGTAACTTATTGTGTTTAAAATTGAACTTATGTTAAATTTTTTTATTTTATGTATTGCGACCATTTTGTTTTGATAATTTGTTAAGTTTTTATCTCTTCATTTTTATTAAATTAATTTTAATTGATGAATTAAAAATGTAGCAAAAACTTTGAATGTTCTAATGTAATAATTAAAAAAAAAAAATTAAATTTACTTTACATATTTTTTATAAAAATGCAGAATAGTTAAGCCAGGAATTTGCAAACAAAAAATAAAAACAACAAATAATTTATAGCAAACGCATTAGAATTAAATTCTCTACCAAATACGTATAGTTTAAACATATGGAAACTGTAAGATTTTTTGTTTCAGAATTTTATTTCAATGAAAGCTTTCTTATCGGCACGAAAACCAAAATGGTATCCCAGATGGTTGCGTAACTTTGATCAACTTCGAATCTCAAGTCTGAGCCCCATGAAAAAAAAATTGTAAAACTATGCATAATCACCTAAGTTTAACAAAGTTAAACGACCATCTCAGCGGCCATTGTTGTTTTTCGTGTCGTTAAGACAGCTTTTATCAAAATAAAATTTTGAAATTAAAATTTAAAAAAATCTTAGTTTCTACACGTTAAAAGCATACGAGTCTATAGAGAATTTAACCTTACTGCGTTTGCTATAAATTATATATTGTTTACGAGTTCTCAACTGTTAACTATTCTGTACTTTACCCGTATTGCTTTTCAAATGGCCACTTTCTATTGTTAAAGCATGATTTTTGATAGGAATAAATTAGAACTAATTTATTTTGAGATTTTCATCTAAAGAAAATGACCACTTTCATTTTATGACATTTTTCATTGAAAAATTGTTGAGAAAATGTTTGTATAATCACACTTGATTCTTAATTATCTTTTTCACCTTGTCATGTGACCGTCTACGTTGTTGGACAAATCAAATAAAAGCTTTCAATGTTTCTTTATTTCAGGTACTCCGCCTCCAAGTCTATTTGTATTGGCTTATTCTGTACTCTGTTTGATGCTCTGAACATCCCAGTGTTTTGGCCGATCCTCGTCATGTATTTCATCATCCTGTTTACAATCACAATGAAGAGACAGATCAAGGTAGGTAACTCCGTTTAACGTCCCATTATTGATTGATTATTTTTATCAATAAAATAAATGAATCGACCGTAGTCAAGGGAGACCTAGAGGTTGCCTTTTCATTGGCTATTACAGAGATGTAGGGGGGGGGGCATTACTCTATTCCCTGGATTGCTTACCCTTAATGTTCACCTTATAATGCTGAGTGTTATGAAAGGAGGCATCAAGTACCTTTTTTTTTTGTTTTTAGTATGACTGAAAATTGAACCCTAGTCTCCCAGTTTATTAGTGAACACTCTAACTATTATTCCACATGGGTAAGTTTTATTTGTTAAGAATTAATAGGGAATCTGAAGATTTTAATGTCAACAAATAGGTATGTCTACCAATCTGCCATCCGGTCAATCCTCTTTCATGGCTGAGAGAAAGCCATGGGTGGTAGATTGGCAGAAAGTTTTTGACAATGGCTCCCTCAGCCACATTCTGCGTTGCTGGCGGGTCGACTGTCCAAACTGCTGTTCTCCGTCAATATCTCTCTGGTGCTACCAGATCAGGCTGCCTGAAGATACCAGCTTGCTGACTTAAAATGCACCAAACATTGATGTTATTGTTTTTTTTCCTTTCCAAAACTCAATCATGCTGTGCAAAACTAAAAACAAAAATATTTTTTCTCTACAAAACAACCAAACCAAACACCATGAATAAATATTTGATGGCAAAAAGAACTTGAAACAAAACTTTTACCAAAATGGCCTGATTTGGCATTAAATAACCCGAAACGGGTTGATATGCCGTAAAAGAAAGAAAAAAAAAACTAGACATTGCGAATAAAAGGGGGGGGGGGGGGCTCGTAATCTTTTCTTTTTTTACCATGGTATTATTTTACTAGTTTAACCTGAGAATTCTCAATCTTGCAGATTATTCAAATTCTTCCCTTCCATCTTAAATCACAAAGGCATTAAGATCCTTAGACTGTTCACTTTTATTCAGTAGGGAGTGTAGGAACTCTGTTGACAGTCTGGGACGAGGGGGTTGAAGGTCACCAGAAGTATTATTGTTCTTGAAGACACTTGTACTTCCTACATTGTTCTTGACATTATTTTTCTCTCAGACAATTCTATTAAAACACTGTGCTATTCAAATTGAAGAATAAATTTCAAACCGGTTTTCAACTATTGTTCATTTTAAGTCAGAAGATTTAGAAGGAAAACTTGAGTGTGAATATATATATATATATATATATATTTTTTTTTTTATTATTTAATTTAAACCATATTCATTCCAAATCGCAGGAAATATAAATAAATGTTTTAACTAATAAGAGATAAATGCATAGGATACAGGAGCATTTTATAAATATCTTGGTAGTAAGCTGAAACAATTGTATGCTGGAAATAAAGTTTTTTTGTGAAATTGTGTGAATCTGTTCTTCGTAACATTTGACTTGGTTTAAATTAAATAAAAACATTTGGACCATACAGGGAATAAGGACCTCAAAACAATTGCCAAATTCAAGGAACACATTTCTGTCTTCACCGGTGTCTTCCGGTGGACCTGGCCACACACACGTGCACTCTATTTACAACTATTTAATAAACAAACGAAACATCGAAGCATCCAAAATACTTTGTTCTTTTAAAGCATGTTAATATTTATGTTTGGGTGGGGGAGTTATATATATATATATTATTTAATGTATGATACATTTATCCTTTTCTTTACAAAACTTTTTGAATTCTGATTCTAAAATGTTTTCGTGTCACTATTTACTTGCCTCTCCACAAGGACAGAATGCATAATAAAATAAAATCTTACAGCGTGCGTCTTTTTAAAAAAATTTTTTTTTTTACAATACATTTTAATAAACACAGATTTATATTTATTATTTAATGTAGGATGCGTTTAATCTTTCGTTTTGCCTCCCCATGAGGGCGGACTTAGACTTCAAAAATAAGTTTCCAAACTGAGGAAATTTAAAGTTTACAAACTTTTTCTTTTTTCTGTAAGCAACAAGTATCAACAAACGAACTAAGATTTAACAAATCTTCTAGACGGAGGTAATTTTAATTTTCGTCCCGATCCAGAGTGCCCCTTTTGGGGAGCTTGATTTTTTTCCTACATTAAAAGCTGACCATGTGCCTAATCTACCCTAGTGAGGAGGTCAAACGTCTAATTTTTTGTAAAATAAAATTTTTTATATATTTCGTTTTTTAGAAAATGTATATATTTCGTTTATTTATTTTAATAACTTGAGTAATCTTCTGTTTTGCCTCCCAAAGGCTAGGAGCAAAGTGTAGTATCTGTTTTGATCATCCTCCCCCCTTTTCTTAAAATACACCACACGAAAAATCGAATCTTCTGTGTTTATTAAAACGTATTGTAAAAAAAAAAAGACGCTCGCTATAAGATTTTATTTTATTATGCATTCTGCCCTCGTGGGGAGGCAAGTAAATAGTAACACAAAAACATTTTAGAACGAGAATTCAAAAAGTTTTGTAAATAAAAGGATAAACGCATCCTACATTGAATAATAAATATATAATATATATCCCTCCCCCTCCAAATAAATGTAGTTAAAAATAAGCTCAATAATTAATAGGTTATATCAATTTAAGCGTTACTATATTACTAGGGTAGATTCTAAAAATTTGAAATATTAGAGTCCAATTTATGTATGCGCATTTCTGAAGATCATTTTTCTTAGCAAAATTACATTCAAGTAAAGTTTCCAAAATGAAGATTTTCTTCATCAGCTTATTGAAATTTATTAATAACAATCTTTAGCAATATTATACAAAGCATATGGCTAGATCAGAAATCATCATTTAAAAAAAAAAAAACTTCTGAAAATAATTTTTTTTTTTTTCTCTCTCTCTCTTGTAAAGTTTACATCAACCGGCGTTCCCTAAGATTTACGAAAGAACAAGTGAGATAAGCTAATGTGCGTTTCACTTAGAGACTTTTCTGTCCGTCAGTCACAATTTTTTAAACGTAATATAAATACATTGTGGAATTTGTCTCATTTGGAAATATCAAAGATCTTAACTACATTTAGAAATGGAGAATATTGCATTAATAGTGAATAATAAATTCCCAACAAATAAAACTGATGGCATGACCAGAAATTGGAACCGAAACCTTGAGATCTTCAGTCTGAGATTCTACCAATTAACCTATTTGGAATTTTTTTATAGAGCTTAAGACATTACGTTAACAAAATAATTATAGCTATGGCGTGACTTCATAGATTTGTCATGTTTCAAAACATGAATTCAAACATAAGCGATAATAAAAAATAAATGAGTAAAAATTATCGATATGATTGGAAATTATTTTAATAGTTCAAAACAATTTATTTTTCTTTAACGATTATATAATCCTCCCAGCCTAGCAAAAATGTGACCTGAGGGAGCATAAATTTGCTAGTAGACAAAATTGATTTTTCGTTTCAGTTTTTATCCTCTTTCAAATTTCAATTATGTTGATGTAAATTTAAATTTGCCATTTTATCAATGAAGGTTCTCGTAGTTTTGTCAGAACAGCTTATGTTATTTGTAAAAAAAAAAAAAAAAAAAAAAGAAAAAAGTGTGCCGTGGGGAGGGGGGGGGGTCTTTGAAATGATCCAGGTAGAATGTTGTATATGTAAGAATCCTTGGAAGAAAAGATTTCTCTCCCTTTACATGTTTTTGAAGCTCTGAATCATGCCAGTAATACATTTTAAATCTTTTTCTTTTTCTTTTCTCTTTTTCTTCTTTTTCAGCATATGATCAAGTATAAATATATCCCATTTACCCATGGCAAGGCTGTATATAAAGGGAAAGAAGACTCTGGCAAGGTCATATCTTCATAGCCATCCTATGATAAATGTGTATGCCTGTATGTAAGCCTGTATGTGAGCTGTGCTCTTTAAACAGTGCGTGTGCTGATCATTTTTACAACTTCCTTTCTCCGTCTCTCCCATGTTGCTGCTACAACAAAACAACCATACGAACAATAACACCTTTATTATTATTATTATTATTATTAATATTATTACTAATATAGTTTGACTAAAAGTAGCTTGGTATACTCTTTTCTCATATTAAGGAATTGGTCACATTTTTAACTGGTTAAGCTGACATGAAGTTGTCTAATTAATCCCACTCCATCTCTTAATATCGGCCTTGTTTGTGGTGGTATGTTATAATTCAGTAGAATACAAAATTTATCACATAATAAATATTGTTTTTAATGTTGAAATTTTTGGAGCATGATTACAAAATGTTATACATTTTGTATTCTACTTAATTATAATATATGAACTCTGTTTGACTTTAAGTGTTAACCATTGAGCTTATCTGCAGTATTTAGTCATATCCTGAAGATTCGTAATATTTATTTATAAAATATTTATGTAATCTCCTACAGATATATATACAGTTATAGTTCTTGAATTAAGCTTTTCTTTCTTATATATATATATATATATATATATATATATATATATGAAAGAGTAAATTTTTTTTTATTTATACAAACATTTCACCTACAGCCTTATTTTGGCTAATCCTACTCAGGCCAGATCGTAAGAGATCAACATAAAAAAAATGTCAGTTCCTTCATCTTCATTCCTGATACCAAAATAAGGCTGTAGCTGAAATGTGTCTGCATATATGTAGCCAAAATATTTGTATAAAGTTATACTAAATATATAGCTCTACTTGTTATTGAGCACTATTACATAAACAGTTATGATCAACTCCTGTGAACAAAAAAAAATTACCAGGATTATATGTATGTATGTATATATATATATATATATATATATATATATATATATATTACTCAGACATACACTTTTATCATGTTAGTGTTTCTAGGTTTGAAGCTTAATTTTTATTTAGATGGTTTGTGTTTCGAATATGACTGACCATAAGCAAAATCTTATGGCCAAACCACTTGTGGACTTGAAATGTTACAATTAATTATCTGCAAGCGGCCATCTCTAACGTTCAAGCGAGTTTTCTTTTTCCGTGCCTATTGTGATCAGTTATAGGCAATATTACAATTGCGATGGTACAACTATATTTACTAGTATTATCATTAGACGTTAAAAAAAAAAAAAAAAAAAAAGAAAGAAAAAAAAAAGCTATTGGCCTGACTTGTGCCAGCAACAATTAAATTAACCTTTAATTTGTGACTCAAACTGTTCCACTTATCATTGGATGAGTGTGTGTTTATGCCTACTTAATTATATCTCTATAAAATCATATCAAGGATGTTACCTGATTATATTAAAAATGATTAAAAAGAAAAAGTTAAAAAATGCATCAAGCTCTATTTTCATTTGGATCCTAATCTGGTCAGCACAGGGATTCTAACCCCTTTAATTATAAGACTATTCGTTTTTCCTTTTATTTTTGAAAAATATGGGAGTGTCTTTTAATAATAATAATGAGTTTTACATACATACAATCTTTTTTTCTAAACCAGGGACTTTGGAGGTGTATTTGATGACTCACAAGTTAAGAATAGAAATGATACCGAGATTATCATATGAATTCTCATTTGCACTTACATTATATATATATATATATATATATATATATATGACTGGAAAGCACTTATGTAAAATAGTGTTTATATAATTCATTATATTTAGTATAATTTATAACTTCTTCAGATATGCATAAGTGGTTTATTAAAGTTAACATATCTGAAGAAGGCATAAATTATACGGAAATTTCATATGTATTAATAAAGCCTATTTTACATGAGATTATTTCAGGTATTGTCTATCATACCGTCGGATATTTTTCAGCATAAATAAATATGTATTTATATAAATATATATGTATATATATATATATATTTATATATATATATATGTCCACTCACATACATGCAGTGCAGGAGTATATGCCTAGGAAGTTATTGCCTCTATATATGTGTGTATGTATGTATATATATTATTCACACATACATACCTGAAATATGCAAAGTAAATAAAGAACAATTTTTTTCAATAATCCATTTAATAAGAAATGAGAACAAAAAAAATTGAATTTACAAAACAAGATGTTCTAATAAAAAAAAAAAATAGTGAAACCAATTTGAAGCCTTATTTTATTTTTGAATTATTTATTTATTTTTTCATATTTTTACTTATTCCAGTGTTTTGGGAGTTATTTCAATTTTTTTTCCCCTGAATTTGCTACATATTACTTTTTCCATTTATTAATTTTTTTTCTCATAATATACTTCAAATCGTTTGATAAAGGAGAAAGTGTGTGTATTGATTGTAGATTAGTTCAAAGGTGTATATCTGTTGACCAGAGTTGGTATTGCCTAGATTAGGGAGTTGTTTAGTTTGGGGGGGGGGGGGGGGGGGTTTAAATAGAAAGGTGTAAGAAGTTCCCCCCTCCTTAATGGAGAAATAATTTTGATTTATAACTAGCAGAAGTGTACGCAGTCTGATGATTTATGGAAGTGAAACGTGACCAGTGGCGATTGAAGAGATTCGTTGCCTGGAGAGAAATAATGAGCGATATGATTGATGTGTAATGTGAGTCTTAAAGTCAGGCTTAGTTCTGATGACCTCAGGGGAAGATTTAATCTGATCAGTATGTGCAGAACATGAGACTTCGATAGTATGGTGACGTTGGAAGAAATGGATGAGTTCTTGAGCTAGTAGATGCAGAACAGTTGAGGTAGCAGGTCCAGTTCACAGGTGAAGGCCAAAGAAAACATGGGAAGAGGTGATAAAAATGAACTTCAGAGAAAGAAGGATAAATAAAAACCTGGTCAGAGATAGGTTAGTTTCGAAGTCAATTTCCTAAAGCCGTCCAACACATGCCAACATGTAAAACGGACGTTAAACCGATGATGATGATAATACCCATTTATGCCAGATTTTTCATCTTCCTCTTCTGCACTTTGACTAAAGTAGAACAAAACTTTTAAATTTTAATAAGAACAATTAAACAAATAAAATTTATCGATAATTAAAGTTTTTTTTTTTTTTTACTTAAGAAGCACCATGTATATATAGACGATTAGCAATAAACTAACCCCTTCTCAAAAAGAAGGTAAAGCCTGGGAGGGTGGACCTCCTGAAACTGAACAGAACCATACCTAAGCCCGATAGCAACTTAGTCACTGTCGGACTGATGTTGAGGACGTATCCCCAACTGGTAAGAACGCACCTACTCGGCGTGTATGTGGCGACACAAATTCGATAAATTAAATATCTTAAATAATAAAAAGAACTACTGGATAGTTTTCCGTAAAATTTGTTAACCTGTTTTTTTTTTTTTTCACCGTAACAAGTATGTATTTCGTAAAATTCTAATTTTATTTATCGTATTAACCGGGGAGTGTTATATCAAGAAGCACCTTAGCTTAAAAAGTTTACTGCAGTTTCACTGATCAGAAGTGGTGTCTCATTTGCTATCAAACAAGGTGAAACCGGACGAGATGAGTTATCTATCCATGTATATTTATTTATATACCTACTCGGCGTTGCCCGGGATACAATGAAATCATTTTAGTTTGTAATTTTTATTTGCATATTTTTTAAACTTATACAGAAAAAGAAATAAAAAATTTTAGTTGTAAAGAAGACAACCCTTTATATTCTTCGATTAAAAATGAGTTATTCCCGTTGCTGATTTTGATTTTTCAGTTGTAATTGAAAAATGTTTCCATATTACCAGTTTTCCGGGTGGCACTACATACATTTTCAAATAAGCTGTAGCGAAGTACATTATTATAGTAGCGATAACATGGCACAATAACAAATTAAGATTGCCTAGTCAGAATCAAAGATTGATATGTCAGTTTAAATCCAACTTTTAAAATCTCGCAAGATAACTTTGTTTTTTTTTTCTTCTTTAAAATCTAACTTAAGTTTAGTAAAGCGATATGAAGAGTTCATCTGTCGCTTTATAGTTATCTTTTAAAAAAAATATTTTTAATACCAAACAAGGTTGAGTACCACTACATCGTACGGGGCTACTATGATAGGAGTCGGTGGGGGGGGGGGGGTGAGGACAGCCTAGATTTGAAGCTGGGCAGCAAGATGTTTATTCACATTATATTTTAAATTTCTGCGTGTTGGTATAGTCGGGGATGCAGGGAGAAGGAATGTAATTCCAAATGCAAGCAGTCCGAGGAACAAAGTATTCGGAGTAGAAAATCTTCCGGCATCAAGGGACCTCTACAGTGAAGGGGTGGGATTTTGCTGCTAGTCAGGTAGGTCGGGAGTATTTATGTTGGGATTTCATAAAGTTGGGTCATTTATCGCACTGACAGTGAGATTAAAATGCCAAATTCATATTCAAAATAGACGAATAATAGCTTTATGATATACTGATCAGGTATATGTGATCAACGTATGGTTAACTAATTTGTATATCGATTTGCAAAAGGCCATTTCTGTTTTTATTGTTTGCTAATTAAATGATTGTTTTCATTTTAATATAACAGTTCTATTTATGCATATATTTTTTTTTTTATATATCCTGGATAAAGGCTGAGTATTTTGGGTGAAAAGTCTTTTCGATCCTTTCTAAGCAATTTATTTTTGGGGTTGCGATTCTTGGTTACCTGAATTTTCATGAGCAACGCCGGAACATGAGTAGCTTTTCTTCTTTTTTTTTTCTTTTTTTTTTTTTTTTTGTATTATTTATTATTGCCTCTCACCTGGTGTAGAATGGTTCTTCAATAGGATTTTAATATTCCCCCTCTTTTTTAAATTTAAAAAAAATTTTTTTTTTAATTTATTTACAAAAATAATGTATTTTGTTCTTTTTTGCCTTGTGCATGGCTCTGACTGGATTAACAGCAGCACCCGACAAATTAAATTTTCCTCTCATGTAGGACAGACTGTAATGAAGTGAATATTTTTAAAAAGCTCATTATAATGGAGAGATTGATTGTCTGTCTGTAATCAAAACTCAAGTTCTTAACTTATTTCAGATGATTTTATTTTAAAATGTTTAATCAAGAAATAATCTCTTGATACTCAATTCTGTCTGTAGCCATACCTCATTTCAAATGATTTTTTAAAAAATTTGAATGAAGAAATAATCTCTTAAGCCATTTATATATCTCCTTTAGTTTAATATCTATCTATCTATCTCTATATATATCTATATCTATCTATCTATCTATCTCTATATATCTATCTATATCTATCTGTCTATCTCTCTATATATATATCTATATCTATCTGTCTATCTCTATATATATCTATCTGTCTATCTCTATATATATCTATCTGTCTATCTCTATATATATCTATCTGTCTATCTCTATATATATCTATCTGTCTATCTCTATATATATCTATCTATCTATATATATATATATATATATATTAAAAAAACTCAATCTCTGTTTATGTGTTCCCTATAGAAAAAAGGTTAGAGAATCTACATAAAATCTAAAAGTGTATCATGTAAAATGTACCAAGAAAGACAATGGAAGTGTTTTTTAAGTGCACTCTTCAAGGGCCTATGAGAACAAAGCCCCCTTCAAATATATTCTATATTTATATGTAAATCATATGTATAAAATTTTCTGGGGCTGACAATGGAAGTGGTCCCAAACCTGTTATCCTATGTGCCCCCACCTCTAAGTGACTCATGGGAACAGAACCCCCTTAAAACTTCAAATACATATATTCGATTTTAATGAAATTTAAACTATATGTATAAGAGTTTTCCAACATTTCAGCTTTATATTAGGGGTTGAAACGGGATGGGGGGGGGGCAGTAAAATCAGAGAACGTAATATGGTGTTATGAGCATAGTGAAAAAGTACATAGTAGTGATCCTTATTCAATCCCGAGCTACGTCGGGTCTTCATGCTAGTAATTTATATATTCAGTAAAGTTCTGGTTCACAAAGTGATTGGTATGGCTAATTAACATATTGGTCTGTTAAAACTGATTTTAATAAGTTACATCAATTTATAATTGTTTTTTTTATTTTGATACATATAATTTTGTGGATAAATTTTCAAGGAGAGTAATAAAACAGAACTTATTGGATACTTTTGTTAAAATGTTAAATCCATTAATTATCAATGAAATGGTACATTAAAGAAAACAACATCTCTATTCTGTTATCGTCTGCTTCACAACAAAATCATCAGAGTAATGTATTCATCTTTCACAAACAAAAAATAAATACTTGTGCTGCTTCCTATTTCTCTGTCCCCTATTTCTCATTTGACGCTCCTTCTTCTGCAAACTCACTCCTGAAATATTTCTTCAATTTTATGTCTTCTTGTCAGACCACTGTTAGAGTATGGTGTCCAGAACTCTTCTCCATATCTAATAAATGATATCCAGAATCCGGAGAGAGTTCAAAACCTGGCTACTCGAAGGATGCAGGGACTATGGGATCTGTCCTACGAAAGCCGACTCAAGAAGCTTAACTTTTTCTCTCTCGAACGCCGGCAATTACGCAGTGATCTTATTTTGGCCTACAATCTCCTCAATGGTCATTAAGATATACCTCAGGACCTATTATTCACTCCTGTACCAAAAAGAGGTCTACACTAACACCACAAGAAACTATTTCATCACCAATTTCGATTGAACCTTTGAATAGACTCTCAAAATAAGGTAATAAATGTGCCAACAATTCAAGGGGAATTTGGACAGGTGCTGGGCTACTGTATCCTCTTCTGTATAAATTTCTACCACCATTTCCTTACATAGCAACTGGAGCATGCTTGTTTTATATTTTGTCAAATTTATAAAACAAGCATGCTCTGGATTCAGCATAAAATAACCCGAAAAGGGTTGATATGCCGTAAAATAAAACAACCAAACCAATCACTTTCTATCCTTCTGCAGACCAGTCTCTTCCAGGGATATTGTTAGGGGCTCAGCATGACTGAGGAAGCTTCTTGATCTTCCACAAGATCCTTCTTTACCCGAGTGGTGACAATAGGAGGTGACCTCGCCGCACTATTAGATCCACAAGTTGGTTTTCAACTATGGAATTCAGATTTGCTAACCATATCATGTGAGCTAGCTCAGGATGTTCAAAAATGGGTTGCGATGGTCAGAGATGCTATACTTACACGGAAGAAAGCCGGTTCAACCCCACCAGGGTAATGGCCATTACGAATAAAAGTAAGTAAGCAAGCCTCTAATTATACACCTACCATGTCTTAAAACCATTAGGGATTGATAGAAACTTAAACAGGCTTTAAATGTAACAACAAATATTTCTTTGATGGAAATAGAGCGGTGTTTATGTTTAACAATGGTTGAGTCGGTTTTGTAGCCCCATCTGGCCATGGCAGTTTTTGATTGCTCCATTTCCATTCTCAAGCGCTTGAACCCAGGGTGCTTCTGAGCCAGAAGGGGGGATTCTGATATTAAGAGGAGGGAGGGAGTCATTCTCTATCCATCTGGTCCATGGCTGCAGACCGGTCTCTTCCAGTGATATTTTAAGGGGCTCAACATGGTCCTTGACTTCAGTTGTTGGGCTGTTGGTTCACGTCCATGAAGGAGATAGCATTCATAAGAAACCTTTGTGATCTCTACTTGACTGGTGACTTTCCGTCTCGCATCTGCCGGGACAAACCAGGTTGTTCAAGTTGATACACTTCAGGCAACCAGTGGTGTTACGTTCAATGCTGGATCTAATTTATTGGCATGAGTTGATCTCTCCCAAACAGGATAGTGCATTAATTATTTAATATTATTGATTCAAGTTCTTTTTACTAGTTTTTGTTTTTTCACTTATCCTAATGCGTTAAATGTAAAAAAAAATTTATCATCCCTGTGTTGTTTTTAATTACATAGCTGAAAACTTAGAGATTTCATTTTGACTATTTTTTTTTTCTTTTTTGATTTCAAAGTGATTTGTTCCTTTTACTTTCGTTATAAAGCTTTTATTTTATTTGAGAAACTTAATTAGAGTATTTCTTTGGCAGTCGCCATCTATTTGGAAATAAATAATTTATTTCCATGGTTCAAATAAAAATGAAACACTCAATAGCTCCCCCCCCCTTTCTGTATTCTGTGAGAATTCTTATGTGACAAAAATTGTTTGATTTCCCCCCCCCTTCCTTCTAATTGGGCAAGGACTCGATTAATGAATTTGTCGGTTGTTGGGTGTTACGGCCTGTCAAATGTTGTGGGGTTATTTTATGCCATACATGTTTTGTATATGATTGGTTTGTAGATCAATTTGTTTTTTAGGCGTTTATTTTATTAAAAAAATAATCAGTAAATGATAGTTTCTATTTCACCCCAAGATGGATCCGGCAGGTACTACCACTCTGGGTTTGAGTGGGCCTGTGAGTAGGGATGACTTCACACTCCCATATTGGGGCCTCGCCACTGGATGCAGTTTTGTGCTGTATCAAGGATTTAAAAGAAAAAAAAAAAAAAGTTGTTAATGTCTGATTTTAAATCTGAAGCTAGTGTCAAATTATTCGGATTATTATTCTCATTAAATAAAATGGATGTGAAAGGTGATAACGTATGTACGAACATGAAATGCCTTAGTGTATTATATAGATAGTAAAGGATTACGTAGTGCATTCATACGCTCTTTCTCTCTTGTGTATTTTCATATTTACAGATTTTGTATGTGCAACATAACTATGAGTTGTCGTAGATACGTCGTAACCCGGGGACTCGTATTGACCAAAATGTCTCCGATTGAGGGGGGGGGGGGATAAATAGCTTGACAAAACATCCTAAATCAGTGAAAAGGTGTGACTAGATGAGAAATGCTTCAGAATTTGGGGGATAATGCGTATTATTTGGCTTGCTGTTCTTATCTTGGATGTTAATTCTCACAACGTTTCAGCCGATGTAACCTCCGACTTTCTTCAGGTGTATCTTTTCGATCTTGGGAATCTGGATAGAATTTCGAACTGAACCCTTAATTTAACCCATGAGGGTCGATAATTCTAATTCTGTCAACAATGGCCGGGTATAAGTGTTATGGTTGATGGAATCAAAACTATCTACTCCAATGAATTAAATAAAGGGTGCAGTTCGAAATTTTGTTTAGGTTCTCGAGTACGACAAAGCTTCCGAGGTTCGAACTGACGCACCTGAAATAGGTTGGATGTTACATCGGATGAAACGTTATGAATACAACAACTAAGATGAGAATATTAGTCCGAATAATCCAAATTATCAATCCTCTTCTGAATAATTCCGAACTTCAAAACAAATAATTGTCTTTGAGCAAATTACGAAAAACCTGTATTATCAAAATTTTGCCTTTTTGTTTTGTTTTTTAAATCTTTTTAGTAGCATTTTCCAAAGTTTCTGACCTTTTAACAATCTGTCTTTCATGATCAATGAAGAATATTGACACTGGAATTTAGACAAAAGAAAATTAAAAAATTATCCTTGTCCATTTAAAAAAAATCATTTCAAATCTTTTCTCAGCCAGATTTCAATGTTTCGTTTGTTTTTTATATTGACAGAAGAAAATGGAGTAATGTTAGTAGCAATAAAAGATTTTATTAAAATGCAATCGAACTAAAAAAAATATTTTTCCCTTTGCCGGTATAGGGAGATGTGTGCAGAGCAGGAGACTTTGTTGGTTTGGTCACATTGAAAGTAGATGTAGAACAGTTGAGTTAGCAGAGGGGGCCAAGGAAAACAGGTGGAAGTGTTAAGGATGGATTTGTAAAAAAATATAAATAAAATAGAGATAGGTTAGTTTGGAAGTCAATTTCTAAAAGCCGTCCAACGCTTGCCGTCATGTAAAACCGAATATGATGATTTTTCTCTCCCTTATTTTATCAAAATTTATTCCTTCCATTAGACATACCGCATTATCTGGACCCACATTATCATAGTGTTTGTGAGATCTACATCTTCACATGCTGATTTATTTAATAATATATATAACAAATACTGACTCAATGGGTCACATGTGATCTAGTTGGTTATATAAAACTGCTTGTATCCGATAATTCAAGAGTTTTATTATTATTAATAATTAGGAGATGGAGAATAATCTATTTTATGCATTGATCATAATTGGAAACCATTTATTATTTCAAATTGATCTATTGAAACTGAAAGTATTACAAAAAAAAAAAGTTGCATTAAGAAAACCAAATTCCATAAAGTTTGCTTTTGGTTAAAGCTCATTCAGCTAAAAATTGAAATAACTCACAAAAATGTGTTTTTCTTTTTTCTTTTCTATTTTTCTTTTTCTTGTGAATGCATGTAGCAATGTTTTTTTTTTTTTTTTTTTTTTTTTTTTACATTATGAAGTATAAAACAGCAGCAGCAGCACGGTCAAGGAGGAACCCGTAACCCAGGCATTAGACCTTAAAGCTAATACAATTAACTCGACTACCAGATGAACTTTAAAATGCGAAAAAAAAATGTATATAAATACCAACCTTTTTAAGTTATGTGCAGTATTTATGTTGTCCTATTTTTTCTCTATAGAATTTCCAGATGTACATTTATAATAATTTTGATTAATACTTGGTTTAGTAATCTAACATATAAAATTAAGTCAACCGGATTTTAAAAGTTGGACCTAAATAGCATTAAGCTGACAAATTTGATTCTGACTTGCTAGTCTTTTAAAAAAATTATCACTGTGTTCATTGCAAGGAAAAAAAATTTCCAATCAATTTCATCAATTACATATTCTGTCCGCCCAATATTTCTTTTTGTAGAAAACAGACTTTTATGTCGGGCAACATAAAGCGGTTCAGACTACAAAACTGTTAGAAAAACATTCATACATTTTTAACTTCATTTACTTTTAATAAATATAATTTATTTTGAAAAATATATCCATCATCAAATTAATTTTACTCTCTACCTTAACTGCGGACCTGCTCAAATATGCCATCTTTCATAACATTACTTTAGTACACTTAATTTAATGACCAAACAACACAGTAATAATTAATTTATCTTTTGAATGTATCTTTTGCTAAATAAATAAAAACTTACGTTAAACAATATTTTATAGCTAAAATAAAAGTAACGTTTGAAACCTGTACACTAATATTTATTATTTACTGAACTACTTCAGATTTGAAACTGTCTTTGTAGAGAGACACACACAAATATTATTTTTAGTTTGCGTTACCATTTGCATCTTGATAGTAACATTTTTTTAATAGATCTTAGTATTATTCATAACTTGATTGCTATAGCGTTTTGTCTTAGAACTACTTTTTAAACAAACTTTTTCAAGACGCGTCATTCCTTACGCTCATTCGACTTATTGTTTTTCAGTTTAACATGTAGCAACAATGTAAACTATATTCATAAATATTTTATTTCATATCGATTCTTTTCTTTTTGAGAAATTAGTATTTTTAATTTTAAAATTACAAAGCAACGAAGATAACAGTCGGCATTACTATTATTAAATTTTTGACTGATATCATATATGCCATAGGATAAAATAAAACATTTTTAAATAAAATTTTATAATTACTTAACAACTACAAACCGCTTTAGTAAACAAAAAAAATCCAGATATACTCGGGCAATGCCTAGTCGGGTCAGCTAGTGCTATATAAATGTAAGTGTTGCAATCCATATATTATTAAAAGGACATTCGTCTGTGTTCGGTTAACTCTTGAAAACTAGAATATTTAGAGAAACAAAAAAAAAAACAACATTGATTTAGATTCTTCGTAGCAAGGTAATGTCGAAAAATTATTTCTGTAACTTTTGTATGAGCAAAGATCTTTGCAAATTAAATGTAATAACATTGAATATAAATAATGTAATGTAGCGTCATGATTCAACATTTCAAAAAAGTAAGACAAAAATAAAATATTTTAAAGGTTTTTATCCAGAATTTGTACATTGTTGATGTGATATTTTAATATATCACATGTGACATATAAATAAATTAAATCAAACATAAAGTTATCTTGTCAGATTTTCAAAATCAGACCAAAATAGCATTTAAATACTTCAATGGATTATGCTCCGATGAATTGGCTACGCTTGTGCCCCCTCGACGTAAATTCACTAGACTAACTCGACAATCAACTAAATCTCGTTCATTCACTGTGGAGGTCCCCAGATGCCGGAGAGCCTTCTACTCAAATAGCTTATTTCCTCGTGCTGCTGGCCTCTGGAACTCCCTCCCTGCCCCCTGTTTCCCCGACAGTACTGACATGCAGAAATTTAAAACTAATGTAAACAGACATCTTGCTGCTCAGATCCCAATTTAGGCTGACCCCCCAACCTTCTCCCCTTCTCTTTTTTCTCAGTAGCCCCTTACGTCTACAGTGGCGGCCTGCCTTGTTTGGGGTGACCCATGTTAAAAAAAAACAAAAAAAAAACCCCAAAAAACTGACAAATCAAACTTTGCTTCTGATGAGACAATTTTATTTGTTATTATTGTACCATGTTATTAGCAATATAATAGCATACTTCATTATAATTTATTTTTTAAAATTACTTAGTCCGGTCCAGACAACTGCTAATATAAAACATTTTAAAATAATTACCTAAAAATAAAATCAGCAACTCATATTTTAGATTAAAGAATATTGTAGTTGTCTACCTTATATGCAAAAAACTAAAATGGTTTCACTGCATCCAGGCACCGACAGGGAGGTACAAATAATTTATCAAATGGCAGCAAATAATTTATCCTTTCCTGCAGAATTGTTCATAATTTTTCTCTTCAGCTTTCTAATGTCAACAATTACATATTTTTTTTATTCATTCTACTAATTAAATATTTACATGATACAGGAGTTTAAAAGATTTTTTGTAGCCATTATAATATTAAATTTCTAAATTGGGGGTCCTCAACTTTATTTTGCTTGTGGGTTCCCTGAGAGCTATTTTATCCATAGACCCCCATATAAGCACATATAATTAAAAAAAAAAAAGATGAAATAGTTCTTTTTAGGTTAGTAAAAACTAACAATGAATCAATTTCGTTATATTCATAAAATACAAATCTTGAAAATTTCAATAAATCACGTACATCTCTTGAGTAAACAATAAATAAATCTAAACTAGATAAAAAAAATTGTGGACCCACTTAAAACTTCTGTGGACCCCAGTTGGAAATCCCTGGGCTAAAATATTGAACAATCTGACATTTTAGCAGACTACAGGTCCAAAATCTATTTATACTAAGGTTATATCTATAACAGGCCTGGCAGTACCCCCTTCTCTCCCCTGCACTTATTTGGTTCCTGGTGACCCCAAGGTAATGAATATTACAGTATATTTTTTTTACCATAACCAGATCGGGGTCATACTAAATCACAGCCTGTATGCATTAAAAATACGTAGTTAATTTTTATGACTTTTGTGTGACAGCAGGAGACAAGATTTCCACCCATACCTGTAAGATGGACCTGATCAACAGATGTCAGATGCGAATTGCCGGTATGTGTATTCATTTGTGTACAACAAAATGGATGACAAGAACTGGATTGTAGAAAACATGACATCATCAAAAAAAGTATAGATTTTTATTTTCAAAGTATGAAAGTAAATCATTTTGCTGAAGAAAACTTGAAAAGTCACATGGATGGACACTGGTTTGAATAGCTGACAATAGCCAAAAGTAGAGATTGCTTCTTTTTTTTTACCCTCTTGATTTATGCCGTATCCTTGACATCAAATACAGTTAGCTTTTTATAAATAAAGCAACTCTTATACGTAGATAATTTTTAAAAAACTCACGATGAGAAAAGAAGTAATTTTTACATACTAAAGAAATGGTATTTATTTAAACATAGTGTTCAATGTTTTACAAGCGGATACAATCTATTCTAAGAGCAAAAAATAATTATCCTACCTATAGAATTATGTTTGACAACTTTATTCGGCATTTAATAACCCATAGATGGTTGATATGCCGTAAAGCAAACAAGCAGATACAATTCTTAAAGCTACATTTGTGGGGTGGTTATATCAGCTTATATATTTTTTAATATATAACAATAGATGTGTCTTACCATGAAGTTTTCCCGCAGTTTCATGTATCATCCAAGCATCGGAAGTGCATTAATAAATTCCTGAACATTATATAAAGTAGGGCTGGCTGGCTGCCTATATATATCATTGATTAGATTGGTAGAAAGAATCTAACAGTGACTGATTGTTTAGAATTATTAAAGTGTTCAAAAATTAAAAATAAGATCCTAATATTTATTAATAGTGTTACAGAAGATCTGATACACTATATATATATATATATATATATATATATATATATATTGTGTGTATTTAGGCAGCATATTTTCATTTAGACAAACATTATTAAATAACACATGCAACATGTCTAGGCAGAGAACACGTACTCAAACTTGGTTCGTCCAAACACACAAACTAGCGATGTGTATCCACCTTCTTTTAAATAGTGCAGATCACATCTTATTTTGACTTTAAGCTGATGTTTAAAGTTCGAATTCAGATTGTAATCAGAAGTCGATTCCCCCCCCCCCACTCTATATGTCGAAGCATGAGGTCAACACATGTTCAAGTATATATATATATATATATATTATGATCTACTTGGATGCATGCCTTCTGACTATTTATGTTAATCATTCTATGCTCACACTGTGTTTAAAAGATCCGCATAACTTTGTTATTGACACAACTTAGTCAAGAACTTGGGTAAGTGGTTGTCCTGGTCGACTACCCCCAAAACAAATATATCTATTGGAAAACAGATCTATATCAATGATAAAAATAAAGTTATGTTCTTATTGGGGGGGGGGGGAGGAATTTAAGGTGTTAAGTTTTGGTAAACGAACCTGAGATGCGGCATTCATCGATACTTGTAATCGTCCAGATCCTTTCTGCCTGCACAAACGGTTTTTCCGTTAATTTTTTCTATTTTTCAAATCTACACTGCAGTTTAAAAAAAATTATTTTAAGAATAATTCCCAGCAATGCATGCTGCATACTTTTGCACACAAACATTTTTTTTTTTTTTTTTTTTACATTGAATGGTTTTTCTATGCAAGAAATAAAAAAATCTGTTTCTAGAAATGCTGTTTTAAATTTGAGGTCATCTGAAAAAAAAATTTGCAAGATTATTAGATTTTGAAATATGAAATTATTTTGGTTAACCGTGTGTGTTATAATTCTTGTAGGAGTGAAAACAAAAAAGTGTTTTCCCTTATTATATTCTGACTAGAGAGGGATCTCGAAGAGTGTAATGTGGTCTATGGAATTGACACGCAGTTTGTGAATACCTGCTTCCCATAGCGGCAAAGTAAGACACAAGGTCAGTTTATATTAAGAATCCAGTTCCACCAAAATGCAAAATTAGCCATGATCAGCTCGTCGGCAATAAACAGGCCTCGCTCTCTCACAAAGTAATGCCTGGGAGGATTTTATATTTTGGTTACATTTTGCTACAATTGTGAATTTATGAGCATGCACTTCCCCATAAACTCCTCAGCATCCGGTTTTGGTATTTAAGGTGCTGCAGGTGTCCCTGATTCTGGGGTGGGACACACCAGGCAACGTCTCGCACCTACTAGTACTCTCCATACAGTCTGATCAAAAGGGCTGATACCAGTCATATTTCAAGCAGTCATGTCCCTTCGTATGCACTCAAGCCAGGTCTTCCCTTGATCTTCCATGTGCCTGTGGTATCCATGCGTATTATTGAGTTGATGCCGGAGGTGGCACACTACATGGCAAAACGACCTGAGATGCTGAGCATGTAAGGCATACCAAACTTCATGTTGTAACAATTGTGAATTCATGAGTCCGCAGTAGGTATGAACTTTATATTCCTCAACTGTTCCGTGTACACTAGGCTTTGTATCTCACAAAGGGAGTTAAAATCAAACCTAATCTGATTTGAACGAGTGGAGCGATTGGTCCTGCCACACAAGACTTCCTCAACTGACGCACCACACCGATGAGCTAGTCTCAGTCTTTTCTATAAATACTATTATGGCATGTGTTATTCAGAATTGTGATCTATTCCCCGCTTCTTTTGTTCCAGCTTGTTTGACTCGTTGGTCTAGTGGTTTCCATCAATTCGCTGTTTTGATACCTCATTGTAATACAGCTTCCTGTTCCAGTAGCTTCTTTCCAAGAACCGCAGGCTTGTGGAACTCTCTTCCTGCTGACTGTTTTCCTCCTACCTATAATCTTGGTCTTTTCACGACTAAGGTCAATAGGCAATTTCTGTCTTTGTGCTAATCATATTTGTTCTTGTTAGCTCCTTACATCAAGTGGCTTCATGCCTTGTCTGGAGCGATTTCCATAAAAAAAAATATTTACAAGAGTGTGTATTTACAGAATACTGTTACAGAAAGACTGCTTGTCTCTTGTCGTGGACTCCTCTCTACATAATTTCTAGAAGTGTCCATATAGTCACGAAATAGGGTAGATCACCATAACAGGGACCATTGTGAATTGACTTCGCTTCACGCTCACCTCTCCATTGCCATTATTCAAGGGAATATCTTGAACATGCTTTCAGCCTGCCAAACTAGCAGGTCATCCAATGAAACTTCCTGACATTCTGAATAGAGGAAACCGGTATTGTCCGGGCCTTCGGGTCTTGATTTATGCCAGTCTATTGGTTGTCGGTCCTGTGCAGTTCTAGGAGGTCCACCCTCCTAGGCTTTGCCTCCCCTCTTTGGGGAGGAGCAAGTTTATTGCTTACTGTCTGAGGCGCCCCTACCGGGGAATGCCGACGGGGCTGCCCAGGCAATTTTTAAACGACCAGAGTGCTCAAATTCTCGAGCGCTGGTTCTTTCCCACTTTCCCGACCTTGTGTCACGAAGATAAATAGAAGAGGCTTTTTAAATCTGATTTAAAGAATAGACATCTTTTGGTTAGGAGCAAAGTTCTGATACTGCACTTCTTTTTTTCTCTTCACAGTCAGTCTAGAAAAATTTCTCCCCACTGAGGCAGTTTTTATTTTTGTCTCAATTCGGAGTGCCCCTTATTGAGGAGTTGGATTTCTCTCACATTAAAAACCGATCTTGTGTCTAACTGCACTTGTGGGAAGGCAAGGAAATAGGAACATATTTTTCTTTTTGTAAAAAAAAAAAAAAAAAAAAGAATTTTCTTTAATCTCCATAACAAGAAAGACGCAAATTACTGTTAAATGTCCCATGAAAAAAAAAACATAGGGGTTTGAGTGATTGGCGTAATAAATATGGTCGCAGTTTTATGGAATCTGCTATACAAAGTTCAAGTTTTCTGTGTTCAATTACACTCTAACACCTTTGGGGAAGGTATGAACCTGCTCCCCCAACCCCATCAGTTTTGAGTAAAATAAAAACTTGAATTGTATATAATGAATCGTTTCGGGAGCAAACACTGTAGTATCTGTTCTGATACTACACTTTATCTTTTCTGTCAGTGAAAGAGAAATCCTTCTACACTAAGGCAATTATAATTTTTGTCCAAATCCAGAGTGCTATTTGGTGGGAGCTGGATTTTTCCCACATTAGAAACCGACATTGTGTCTAACTCTGCCCTGATGGGGAGGCAAGTAAATAGGAATCACAAAAGGGTTGATATGGCAGAAAAAAGAGAAACCTTTGAAAAATTAAAAACTAATCTTTTCATTCAATTTTTTTTTCATTTCAGTTTTGTTACTCCGAGATTTTCTTGTGGAAATAAAATTTTCTCAAACCTGGCATTTGAGTTTCGTTTTATTTTTCATTTTTTTAATTTCTTTTTTTTACCAATTTGAAAAACAATGGAGTTATTTCAATTTTTGGCATGATGTCTTCATTTTTCATTACAAATCTGCAATTCTCATCTTCTATGTGTTTTGTTCATTCACAAGATCCTATAAAGTTTGGTCTATGCGAATATTTCCCTCTTTCTCTACATTATTGTTTCTTTTATTTCTTGTGTTTGTGGTTTGTCTCTAAGGAAACCGTTACATTTTATTGGGAAATGATTTAATATTCAACTTCTAGCTTATTTAAAATCGGAAAATTTCACATTTTTCTGTGATTGTACTTATTTTTATTTTTTAATTTAACATTTTTTATTTTTATTTTTTAGATGAGGATTGATAATTTGGATTACTATTCTCATCTTGGATGTTATTTTCACAACGTTTCGTCCGATGTAACCTCCGATCTTCACGTGCATCTTTGTCAAACTCGGGAATCTTCTTGTCGAACTTGGGAACCAGGTTCCAGTGTTTGGCATAAATATTCCGAAGTTCAACGAGTTTGAACTGATGCATCTGAAGTTTGTTTGTTGGTGTTTAATGACCTTTCAACCAGTATAAGGTCATCTCAGGTCAATATGCATCTGAAGTAGGTCGGAGGTTACATCAGCCAAAATGTTCTGAATATAACAATTAAAATGAGAATAGTAGTCTGAATAATACAAATGAAGAAATTAGGATAAGAAATATTTTTTTCTTAAGTTGATTTTTTTTTTTTGTTCAGTTATTAACATTGTCAAAACTAATGATGTAAAAAAAAATAATTAAAAAAAAAAAAGTAGATAATTAAAAATAAAAACAACAATAAGCAAAATAGTCCGGTAACATCATTTCAAAATTTAGACAAAGCACCAAATATTTTAGTTTTTAATTCTGAATTTCTATTTATTGCTGATGCTATTTTTAATATATTATTACATGTGAAAAATACAGGATGATTAAAAAGTAACTCTTTTATACCTTCCATCAAAAATGAACACAAAAAAACATTATGCTTCACTAGTGTTCCCACTAATATTTCATATTCATGTAAAATAATGTCTCAGTGAAGTAAAAAGGAATAAAGAAAAAGCATATCTGTATTGAAATAAAGAAAAAGAAAGAAAGCATCTAATTTTATATAAATAGAAATTTTGTTTGTCAATCAGTCACAATTTTTTTAAACGTAATAAATACACTGCGGAATTTGCCTCATTTCGAAATATCAGATCTTACCTACTTTAGAAATAGAAAATATTTCATTTATAGTAAATAATAAATTCCCAACAAATACAGTGGATACCATAAATGGAACTTAAAACCGAAACCTTTAGATCTTCAATCTGACATTCTACCAACTGAGCTATTTGAACTTTCTTATAAATAGAGCTTGAAAAATTACTTTAAAAAAATAATTATAGCTTGGATGTGACATCATAGATTTATGATTTACGTCATGTTTGAAAACATGAATTAGAACATAAGCGATAATAAAAAAAATAAATAAATGAATTATCAATAGTGTTGAAAATTATTTCATGTCAAAAACAATTTATTTTGCTTTAACTATGTATTGGCGTTAAAAACAATTAAATATTTATATATATTTGGGCCTGTTAGAAAAATAGATTTCTTTCCGAATTCATTTTTGGCAGTCAGAGGAAGGAGAGGGGCTGATTTGCTATTAGTTTTCTCCCTCCTACTAAATGCTTGAAATAGATTCGCCCGGCAGTTTTTTTTTTTTTTACTCTCTAAGATTTGTGTCACAGGATTGATGTAGACAAATAAAGAAAAAGTCTTTATTATATGGAAGATGCTCATAATTTATTCCTGAAATATCATTCGAAACAAATGTAAGAAAACGTATAGAATAGGGTTTTGTTTAGAATTTAATATGAGTGCTAGTATTCGCCACCAGCTTCTCTAGCCACCTGGAAACCACATCGACTGATTTCAACAAGTAATTCTCCTCCTCCCTTCTATTTTCTTATCTTCCTCCTCCCCTCTACTTTATCTTCCTCCTCCCCCCTACTTTCTTATCCTCCTCCTTCCCTCTATATTCTTCTTCTACCTTTCTCCTTTTCTGACTCAGAAAACAGCAACTCTTTCCACTTTGTCAGAAACATGTATTTTGACTTGGGCTACTTGCTAAGAAGTGAGAGAGATGTAGATATGTGTAAAAAAAAAAAAATGAATCCAATAAAAAGGAATGTTGATAGGATGGGTACCAAAATGAACTCCAGTTCTCTAAGATGTGAAAATTTCACATCGTGTCGGGTCGAAAGAGGAGGCTGTCACATGAACGTCCGTTCACCTCGCATGTCTGTGAAAAAGAGCGAGATAGCGTGTATTTTCGTATTGTCCGCTACACATTCATTAAGATATTTAAAGTAAACATTGCTACATTTACTAACAAAAATATACAGGGTTTGCCATACGTAACTATATATTTCCTTTTGTTGATACTTAAACATTTCTTCTAGTTCATGTGTTATTCAAAAGCGAAAAATGTATATTTTTATGGCATCGTTGAACTTAAAGAACAAATCCGAGCTGGCATTGCTCAAGTACCGTTTTGAGCGTTCTATCATTAGCAAAGTGCATTGAACTCTATGGAGAGCGCACGGAGCTTTGATAAATGTTTCAATAAAAATCATTTTTTATGTTGCAAAAAAGCTGAAGTGTTTTACACTTTGTTAGTTTCTGTATTGCAGTTGCATATTTCTTCCATGCTGCATTTATTATGTTTGAATAAGATTATATAGTTACTTATGGCGGACCCTGTATAACTGATGGAAACATATTTGCTAGTATATGAGAAAATTTGTTGCTTATTTATTCTCTATAGGAAAGCAAATGCTTGAAGTTAATAATTTTAAAAGCAACTTAAAAAAAAATAAAGTAAGAGATATGCTAAATAAACTTACGGATTTTCAAGTTTTAAATTATTACTCCTTGGCAACACCATGTTTCCTTGCTAGTAATAAATAATAATAAAAGTTTGTAGCAGCTTCGGATTGACGGCTGAATATAAGGAATGTACTAAAATGTCTTTTATTTCTTGCTGTTTGGGAATTTTTTTTAGATGAGGATTGATTCTTGTATTTGGATTATTCGAACTACTCTTCTCATCTTGGGTGTTATTCTCACAACGTTTCGGTCAATATAACCTCTGACCTTCTTCAGGTGCATCTTGTCAAACTTGTGAATTGGAACGTAATTTCGAATGGGAGGTAGATTGCTCTTGTTCTGTCAGCCATAACTCGGTGAGAGTCTTAAGTAATTCTTAATTTAATTCTTAGTATCTCTTGTACTGAGGATTGAACCTTCAACCTCCAGAAGACCATTACTGATTATTACTTAGTACTTTATCCATTACGCTATGGGTTAAGATGCACCTGAAGAAGGTCGGAGGTTACATTGGCTGAAACGTGAGAATAACATCCAAGACAAGAACAGTAATCCGAATAATACCAAATATTTCTTGTTGAATTTAATGTGAATTTGTTTATGATATTGTAAGTATTATGTATATGTATTTTTGTGTTTAGTTTCTCCACCCTCCCCACTCTATTAATTTATGCTATAAAGGACTCTCTCTCTCTCTCTCTCTCTCTCATATATATATGTATATACAGGGTGAGCCAAAAGTAAGTGGACAGTAAAAAACATTTTTTTGTCGAAGCGTAGGAGGCAGACTTCAAAGCTGTGTAAATCAAGAAGGAAAACAGTTTGAACACTTGCGTTGATAAATAACATTTAATTTTCATTAATATAATTGGTTTATTACATGTAATTGTACGTATAAGTGATCTCTAAATAAATGTTTGTTACTGTCCGCCTACTTCTGGCTCAACCTGTGTGTATATATATATATATATATATATATGAGGATAAAATGCATGATATATCATAAAATGAAATGCTGTGAAAAAGACAAACGGAAAAAACAAAATTTACATACAGGAAAAACTCATCAAAAAACGAGAGATTTTATCGGTTTCATTCGGATCACTTTTTCTGAAGACGTTCGTTGATCTGAACGAAACCGGTAAAATCTCTCGTTTCTCGATGATTTTTTTCCTGTATTTAAATTTTATTTTTTTCCGTTTGTCTTTTTCACGTACACACACATATATAAGTTTATATAAACATTTAAACAGCCTTCGCAAGTTTCAATGTTAATACATATCTTCGAGGTTGTAAGATTAACTGAATATTAATTTGTTCTCAAAGTTAGACAAAGACGGAATGAAATTGGCCAGAAGATAAAAAAAAATTAAAATTGAAAAAAATTTAAAAATTAACTTGTAAAAAGTTAATTTTAATTTAAAAAGAATTTTTTTATCTTCTTTGGTGGCCAATTTAATATTGTCTGTCTACTTTTGAAAAAAAGTTAATATTCAGTTGATCTTACAGCCCCGAAGATATGTATTAACATTGAAACGCTGGTTAACTTGTGTAGACTGTTCGAATGTTTTTATAAATTTATTTATAATTTTACAAAGCTCTACTTTGTATTGAGCACTTTTGACAAAAATATTGGTTCTAAGTTCATTCTATCAATATATTTGAACTGAATATATATATATATATTTAGTATGTGTTTCGGCAGCATTCTTTCATTTAAGCAACCATTGTTAAACATAACAGAATTCTTCCACTTGATTATGTCTTTTTTCATTTTTCTAATCTTTTTTTGTATAAAAAATTAAAAAAATGAATGAATATTCCATAAGTATCACTAGATTTTGATTCTAGAAAATATCTAAAACGTAAGGCTTCTTAAGCTTAATGGAGAAATTGAATTTCAGGGAATCTTGCTTAATTAGTGTGTAATGACTATGGATTAAATTTAATGCAAATCTGAAATATTTGAAACTATTTCAAATTTTCTTTTCTCCAGCTTTTTGTTCATTTGTTTTTTGTCACCTAAAGATGATTCGACAAAGAATCGAAAGTTCTGGTGATACTTATGGCACATTTATTAATTTCTTTGATTTTTGACACGAAAAAAGAATATTAAAAAAAATGAAAGAATAAAACAAGTATAATCAAGCAGAAAAATTCTGTTTGCTTAAATTATTATATATATATATATATATAATAAGGTATGTGTATATGTTTATATATTTGTATGTACAAGATTCACTCCTAAACTAATTAACCGATCATTTTGAATTTTTGAACATAGTTCCTAGGCATAAGTGTGGGTATTGTGGACTATATTTAGTTTGATTTGATTTCATGCAAATGGAGCAAAATGGGAGTGGAAATCCTTTGTGAAAATTCAGATACCTCCGATTTTTTTGAAATTTTAACAATAAGTATTAAACATGAATTAATAAATATTCCCCAAATTTCAGTTCCTTTGTAGTATTTTAAAGGGATTTAAGGGGGCATAAGATGGTCACAACTTCCCATTCAAATATTTCAGATTTGCATAGTCATTAGACACCAATTAAGCAAGATTCCCTGAATTTCCATTTCTCCAAGCTTAAGCCTTAAATTTAACACATCTTCTAGAATCAAAATCCTATAATAGATTTTGATCACAATTGAAATAGGGATTCTAGACATAAGGTTAAGCAGCATTATATCTTGATTTTAATCTTTGGAAGTGGATAAAAAAAAGTAGTGAAAAACTGTTTTGTTCAGGGAATTAATTTTACCCCTCCTAGGATTCCCAAAATGGTCACCCATCTGGTATTGGCCAAGCTCAACATTGCTTCACTTTGTTGATCTCACGCGAATTGATGTGTCAACGTAATTATGCCCTGAAGAGATTTCAATACTTTTTCAACGCCATTCTGTACAATAATGTTCGTTATTTTTCTAGACAACACCTAGATTATCAAGTGAGGTTGGCCCTTAAATCTGCTGTTTGTTGGACCCCTTCGATAATTTCTCGATTAGTTTTGTATGGATCATTAAAAACTGCCGACATGCAATCGAATCAAACTCCTGTGCATAGCTAATATTTTGTCTTTATCTGTGAAAAGACTTCATCAGAGTCACATTTTAATTACAAAGATATATGTGACGAGCTGTAGCAACCCAAACTTCTTTTTGTAAGTATTTCTATGTCTATAACCACGTCTTTGTTTGTTATGCTCAATATCTAAGCTAAAAGCGAATCTAGTTTTTATTCAATAAGAACGAAGCAAAATGTAAGTAAGATAAAAGAATGGGTCAATAATCGATCAGTGTCTAAATTACGAATGAACCGTTGCTGTTGTTAATAATTTGAAAAGAATAGGAAATCACGATTGTTAGTAAACCTTGAATGGAAAAAAAAAAAAAGAAGTAAGAATCGATAACTTTTCCTTTAGCTGATTTTTCTTTTAAGGTGACTATAAGATTTTCTACATATAAGAAAACTGCCAGATCGGATTAAGTATTTAAAAAAAAAAATTAAGTGAAATATGTTAGTCTGTTGCAAATAACACAGTACAATAATAACAAATGAAAATTGGCTAGTCAGAATCAAAGTTTGATCTGTCGGCTTAAATGCTTGTAGGTGTGGTGGGGATGAAAGTGTGTCAAAATTACAAGAAAATTGTAGCATAGCCAAATAGTCGACCTGGGCCAGATGATCTGTCAGCTTAAATGCTATTTAGGTCTAACTTTGAAGATCCGGCTAACAGTATTTATATATTAGATTGACATGAGTAAGGTAAGGAAGGAAGGGATAGAGGCGAGGAATAGCAGAAAGTAAAGAAAGCTGGGCAGAGATGAAATAGAAAAAAAGAGAAGTACAAGAAGAAACAAAGAGAGAAAATAGTTTGGAGGTGGGGTGGGGGTGGATGTGTTACTTCAAATTTAATGTCAAAATTACAAGAAAATTAGATCATAGTCGATCTGAGCCGAATGACATGTGAGAGAATATTTTGACCAATATTGCTTGCTGTTCAACGTTCATGCATTTCCGAGAGGTGGGCTGGAAAAACTAGAGCCGTAAGTGAAGTTAACAATTGTTTTATTGTTACTTCATATCTAATAGGTATTAAGTGTTTCTCTCATGTATGTTCACAGTCACAACTGGAGAGACAGCAATAATTTGTTATCGAAACGAAACCCTTTTTTTTTTTAATTATTGTAAAAATGACGTTGAGTCAGTGGTAGTAACCAGGTTTTATGAATCAACGGAATTTAAAAATATTTTTTACTTAATGACAAAAAAAGCGCACTTACATCAAATTTGTGGCTATTATTGATCCCCTTATTTATAAAATCGGGGGGACTTATGTTTTGAAGCATGTCTGTCCGTCCGTCCGGATTTTTCTCCGCAACCATCCATTGAATTTCTCTGAAATTTTGCATGAAGTTGTAACTTTGATCAGCTTAGAAAATAACATTCTCCGATTTTTGAAAAAAAAATCTGGTTAGCCCCCCCCCCCCCTCCCTCCAGGGGGTCAAAAGGCCCTGAAATGGCAAAAAATGACATTTTTTGCCCCATAACTTTTCATCCATCCATTCAATTTCTCTGAAACTTGGCCAAAATGTGGAGGCAATTGTTCCTAATAGAAAATAAGTATCGCTGACCTTGGAAAAAATCTGGTTCACGCCCCCAGGGGGTCAAAAGCCCCCAAAATGGCAAAAAATGACCCTTTTCTCCCATAACGTTTGATCCATCCATTCAATTTTTCTGAAACTTTGCCAAAATGTAGAGGCAATTGTTCTGGATATAAAATGAGCATCCTTGACCTCAGAAAAATTCTGGTTCGCACCCCCCAGGGGGTCAAAGGGGGGTCAAAAATGCTCCAAATTACCCAAATTTATTGCATTTTACACTCGCCACATCGAGTCGCATACAGAGGGGGACCACGCGCGCGCGGCTTGTTAAAATAAAAACGGAAATTCCATGAGCAAAGTTTCTTTCCAAGAACTTCCACGGCGCTGCTTCCCAGCTGACTATAACATGGTCGTTTTCAAGTCCAATGTTAACAAATTCTTGTTGAGCCGTCCTCTTAAATAATAAAATTCTGCCCAGTCTGAACCATCGTTACCAATCTTCACAGTGTTGTCTCACTATCCACTTGACAAACTCATTAACCCATTATCCTCGTTATAGTTATGATTAAACACTTACCAATTATTATTGACATTAAATAACACTAAATAATAAATGGGTTGATTAGCAATTAAACAAATAAATCCAACACATGCTTGTTTATTTATATTTTTTTTTAAGTAAAAAAAAATGGTTAAATTTATTCAATAAATACATAATTCAACATTTGACAAAATATGAACATCCGATATAAATTTAAAAGTTCATGAAAATCTTTTTCAACCACCTATAGTCGGAACATCAGGAAGTTTCATCAGATGTCCTGCTGGCTGAGAGCAGGCTCAAGGTGTTCCCTTGAATAATAATGATGATGATGATGATGATGATGAGACCTAGTAGAGCCGAGTCAATTTACAATGGACGCCAGTGTGGTGCATCATTAATAGACCAAGATTCTTGAGGAAGTCCCGCGTGGTGGAGCCAATTGCTTCACTCGTATCAGATTGTATAAAAATCTCCTGATATGACCGGTGTATTTTGATAGCTGACTGTCGTCTGCTGACACTGCTACATGTCCAGAGTTTGTCGCCAATTTTGTTACTGACAAGGGTGCACAAATGTCAACATAAGTCTTATCCCATATTCGTGATTTGCCGTTTGAAAAAGGAGACACCGTCAACCCATCGTATCATACTATTATTGCCTGGGGAGTCGCTCGGTGTTGTATGCTGGGTGACTTGGCACTAAATATAGTCCGATGTCATGACTAGCTGCTCCATGAATCACTTTACGTTGTGTTGAAGATCTGAAGAACTTTGGTGTTTATGCAGTCATGTCAGGAACTTGGGGTATGGGATTGGTTCTGTGGATGATTCAAGGACGTCGTCTTTTGTGGACGTTTCTTAGATTTCACAGCACCATTGGGGTATGGCTGTGGTGTGGAGATCTCCAGGGTCGAATCTTATCATACAGGCACGTCACCACAAGATCCTGGGGACCACAAACCGCTCATGGGGGTAAACCAGTCTCATTGATTTTAATTCTCTGCAGGGGTAGAGAATTTGTTGTTTTAAATTTAGGGGTCAGGCTTTATTGAGTTTGTGGCTGAAAATGGAATGATGAATTTTTGTCTTTTTTATAAATATATAATTTATTTCTTAAGATTCCATTTCGCTTCACTTTCTGGTGGTATAAGTCACCGCTCATAGGAGTAGCTGATCAGGCAACTACTTCAGTTGGTCTCTCGTGCAAAACTGGTTTCTCTCACTAAAACAAAAAAGCAAAATAGCAGTTGTCAATCAAAAAGTCACCACTCCTCTACCTTCTTCCAAAAGTGCATGCCTGGGAGAACTCTGATGGCCTAGAATTTGGCCCAATTGAACTCTGTCACAGATGAGTTGCTTTAGCACAACAATGGGGCCAGGGATGTGACTGTCAGCTTTTACTCTTAGTTATGTCATAGTATTGTGCCACTTTAATTGACCTTGGTGACAATATCAATGCAACATTTTGATATGTAGAACTCTGGCTACATTTTTAGTCAAGTCTGATTCAGGGGCATGCAAAAAGAGCACTAAGGCGTTCCTTGTGCCACATTCCTAACTCACCCATCGTGTCATTTACCCCAATAAGCAAATAACAATGTTTTATCAGAGCTGGTATAAGGGCATTCTAGATGGCATACACCTGAAGGGATTGTTAATAGCTAACTTCTTCTTTCTCCTTCCTTTCCCCTTTTTTTTTTTGGAAGTGACGTTTTATTATTTTTCTCCTTCAATAGTCATAGAGAAACTTTTATTTTTCGAGTTAGACAGTTTTTCTTTCTTTTTCTTTCCCTTTTTTTCTGAAAAGCCTAAGGCTCATTGGACGATATCGTTGAGAGCACTGTGTCTAGCAATTTTGACGGTGCTAGTTTTGGATTGACTTTTTTGATTGACAAAAAGAACAAGGCATACGAGGCAGTATTTTATTGTCAACTATATCTCATGTAAACATAAACACAACCCATAAAAATTCAGCAACGTCAAAAAGGCAAATATACCTGTTTTATATGAAAAATCTATAAAATCAAATCTGTCGGCTAGGGTCCATGGAAAGAGCGCCTTTATAGACAACTAGCTGTCCCATCCCAACGTTGCCCGGGATTCAGTAATGTAATATTAGTTTTTTTTCACGTTTTTAAAGTTATACACTGAAAGTATTAAAATATTTAGTTTTTATTGTTTATTTCAATAAATGTAAGATTAATAATATTAAATTTTAAAAAACAATGTATAAGTCACATATAGGCGAGGAACACATAACAGAAACACACAAATTGGTCACATAATTGTACTAAAATACAAGTGGTAAACAGGTTATCCTGTAAGGGAGCTAACTCTTTTTTTAGAATTCAAGTGGAAAACTAAGAGTTATGTCCCTTAAATCATTTGAGTTATTCCTAGGAAGAAAAAAACAGGTTTCGGAAACTCGGGAATCTTTATGTTGAACTCGGGAATCTACAGAATTTCAAACAGAACCCTTATATCCTGTTTCCTTTGATATAGGAAAATCCATTGTTAACAAAAAATAGGATAGGCATAGGAGCGTCACCAACAAAGCCTTTGTTCGCGGGAACCCCAACGATTGGCTAAGGAAACAACAAAGAATCTGATTGGTTAACTAGCAAGCCATGTATATAAAAACACCTGACAAAAATAACTCCATGCATTTAGCCTGACGATTCCCCCCGGGGATGAAACACGGGAGCCTTCGTGTAGCTTGATTGCCATATATATTTTCATTGCTTACTACCTAGCTCTACTTACGTATCGAGCACTGTTGAAGTAAATACTGAAAACTGACACATAAAAAATTATATCTCCTTATAATATTTTATGTGGATACATGAAGTACTAATATATATATATATATATTTAATGGTATTCTAATCTATTATTTATAATTAATGGTTCCCATAATTGTATACTAGGTCTACTTAGGAGGTCATTGTCACCCAACATATGCGCTGCTTCTTTGAGTTATCTTACTCTCCACCGTTCTTCTCTGTCTCTAATTTTTACTTTGTCTTATGTGGTCGGCCATACCCTGGGTCCAGTGTTACTCTAAACAATAAACAAAGTCACTGGTGCCGACAAATGAACGGCTTACGTCAAGGTAGTGTGCTACATTACTATACACCATCTACACGAATGACCAACCAATGAACCAGAACACTGAGCATTTCATCTATGTTGGTGACCTTTGCATACCATCTCATGAGAGTACGTTTGAATCAGTAGAAACAAACTTCAACTCAGCCTTAGTCTGCTCGTTTCATCTCAGGAACCGAGAGACCAACCAACCCCTAAACGTTATGCTGTCTGAAATACAACTTGAGAATCGCATCAACACTGTTTATCTTCGCATAACCCTGGACCGCATCCTCTCATTCAGGGAACATCTAAAGAAGACAAAAATGAGAGTCAGATCCCAAAGAACATTCTACAGAAACTGATAAACTCCAAGCGGGGAGCCACAGCACAAGCACTAAGATGTACTGTCTTAGCCCTGTGCTATTCCTCTATGGATTATGCTTGTCCTGTTTGAAAGAGATCAATGCATGCCAAAAAACTAGACTCAACATTGAATAACACCTGCCATTTGATCATTGGTTGCCTGAAGTCTACCAACCTGAACAACCTGCATCTTCTCACTGGCATTGCTCCTGCAGATGTAAGGCAGGAAGTTGCCAGCCGAGTAGAGATTAAAAAGGCGATCAGTAGTGAACAACATTTCCTTCATGGATGTGAACCTACAGACCAACGATTGAAGTCAAAGAGAAGCTTCCTCAGCCATATCGAACCCCTAACAAAATCTCAGGAAGAGACCAGACTACAGCTGTAGATCAGACGGCTAGAGAATGTCCCCCCCCATCCTCCTACTGATATGGGAATCCCTCCTTCTGAAGCCCTCCCTCTTGGTTCAGAGGCACCCTGGCCCCAGTGCAAAACACTCAACTGCCTGAGTAGATGGGGCTACAAAACTGACCCAATAATCTGTGAACGTAGAGAGAAGGATCATACAATGCAACACTGCTTTGTCTGCCCTCTACTGCCCAACTGGTGCAGCTTGAAGGATCTACAGAGTTCAAAAATTGTATAAAGAAGTGGGAAACTTTTGTATGGCTGCATACTTCGAGGACATGCAAAGAAAAAGATGAAGGGGGTCATCCTCCCTGGCATTACCTCCTCTTTTCAGATCTCAGGAAGAGTTTATTGCCTTTTGTTTCCTCCTCTTGCGGGGTGATGGATTTGTTGCCTGTTGTGTGAGACACCCTCATCTGTGAGGGAATGCCAACGAGACCAAACTGGATTCTCACTATAAACTGACCTTAAGTTTAACCATGCCTTCCTGGACAGCAGGTAAACAAATCCTACTAATTTCACTCTTAACATCGTAAACTGCTCAAAACTGTATTAATCGAAAGTGATGTTTGTAATCCAAATCCACCCAACAACAGATGAAATTATAACTCTTTGTTTAAATCTATTTTAAAATATGTTTAAAAGTTCATAATGGAAGGGAAATAACTCTTATCAGTTCTTGTGAGACTTACATCCGGGTACTGATAGTTTTCTCGGTATCTCATCGTTTTCATAACTATTGGAAAGAAGCGAGGGTGATAGACGCTGTATAAAATAATAGCGGGTGGGATCAAACAACATACAGTGAGAGAGGATGAGAGTAATAGACAGAAACTTTCTAAGACATGGGTGACTTGGTGATTAAATTGCAAATTCTGACTAATTAGAACAATTAAAATGGATTTTTAAAAAAAAACATAACTCAATCCCAATAACCAGAAATGTATCTTGTGTGATTAAAATATTAGAGGAAAAAATCCTTAGGGAAACAAACGTTGATTAACTCAGCTTTAGCATAATAACTAGAAGAATACGAAGAATTAATTTCCCAAACAGAACAGTTTTGCACCACTTTTTTTTATCCCCTTTCGAAGATTAAAATCAAGACATAATGATACTAACCCTTATGTCTAGAAACCTTAATTCAATTTTGATCAAAATCTATTATATGATTTTGATTCTAGAAAATGTCTAAAATTTAAGGCTTCAGCTTAAGGGATCTTAAGAAGAAATAGAAATTCAGGGAATCTTTCTTAATAAGTGTTTAATGAATATGTATCAAATTTCATGCAAATCTGAAATATTTGAATTTTCAAATAGGAGGTTGTGCCCATATTATGCCCCCTAAACACCTTTTAAAATACCTTGAAAAAACTGAAATTTGGGAAATATTTATTAATTGATATCTAGTACCTATTGTTAAAATTTCATGAAAATCGGAGGTATCTGAATTTTCACGAAGGACTTGCCCCCCTTTTTACTACCTTTGCATAAAACTGAATTAAACTAAATATAGCCCACATTATGAAACGTTACGCTTAGCAGTTGTGTTCCAAAATTAACGATCGGTTAATTAGTTTAGGAATGAATCCTGTACATACAAATATATAAACATACCTACTTTCATATAAATAGAGATAGATTATATTCTTTTGTTCTAGCTTGGTCTTCATCAATTTAGTGTCCTGATACGTCGTTATAATACAGCTTCCTATACTAGTAGCTTATTTCTAAGAACTACAGGCTTGTGGAACTCTCTTCCTGCTGATTGTTTTCCTCTTGCCTATAGCCTCGGTCTTTTCAAAACTAAGTTCAATCGGCATCTCCTCCTTTTGCGATAATCATCTTCTGTTCTTTTAAGCTCCTTTCATCAAGTGGCTTCATGCCTTGTCTGGAGCGATTTCCAGTAAAACAAAAAAAAACTTCTTTTTTTTTTTTTTTTTACTTCTATCTGCAAATTCTGAGTTTCTTCTTTAAGTATGAGGATATTTATAACTTTTTCAATCTGTTTGCTTTCACATCTCTTATCTCTGTCTCTTAGTTTTTGACTATTTTTTAAACTTTTTCTTTTATTTTATGTTAACTTTTTGATAATAGGAGGAAACGCATGGTACCGGGGCAAGTGCCACCTACATAGGGCCCACAATCCACACGTGAGACGGGTGAACGGATTCAAGCAAACGGGAACGAACACGTTAGAAGAAAAAGAATTTCCACAGAAGGAGAGGGACTAAAATCTTCCTTGAACCTTTTATTTGTTTCTGCTCTTTCAGCCTCATTCGTCCCTCCTCTTGAACTGTTGCCACCTCTACCCACCCATCTTCCCACAACACACACTGCTAACTGTTGAGTTATTGAAGCTTCACTCAAAAAGAGCCCACTCGGAATGAACACTCACTTAAGAGGGGAAGTGTGAGGTGGAGTTTGACTCCTACTCTTTTGATTGTTTCTGTCCTAATGATCCGCTCCCCAAAAACCTTTTAATTGAACACAACTCTTCACAGAAACATTTTAACAAATCTGAAAAATACCTAAAAATAAACATGATGCCCTTTCAACAGACCACCTAGATGACTCTTCTTTATCGACAAACTGCCTAGATGATTCTCTCCACTGTTGACAAACCGCCTAGATGATTTTTTTTTCTCTGTCGACGAACTGCCTAGATCACTCTCTTTTCTGTTGATATACCGTCTAGTTGACTATCCTCTCTCGACAAACTGCCTAGAATACCCTTTCCTCTGTCAATGAATTGCCTAGATGACTCTCCTGTGTAAATAGACTTCCTAGATGACTCTTTTCTTTGTCGACAGACCACCTAGATTATTCTCTCCTCTGTTGACAGACCACCTTAATGACTCTTTTCTGTCAATGGACTGTCTAGTTGACTCTTTTCTTTATCGACAGACCACCTATATGATTCTCTCCTCTGTCGACAGACCACCTAGTTAATTCTCCTCTGTCGACAGACAACCTAGATGATTCTCTCCTGTCGACAGACCACCTTGATGACTATCTTCTCTGTCAATGGAATGTCAAGATAACTCTTTTCTTTGTAGACAGACCACCTAGATGACTCTTTCCTATGTCGACAGACCGCCTAGATGACTCTTTCCTCTGTCGACAGACCGCCTAGATGACTCTTTCCTCTGTCGACAGACCGCCTAGATGACTCTCTCCTTTGTCAATGGACTGCCTAGTTGACTCTTCTTTTATGACAGACCACCTAGATGACTCTCCTCTGTCAACAGAATGACTAGATGATTCTCTCTTCTGTCGACAGACCGCCTAAATTACCTTCTCCTCTGTAAATGGACTGCCTAAATGACTTTTTTTTGTCGACAAACAATCTAGATGACTCTCTCTTCTGTTGATGGACTATTTAGATGACTCTTTCCTCTGTTGACGGATTGCCTAGATGACCATCTCCTCTGGTAACGGACCATTCTTTATCAACTCTCCTCCATCCGTGTGAAAACTTAGCCCTCTGCCTCTTCTCTTCTTTTTGGCATCCGATTTCTGCAACACACTTTGATCTCTTTGCTTTTCTGTTTCCTATTTTTACCTTTTTTCTTTAAACTCTAAGAATTTAAATCCTTCTCACTTCACACAGGATTTAAAAAAATAATTCTACCAATCAGAGTTCAATTTCCTGAATTAATTAAAACAAACAAAAAAAAATCCAAACATTTTGGGGTTTTCACTTTTGTTTTTTGCTAATTTTCTTCAATGAAAATAAAATATTTGAAAGTTCTTTTTTTCTTTGCTTTATTTTACCTCCTCTATTTTTGCCAATTTTTAGAATGCTGTGTTTCTGTGATGCATTGCATGTCTAAAATGAATTTAGCAAAGGACAGATCCTGCACTCTATACATCTTTCCTGCAATCAGACCTGGACACAATGCAGCACGGACTGGCAACCGAAGTAGTGGACAGGTGACCCATCATGTATTTTGGGAGGAAAAATCCAGCGTACACATACTCCTTCAACAACACTAATATAAATAGGTCTTCTTGTAAATGTTATCCGAGCGTAACTGTCAGAAGCGATTTGCGTTGGACAATGCACATCTTTAAAATTGTCATGATGGTCAAGGGCATCTTGGCATCACTTAGTAAGACATTTGGATGCTTCTCCATTGTTCCACTTAGATCGAATATGGATGTTAAGAAAACAATAGCAACAAACCTGTATGATGTACTTACTTTTGAGGGAAAATAAATACGGGTCACAAAAATTACAAAAATTCATCTAATAGTTTTGTGTTTAGAAAATAAATTCAACTTTTAGCCGTACGCTGAATATCGCTGCCATGATCATAATATTAAAGGGAGATAATTCCTTTTTTTCGCATTTGATCCCATCTCTCTTGACTTATAATAATGCTAATAATGACGGCGATATTCAGCGGCAATATTTATTTTCTAGAAACAAAACTACAGGCTGAATTTTTGTAATTTTTTGTGACCAGTATTTATTTTCCCTCACAAGTAAGTACATCATACACGTTTGTTGCTATTTCATGGAGAAGCACTGATCATTGTTAGCTATCCTCTAGCCATCTATTTAAAACTGTATACTGTTATGTTGCAACCGCACTTAGAATTGACATCATCAGTTTGGAAGCCTTATCTTGCTTGGAACATTGAATGCCTGGAAACCGTTCAAAGATATACAATCAAGCGAATATCTTCCATCAAACACCTGCCATATTCTGAATGCCTCGTTTCGTTAGGATTGGATTCATTAAAGCTCCAACATCTAGCAACTGACTTGGTAAATACTCGCAAAATTATCGGCCATCTTGCCAACAACAACACGAAGCACTTTTTTGATCTCCATGTGTCTAACAGACGTGAACATGCTTACAGAGTAAAAAAAAAAAAACAGCACAACTTCCAAGACTTTCGGAAACATTCTTTTCGGCTCAGAATTGCTGAATCATGGAACAAACTGCCTGCATCGGTTGTTGGCTGCCGAGATACTGCACCCTTTAAATCTTTCCCGAAATTTGACGAAACTACACCTGATGCCTTCCCCCCCTTCCATACACATGCACACATGTACATGTACTTTTGATGAGTTGCAGTGCACTTGAGCACTGTACACAACGATTTCATTGGTCCTCCGATTTATAAAATCGAGGGACTTATGTTTTGAGGCATGTCCGTCCGTCCGTCAGGATTTTTCTCCGCAACCATCCATTGAATTTCTCTGAAATTTTGCATGAAGTTGTAACTTTTGTCATGTTAGAAAGTGACATTCTCCGATTTTGGAAAAAAAATCTGGTTAGCCCCGAGGGGGTCAAAAGGCCCCGAAATGGCAAAAAATGACATTTTTTGCCCCATAACTTTTCATCCATCCATTCAATTTCTCTGAAAATGTGGAGGCAATTGTTTCTTATAGAAAATAAGTATCGCTGACCTTGGAAAAAATCTGGTTCGCGCCCCCAGGGGGGCAAAAGCTGCCAAAATGGCAAAAAATGACCCTTTTCTCCCATAATGTTTGATCCATCCATTCAATTTTTCTAAAACTTGGCCAAAATGTAGAGGCAATTGTTCTGGATATAAAATGAACATCCTTGACCTCAGAAAAATTCTGGTTCGCGCCCCCAGGGGGTCAAAGGGGGGTCAAAAATGCTCCAAATTGCCCAAATTTATTGCATTTACACTCGCCACATCGAGTCACATACAGAGGGGGACCACGCACACGTGGCTTGTTATTATTATTATTATCATTATTATTATTATTATACTAGTCTACAACTCTGTTAAAAATGAGTGAGAAAAAATTATGCTCCACTAGTGTCCGCACTAATATCCATTTAAATCAAGTTTTCATATATAAATTATTGCTATTATTTCTGATAATATAAGGAAGAAAAAAACTCCACCTGCTGTAGACTTTTTATTTAGAGTGGAGGATTTCTTTCCAAATAAATTTCAGAGAGCAGGGGTTGCTTGGCTTTCTCGCTTTCCCTCACCACTTTAAATGGTTTTCCTCGGGAGGCTACAAAAAGACATGTTTTTTACTCGCTAACTTTTGTCCTTCACTCTATAATAAATTCTGATGTGTATTGTATATATATAACTATTTTTACTAAATAAATATTTATTATTTTCATTTTTATTTTTTTTTTATTTTTTATAAATTATTTTTAAACCTATATATATATATATATATATATATATTTATATGCAAATAAATACAAAAAACCGTAAATAGCGTAATAATTAATAATAATAATTATATATATATATATATATATATATATATATATATATATATATATCCGTCCTGTATATAAAAGTTAGCAAGTAAAAACTGCCAGAGGAAACCATGTTTATAGGAGAGGAGAAAACAAATAGCATATCCCCCCACCTGCAATGAATTCGGAAAGAAATCCTCACTCTATTTCCATAATGAGACGTTTTCTGTCTTTTTTTCGTTTCTTTTTTCGATACCGATTGATACATTTTTTCTCTTCTTTTTTTCTTAAACTTTTCAGTTTGAGACGTTTTCTTTTTTTTTTTACTAATCGATTGAGACATTATTTTATATGGATATAAATATTTGTGCTAACACTGGTGAAGCATAATTTTTTTGTTGTTGTTATCACTTCTGTAGGATGTACACTCGTTTTATAATATTAGTGCAATTGGGATTTGGATCAAGTATATTAGTCCACAAGTGAGACATAGTCTGATGATCAGCGCCCGGAATAATATTTACTTTACAGGGTGCCATCCCGGGTGCGATCCTGAACACAAAAAAAAAAAATTGCCATAGAAAGTAAATTGTTGACTAAAAAGAGTGTTAATTGTTAATTGAATTATCTCCCCATTGCAGATTGGCTGTTTGATGTTTCTAAAGCTAGATGGCACTGGCCGGCAGTCAATTGGCATAGAAAGTAATGTCATTAGTATATAAACTCGACTTTTTGATTGAAGAGTGATTTTTTTGATTATATAAGTTGCAACAGGAAGGACATATAAAGGTGTTTGATTTTAAATAGTTATTAAATTATATCTATTATTAGTTTGTACAATTTTGGGGTTGTTTGTGTTACATAGTCGGTGAAGGAATAAAAATTTAAAAAAAAAAGGAGGGAAAGATGGTCTTTGTTTATGGAAACGTGTTCGCCACTGGAACTTCGTTACATGGTATACTTTTCAACGGTGACACTGTATTCAATGCCACAACATCACGTAGTAGACCTTTTCTGACAACCTCATATTCAATGTAATAACATATCTGTCACTGAACCATAATAGTGTAGTGGCCTTTTCTCCACCAGCACTGTTTTCAATACTGATGTTTATCGCTCAATAATCTGAGCCCTTCAAGTGCTAAAACGCCTTCTGTCGACTTCCATCAATCCCGTCTTTTATGGATGGCAAAGCATGTCGGTTACACATGGTCGATATGTATGAATACTCTAAATCCAGCATGTACTTGTTCTTACTCACATCAAGGTTTTACACGCTAGACAAATACGGACTCTTTTATGGTGACGATGAAGTAAATCAAGACTACTTCTATCACTCGATCCAGCTCATCTTGTCCGCCACGGTCACGGTTGTCGTCAAGAAAGAACGCATTTAATGCAGCTTTATAAACGACTCGACATACCCATGGCACAACGGGTCACAACTACAACCATTATTTGTACCACTTGATTACATTTAAAAATTCATAAACTGTGACGTCATATCTTTTAAGACGTTCTTCTTGCATAACTAAAAGTAATAAGTCTCTTTACTTCTATATTATCCTTATGAAGAATACAGAAGTAAAGAGTCCTATTTTTTTTGCATATCTAATTTAAATAAGCGTTTACGGTGTGTACAAACACACTATGTAAATTACCTGCAAAGAGAAAGTCAATCTTTCTCTAAATGCTCACAGATACACTAAAAACTATTAGAGAATGGTTGAATCAACAAATTGTGAGAGAGGACTAGAGAAATAAAGTAGCTAAGTGAGAGATAGGTGACAGTTAATTACAAATTAGGGCCAATTAGAGTCTATAGAAAAAAGGCTTTACACACGTAAAACTATTATTATACTAAAGCTGAGTTAATCAACTCAGCTTTAGTATAATAATAGTTTTTTATTTGTTGTCTGACAAGTCTTGAAATAAACATTTCTTTCTACGTTTGTGATCTTCGTGGTAAGTTGGTTGAAAAGGATTCTCTCAGCATAATAACAAACAGGGTAGAGAGAGTATTTTTTGGTAAGGGGAAGGATTCTATCAACGTAATATTAAACAAGGTTGGCCAACAGTTTGATTAACTTTAGATGAGAACTTTCGTTATATGTTCGTCTGTTGACATAATCGAGTGGTCGTGAATCCCAATCAAACTGCGTCTTTTATGCTGCATTTTCCTACACCTGCAGACATATCTTCGTCATTGACCTTCTGTCTGAACCTGTGCATCGACCTTCCATAATGCCCAACCTCCCAGGCCATCTATTCTTTTGTTTGTCTCTTGATGTAATATAGGGTAGTGAGAGATTAAAAAAAGATTCTCTCAACATAATATCAAACAAGATGGTAAGAGTTGGCTGATTCGCAGTTCGATTAGCTTCAAGGGAAAACTTTTGTTACATATCCATCTCTGCCGACATCAGTGTTCTCTCTGCTTCTTCTTTCTTCACTCCTATCAGTTGTCACAAATCCCAATCAAACTGTATTTCTCCACACCTGCACACATACCTTCGTCACTGACTTTCTTTCTGACCTTCCATAACCTCCAACATCCCATGGCTATGTATTAAATTATTTAAAACTAGTTGAAATTACAGTTATTGTTATCGTACTGCTTCGGCCATTCTGACGCTGGTCTTCTTTAGGTGCTTCATGTCGAACTCTAGAATGGTTATGGAATTTTAGTCCAACTCTTTATTAGGGGTCTGGGGGTACGCAGTTCGCATTCTATTCTCCAGTCTTTGTGACATTCTTTCAGCCTTGTTAAATCGACTTGCTGCCTTTGATCAGGATTGAACTCAGGACCTCAAGATAACCTACATACTTTAACCAATGTCTTAGTTATCTCGGTTATGTGTCCCAGAGTTCAGCAATTGTAAATAAGAATGAAAATTAATTATTTATTTATGTGGCATAGATTCGTCCACTACGTTACACCTTTTAATGAATGAAAATTAATTATTTATTTATGTGGCATAGATTCGTCCACTACGTTACACCTTTTAATGAATTAAAATTAATTATTTATTTATGTGGCATAGATTCGTCCACTACGTTACACCTTTTAATGAATGAAAATTAATTATTTATTTATGTGGCATAGATTCGTCCACTACGTTACACCTTTTAATGAATGAAAATTAATTATTTATTTATGTGGCATAGATTCGTCCACTACGTTACACCTTTTAATGAATTAAAATTAATTATTTATTTATGTGGCATAGATTCGTCCACTACGTTACACCTTTTAATGAATGAAAATTAATTATTTATTTATGTGGCATAGATTCGTCCACTACGTTACACCTTTTCTCAGGATTGAATTAAGAACCTCAAAATAATTTTAACCAATGTCTTAGTTGTCCGAAAGTACAACAATTATAAATAAGAATGAAATTCCTCATTCCATATATATATATATATATATATATATATATATATATATATATATATATAAGAATAATAGGACAATAAAATTACGACTAAATAACACCAAATGTTAATTTATTATAGACAGTTTAAAATGTATTTATGCAAATTAGGCATTCAAATAGCTGTCTTTGGGTCTTTCCTCTGTACTATAATATACAGTATTTCAAAATATAATGTACTATGATTTAAATAACCGTTTATTTAACCCGTTTTGATGGTAATATAGGAGTGATAAATGAAAAAAAAATTTTTTGCATGTATTCATTTAGATTAAATATATCATTTTTAAAAACTTTTACGAAGATTACAACATGAAAGGATTTCATGAAGTCAGAATACATTGTGATATCATAACAGACCCCCTCTCTCTTCATATCCCCTCTCCTTCTTTAAATTATTTACATCATTCCATTCCTCTCACTATTTCTCTTATAATTCCTCTTTTATTTACATCATTCGCCCTTCCTCTCATCATCTAAAACATTAATGTACAGCTGAAACGTGTGCACGATAAAAAGCTGTTAACAAACAATATTCTCAGAGTTTTAGTAGAATAATAGATCCTCAGGGGTCTAAACATTTGTCTACATAAAGGATCTCTCCCCTCTCTTTCTGAATTGATGGATGACGTCATCATTTTGTGACGCAATTCACTGTGAACGGTTATCCCCATCTGTTTTAATTAGTGATAACAAAAAAACATCATCAGAGTTTGAGTAGTAAATAGATTATTTATTATTGTTATAAAACTCTATCTGAAATGATATTGAGACCTTTGATGTCTTGATTCGGCTCTGCTTCGATTCTTAGAAGTTCATTTTTTTTTAGTATACAATGTTCACGTATGTTTTTTTGTTTTTTATTAAATCTCTTTTTGGGAATTATTTACTGAAGTCAACAACAAAAAAAGGTAAAAAAACAACAACTATACAACAAATAAATGTTACCAAAGGCAAGATAAGTTACTCTTCTACCTACCTGGATAAGTATTTTTGTGTTTTAACTTATTTTAAAGCGTTTTCTACTTTAAAAAAAAGGACGTCCGAAGAGTTCACGTTAGAATGAAAAAAAATATAAAAATGGCGCTGGAAACCATGTGATGTCTCGAGAATCGCCCCAAAATAGGAAATTAAACAAAAATACAGCTAATAACTGTCACCAATCAGGCGGAAAGCTTATGTTCAACCGAACTGTATATTATATTGGCTGTATTTTTGGTTAATTTCTGATTTGGGGTTATTCTCGAGGTCTCACATGGTGACATGTCACTGTTTTGATTTCTTTTACATTCTAACGTCATGTCTTCACACCTTACTTATCCAGGTAGGTAGGAGAGTAACTTATCTTGCCTTTGGTAACATTTTTTGCATAGCTGTTATTTTTTTACCCTTTTTTTGTTCTGTTGACTTCACTATCTAATTCCCCATCCACAGATTAATTTTCTGATATTTTATTTCATTTTGCCGGTAACAAGAATCCTCCTCAAATTTCATATCCCCACATCATTTTCTAAAAAAAAGAAAACAGGAATTCTTTTCAAAAATATTTTTAATTTTAAATTTTATTTCAAATTTTTTTATTTTTGTAAAAAACTTTTTATTGAAAAAATCCTTTTTTTCTCTTTTTTTTTTACATTGTTCTTCAAACTTCTGTTTGCCGACGTGATATCATTTTATAAAAAAAACATGTATTCCACTCAATAAGTTGTTACAACAGCTTTTTATAGTATATGGGATATATTTAAAAAATATTACTAGCCCATTATTTATGATATATAATTCATATGGCAAAGAAATATATATATATATATATATATATATATATATATATATATATATATATATATATATATGTATTACAGGAGATCAGAACAACATCGGTACAGTTGGTTTCAAATCTTTACCGGATTCTCTTCAGGGGTGAAGCAGAAATACACAGAAACTGAAGAGAGTCCGGTAAAGGAGACCAATTATAGGTTCCCTTCGTTTGGATTTGAAACCGACGGTACCGATGTCGTTCTGATCTTCTGTAATACATATATAATTAAATATTACGCTCTTATTTTTGATTTTCCTTAATAATTGAACACTCTGCTGGGGTACTCTCCCACTAACCATACACACACACACACACACATATATATATATATATATATATGTGTATATATATATGTGTATATATATGTGTGTATATATATGTGTGTATATATATATATGTATATATATATATATATATATATGTATATATATATATATATATATATGTGTATATATATATATATATGTGTATATATATATATATGTATATATGTGTATATATATATGTGTATATATATATAATATATATGTGTGTGTATATATATATAATATATATGTGTGTGTATATATAATATATATATATATATATTATATATTACTTTGCCATTTGGTAGAGACACTTCACATGGACTGACTTGCACGTTAAGACAAAAGATTAACGCTGCACAAAGTTAAAAAAGTCCATTTTTTTACAACGGTTTCATTTTTATTGATTTTATTTCATCAAATAATGCATTTTTTGATAAAGAGCAGAGGACTGCTCGAAATATTAAAATTCAAATTATAATAACACCTATAATTTTATATGCTTTTATGTTTTCCATAATGCTATTTTTTATTTGTCAAGTGTGAAGAAATTTATTATTTTCAGCCAAGAAACACATTTTTATGTTTACATATATTTTATTAAATGTAATTATACGATTAACTCATCATGGGTACCCGGGTTTCGCGAACACTGATTGTAACTAGCCTGTTAAGCTAGAATATGAGAAAGCAGCGATCGCTTGTCTGCCTGTGATGAAAGACAGGAATCTTTGGAAAATTGATGGCATAATATCAGGATTATGTTCTATATGTGTATATAGGCAGGGCTTTACAGAAAAGAGCGCACTCCAGGAGCGCACTCGTTTTTGCTGCAGCCAAAGAGCGGAGGGCTCTTTTTTTTTAATCCAGCGGCGAGGAGACAAATAAATAGGGACATTTGAAAATAATGGTGGAAATGTGTTGTATTTTTCTACAGGTTATTTTAAGGTGAAAATGAAGCGGGGAAAGGAATGGCTCCTTTATTTTAGGAGCGGGAGCTTCTCCCAAACTAATGGAGTGGGTAAAGCCCTGTATATAGATCCGGAGCCTCTTTGTGTGAGAGTTGCTTTTGTAATGGCACTTCATTACTAGTCTGATTTTCTTTGTGGTCCATTTTTTCCTCTGCGTGGTCTTTCATTTGTGATGATCATATTTATTTACCTGTATTTGGTCTGTTGTATTCTGTTACCTGAAATAAGAAGGGCCAACATTCGCAGGATGCCGACCGGGTCCCTTATGTTGGTTGTCAAAAGAGCCCCTGCTGATCATGACACTCAGATATTTCTTCTGAGACCCATGATTTTTATATTTGTTTAGTTTCATTCTTTAATGATTCTGTGGTGTATGTAACAACACCAGGCCCAGGTTTATTTTACCTGTAATCCTGTCACAGGGATAGTGTTTATCTATCTTATATGTAGAGATAACAGTGCACTATCACACACGTTGTACGTGTTAGATGTTTACAATAAAGAATCTTGATCAGTATTTGTTTTGATGGTCTATAACTCGGAAACCAAGTGTTTCTGAACCTATATACACATTCTGCATGTTCATATCACGTTGGGGTCACCATTTATAAAAGCTTACCATAGACCAACTATTATAATACACGTATAGAACATAAGTTATGCCATCGATTTTCCAAGTACCCTGTATAATAATTCAATATCTGATGAGAAATGCAGACTGACAGAGATGTTATATGTTATGATCTGGTGTCGCCAAAATCTTGACCCGTTTGTGCAAATATTTGGGGGAATTCTAACAATTAAATAACAACGCATGTTGAGCTAACGAATAATCGTTTTATTGTATTTAAATAGATAATTGAAAAACTCCTGACCGACAACTAGTTACTTGTTTATGTTCACAATATTTTTTTACGCGTTCATCAGTACAAAAGCCATGATCAATTGTTTGTCACCACTTACCAATGCCAAAATAGTAACCGACCCAAAGTTTGTGTGAGCTAATTAAAAAAAATGTCGCTTGATCTAACTTATTACTAAGGCAGTACAGAGGCCATGATCAGGATCACTGACTGCCTCCTCCTACATACAGCACCTGGTATTCCTAAATGGTCACCCATCTGATACTGACCAGGCTCAACGTTGCTTAACTTCTTTTTTTTTTAATAATAGTTGACCACTTACCATGGTCAATATAGTAACCGACCCAAATTTTGTGTGAGCTAATAAAAAAATGTTGCTTGATCTAAATTATTACAAAGACACATATTGTGCCCATTTCATACTAAGTTATAAGATTTCAATTTTGGGAAGATATCGAAATACAATCTGCTGTTCAGCCACTAGCGTTGTTTTGACCATATCCTATGTGTAAACCAATTGGCCATTGAACCTGTAGCGCCAGATCAATCTAAACAGCGGCAAGAAGGTCAGCCAGATTGCATACCATTTCATGGTTTTCTTTGGAAGGTAGAGTGGTGAGACCCTGGACACTCTTCCACCAGGTGCTTTTATTCCGAGACACCATCTGACACAGTACACAAGCCATGATCAGGATCACTGACTTGCTACAAAGAGTACCTTGTATTCCTAAATAGTAATGACCAGGATCAGCGTTGCTAAACTTAGGACGAAACCATTTCAAATGGTGAGAGGAAGCGAGAAAGCAAATAGCAAGTCTGAAATGAATTTGGAAATAAATCTCCCACTCTAAATAAAAAGTCAACGGTAGATGTTTTTTTTTCTTACGGTCATCAGAAATGATAATGATGATTAGTTATTTGTATATTTGACTTATTTCACTAGTTACTTAGTTCCATAGAATTTATTTAGTTAAAGTTACACTTCTACAAACTATTTTAACAATTTGTGTCTAATTTGGGCTGCACCACCAGACTCACTTTCATGTCCTACACGGAGGACTCGTATGTCGGGGGCTTCATCCAATAGAGAACACATGTCAACCGTATAAAATTCTTTTCATGAAAACATGAAGTTTTAATGGATCTTTTTTTCCGAAGTTTTTATCATTATTTGCGCACGCAAACTTTGGGCTCGTTTTTTAGTCACATCGGATCTGAAAAAGAAAAATTCCGATTAAAAATCTTGATTTTCATTTTTCTTATCCAATCATCATTCACATTCTGTCTGACGTCATTTCCTGTTTATTTATTTATTTATTTTTTATATACTTTATTTAAATAAAAGAAATGTGGTGGACAGAATAAATTAGGAACACGTGATGGAGGGAAAATGAAACAATAACAAAAAAATGGTAAGATGAAAATAAAATAAAAATAAATAAAATAGAAATCAAACCATGTGGTAAGAAAAGAAAAAGAAAAAGGAAAGAAAGAAAGAAAAGAAAAAAATTAAACATATAGAGGGGGGATCAATTTTTGTGGAATGAAGATTATCCATTATCGTATTTTTTTTATTATCTTCATTCCACAAAAATTGATCCCTCCCCTCTACGTGTTTAATTTTTTTCTTCCGTTCGTTCTTTCTTTCTCTTTTCTTTCTTATTCTTTTAATTGTCCTATTACATGGTTTGATTTCTATTTTATTTTTATTTATTTATTTTAATTTTATCTTACCTGTTTTTATTGTTTCATTTCCATCAATCACGCGTTCCTAATTTATATCTTATATAGACTTTTATAGCCCATATGACCTAGCATTTTCTCCAACTCTCCTAAACGCCAACCCAGTCTAATAATACTACACCAGCAGCGACAATGGCATATACGTATACTATCAATGCAGAGGGGGGGGGGCATTCAATCATATTCAAGCTATCTCTCTTTCTCATAATATTTCTCAGTACTAGGACTTATACTTGAGTCTATGAGGCATACAATCAAGGAGTTGGTCCTAGGCATCACCAGACCTCTACATGCCACTGTATCAATGTCCTATCTAAATCTTTTTTCACTCATTGCTTCTTTGGCTGGCTTCTTCTCGACGTTCGTTTTTTAATTTTTTTATTTTTTTTTTACTGTTTTTCTATCTAACGTGTTTATGGACACCTGCCTTAGTGACAATATGGGTATAAGCATAGAATATAAAAAGATAGATTTAAATAAGTTACACTAAGACAGGCATCTGTAAAAGCTGTAGAAAAAACAAGCAAAAAAATGAGTGCCTAGAAGAAGCCAGCAAGAAAAAAGAACAAGTGAAAAAGACTAAGATAGGATATTGAAAGTATACATATATGTCATTGTCGATGTTTGTTTAGACATTATTAGACTGGGCTTTTGTTCAGGAGAGCTGGAAAAAACGTACACAATTATAAGTAACTAAAAGCAAGTTTTATTTTCTATCATATAAAAGGAAAGTTGTCTTTTCTGTCTGTCTGTCCGGCTAAAACTGAGAAATTACCAACAATACACTTACAAACCTTATATATTCTGATTCAGTATGACCTCGAGTTGGTTATGGTAAAAAACAGAATTATTGCAATATTCATTCGCTTGGGGTCATCAGGGATCAGATTCGTGATTGGAGAGTCAGAATAAAAATGTTCTTACATTCAAGAAATCAAGGGAAATAACTGTATAGTTTTAAAAGTATTTCCCCTGAACCAATTAAAACTGAAAATTATAGAAATTAAAAAAAAAAAAGAATAAAAATGGTAATATAGGGATCAGGGCTAGGAGTAGGAATAGGAGTACACAGGAATCCTTATTCATTCCCGGGCAATGTCGGGTAGCCTTGCTAGTAATAAGTAAATGTTTGTAGAAACTGTATTATTTTGTGATGGTGTCTACTCATGTTTGCCAGTTTGTTTGTGTATGTGTATGTATGTCTGTCTGTGTGTGTATATATGTATTACGTATGTGTGTATGTATGTATGTATGTAAGTATGTGTGTGTATGTATGTGTCTATGTCGAAGCTACTGCTTTCATCTGCCACCTATGTTTCCAGCTTTGCAGGTCAGAGGCTGGTCTTCAGAATCATCTACGAAGTCATGCAAGGAAAGACAGAAATGCCACTGACAATAGTTGAGGACAAAGAGACGCCAATCATCTATCAAGATGGGCAATCGCCATGTGTGTATGTACATGTATGTGTGTGTATGTATTTATGTGCATATGCATGTATGTGTTTGTATCTACGTATGTGTGTATGCATGTACGTATATGTGTATACATATAAATGCAATAATAAATACCCGCTCGAAGGCGGCATCCACGTCAGGCAGAGAACCTTTGTCGATTTGATTAGGGTAATGACCAAAGATGAAAGGTATAAATAATTTACTGATGAATTGTTAAAGCCAAATCTTTTTTGGGGGTGGTGGTGGGTGGTGGGGGTAGAGGTTGGATAGAGGTCAATGTCAGGGTGTTAGAGGTCATTGGTGTTGGTAGATGGTGGCATAATGGTTCCCATTCAGGTCGCTTCCTCGATGTAGTCGTCGTCATTATAACAGGTCTTTTCATGGTAGGTGATTTCTTCGCTCTCCTTGTCCAGATAAAGTAAGACGCAGGCGCCAAACATGAAAATGGCGGCTCCCCAGCCAACTCCGTAGGCCCAGCCATATTCCCACATGAGGTCAGGGTCGTCGGAAAGTTCGGTCAGCTCTTTTAGGTATTTGGTTGGGAAGAGTATCAGAGCTATACATTCTACAAACACTGGGGAAAGAAAAAAAAGAGAAAGAAAAATTAATTTTCAGGTAATGATTGAAAAGATTTAAAAACAGAATTTCAACATTTCCCCTCGGAGGCGATACAGTCAAACTAGCAGCCAGTTAGTGTAGACACGACTACGAATTTAGAGAGGGAAACAATGAAACTGCTAACAGCTCCTTTCTTCGACACCACACATTCACACACTGACGAAAGGCAGCATATACACACACTGGGTTATGGTAAAGATTATGTACTGAAATTCAGTTCCGGTTGCTGCTTGGCAGACAGGAAGACAATGTCAATGCAGAAAATGTCCCTTCTGATTATCTTCCTCTCAGATAACGTGGAGTCATCGTGAAACTTGTGAACTATTTTTAATATAATTCATTATAAACTGTTTTTCTAAAAACAAAAATGAGTATTTGTAAAAAGAAAATAACTACATTTCCGATTCATTTGAGTATTTATATGCATTTTACAGACTGTGCTGAAATAACGTTTTTATTTAGAAAGCCATTCTTAACATGGGGACGAGGACTTTGTTAACTATTCTGTCCTTTCACCTAACAATTTAATGAACAAAAGATACCGTAAAAATCCAATTAAAACGTTTGATTTTCTTATGTGAATTATAATGGGGGAACACTTTCTGCAGTGACACCGTCTTCCCATCTGCAAAGCAGCAACCGGAATTGTATTTCAGTACCTAATCTTAACCATAACCCACACTGCTTACTGAAATCACTTACACACAAGTTTAAGCATGCATATACCACATCACTTGGGAACAATGTGCTCGCCACTGGAACTTCGTTACATGGTATACTTTTCTTCAACAACACCGTTTTAAATATTGATCTCTATTGCTCAATGGTCATAGTCATTCGAGTGCTAAAACTCCTGTGACGACTTCTATTAAACACGTCTTCTATGATCACATGTGGTTGATATGCATGAATACTCTTGTTTCGGTGTGCACTTATTATTTCTCACATCTAGATTCTACACGCTAGGCAGAAACAAGCTCTTTTATGGTGACAGTAAGGTGAGTTATTATACACTAGTGTATTCATCTTAGTAATCTGGAGAGAATTTGGACACAACCTTTTATTGAATCAACAGGGGTTCAATCTGCTCTCTCTCTCTGCTTAAAAGATGCTGTTCTATTTCTCTTTGGTAAAGGTATGGTAGTTTGGTTTGGTAGTTTTGTTTTACGGCATATCAACCCTTTTTGGGTTATTTAATGCCGAATCTGGTCTTGTTTTCTTCTCTTTTTTGTTTCTTTCCCCTTTTAATATCTGTTTCTATTTAACCCATAGTTGGGACCCTAACAGGTACTACCACTCCGGGTCAGGGTGGACCTGGGAGCAATGGTAATTAAGAGGAGGCTCCACATTCCCCAAAGTCCGTAAGCCGGATCTCACCATCGGATGTAGTTTAAGGTCATATCCAGGACCGGGAGTAGGGTAGGAAAAATAAAAATAAAAAAGGGGAGGGAGAAAGGCTGTTGTTTTTGTTTTTGGTTTTGTAGAACATAATTAAGTTTTACAAAACAAAAAAAAAAAAAAACGTCAATGTAGGTGAATTTCGTCTCAGGGAGCCACAGGGCAGCCTGATCTGGTATCACCAGCTTTGGTAAAGGGGAAAGAGAAAAGTAAAAAGGAAAGAAAGGAAAGGGAGTGTTCCTTTAAACAGAAGGTTGAAAGAGACATTCTCTTTCTCAGAATCAATAACTTCTGCAGCATGAAGACAATAATCTTCTGGTGGATACCGAGCCATACTGGCATTCGTGGAAGCGAAAAAGTGGATACAGCTGTAAAAAAATTGCTACAGTATCGAAACTAACACTAACATTCCAGATACTGATCTAAATCCAACAATTAGAAAATTCATGATGTCGACAATAAATCAACATGAAATCTTTTGAGTCTTCATTTGTGATCAAACCTAAGCAAATACTTATCAAAATGCGAGACGAAATCGTCGGTCAAAGAAAAACATGTAAAAGTTTCATTTCAGTCTTATGTAACATAGCATCCTTTATAAAGATAAAAAAGCAGGAAAGATGGTCTCTGTTGATGGAAACAACGTGTTCACCACTGGAACTGTGTTACATGGTATACTTTTCTCCGGCAACAACATGTTTGTGTTGCAGTATCCGTTCACCGCTACCAATGTTTACAAACATTACGAACACATACACCACTTTCAAAGTCACACCTCTAAAAAAAAAAACAGGAACAACTTTGCAAGTGTACTTTTCCACTAATGGGGCCAGCAGCAGCCATGATAAATTTCCAATCCTGCTTGACTGAAAGATATGAATTGGTCGGGCTTACCATCGCCCACGTGGTTCAACTTACTACATCGCTTTCTCACAATAATTCGAAATACCAGCATCTGAAAAGTGGCAGGGATTTATGTAAACGCGGTCAACTGACTTCCCGGCTATTTTTGATAAATTCGGCCCGGAATTAATTTCAGTTGTTTCTTTGCTTCATGGGACTCGCCTGCTGTAATGCCGTTTCTCCTAAATAGATACGGCAGGTTTTCAACCAAAAATTCGCTTCAGTCGGGGGGAGGGGGGGGGGGGGGTCAGGAGACTCCCACCTCCGACTGGGTAGGCCAGTCGTCGAGCCAGGAAGCAGAAGAAGACACTAGCAGCAGCATTCAAATGGTCCCTTTTTCAGGGCCACTTACAAACTACTCATAATGCAATTCATACTGTGCTGCCTGCTCCATCCACCTAACTCCAGCTTTCTTCTCTAGTTTCCTAGTCCGGCTCTGACCATAGCACCTGCACCAGCGCCTCCCAACGGCTCTTACTCCTGCACCAGCTTCCTGCAGCGCCTGCTGTGGCTCCTGCTTCAGCTCTCTCCAGCGACTCCTGCTCCAGTTCCTTGCACCATCAACTCCTTCTTGCACTGGCGGCTCCTTCTCCAACTATTTCCAGTAGCGCCTGCACCACCAGCTCCTATCCTGCAACTACTGCTCCAGCTCCTGTCCCTTGTTCCAGCAGCACCATGTTCTTGTTGATCCAGCCCGTGGCCACGTCCAAACAGACCAGACCTACCTGAGGCATCTCATCACACCTCAGGGATGTCCACGTCAATCTCCATGTGACATCATCCCATACTGTCCAGGTTCTAGTTCCCCCCATTCCTATCGACCCAGTCTTTCCTGCTGTCCAGGTTGTAGAAAAATCCTTCCTGCCATCCAGGTTCCAGCTTTCTCATTCCAGCCTTTCCTGCTTCCAGTGACATCACTCCTGTCATTCCAGCCTTTCCTGCCTCCAGTGACATCACCTCTGCCTTCCTTCTCATGATGTTACTTTTATGGTAAATAAATGATTCTTTTTAACTGTTCATCTGCGTTTGTCCTCTCTTCTTTGCCATTGCCGTAATTTTCCTGTGTCCACTTTCTTAGTTGTAAGACCGATCACTCCGGTGATCGAACCCTGCAACATTTGCCACTAAATCTTTTTCACTTTTTGCAACAATAGTGTATTCAATGTAACAATGTATCTGTCACTGGATCTTTATCACATAGTAAACTTGGTCGATATGTATAGATACTCTTGTTCCAGTGTGTACTTGTTCTTTCTCACACCAAGGTTCTACATACTATGTAAAGACGGGCTCTTTTTTGACAGCGATAAGGTGAGTTAAGACTATTTCAATGATTATTTAATTTGTTATTTGTAGTTGTTATAAGAAGACCACTTTTTGCTGTCTTGCAAGGAGGAACAAGAGATGGAGCTCAGTCGAGCAACTTCTATGGAAATATCGATAGAGTAGAGAGAGACTGGCAACGTCTCTTCTGTGAGAAAAGGGGTTAAAGAGAACAGAAGAGCCCCCCCCCCTCCACTAGTTGCAGGCAGCCAATCAGAGGCGCAGAAATACTCGCCCTCGTATGTTACAATATTTTGCGCATAATAAAAAAAACAAAGATGCCAGTGTTCTCTCTCACGTTTCCAGTTTCTTTCAGACCTAAATGAAGTGAGCACGTCTCTAAAAACCGACCTCGTCCTCTGGTTGAAAGCATGCGGCACACGCAACAAGAAACATTCACAAACTACCGAACACACAACGACAGCATATACGCACTACTTGCTGCACTCACTTACACACAAGTTCACTCATATATTTTCACATTGACTAAATGAAGGCAAGCATATATACACACACTGTTAGAAGGCAAACATATATATACACACTTCTTAATCAGACCAATTCAGTCTTCTCACTTCGAACATTCTACAAACGAGAGTATATTAAACTTTTCAAACCTACAGACATGAACAATTCACTCAGACAAAATAACTTTCATATCTTATATAAATAGATATTTTGTTCGTCTGTCCATCACAATTTTTTTAAACGTAGTAAATATATTGCGGAATTTGTCTAATTTTGAAATATCCATTTAGAAATGGAAAATATTGCATTAATAGTAAATAATAAATTCCCAACAAATAAAGCAGATGCAATGACCAGAAATCGAAATCGAAACCTTGAGATCTTCAGTCTGATGTTCTTTTGGGTTCGATTTCCGGTCATGGCATCCGCTTTATTTGTTGGGAATTTATTAATACAATATTTTCCATTTCTAAAAGTACTTAAGATCTTTGATATTTCGAAATGAGACAAATCCCGCAATGTATTTATTATGTTTAAAAAAATTGTGACTGACAGACGGACAGACGAATAAAATCTTTATTTAGATCTTGATATCGTCAGTCTGAGCTATTTAGACATTTTTATAGATAGATCTGCAAAATAATGATAGCTTTGGCGTGACGTCATAGATTATGATTTACATCATGTTTCAAAACATGAATTCAAACATAAGCAATAATAAAAATAAATAAATGAATGGGTAAACATTATCAATAGCGATGGAAATTATTTTAACAGTCCAAAACAATTTGTTTAGTTTTAACTACGTATTGGCATTAAAAACAATTTAATATTCAATCTATACTAGCATTTGGGCTCATAGAGTCATGGCCGTCGTAATAGTAGCAGGTCTTGTAACTAACTCGAGATTTTGTGGTGGTGTCATTGGTCGTGGTTCTTAGACCCACGATCAATCAGGACCGGAAGTTAGCCGTGAATTAATGCGCATGCGTTCGTCTATAATCAATTCATATACAGCATGGATTATTCCTTCACTTGGAAATCATATTTAAATTGTTCCTGCTATTTGTGATTTTATTCCCCCGAGAAGAACACGCCAACCTCCTAAGGATTATTCATTCAATTGGAAATCATTAACTTGTTCATTTTTTCAAACGTATTTCCTTTTTTAAGCAAAAGACATTTTTAAAAATCCATCATGGCGTTCCAAGATAAGACATTGCATTATATCACGACGGTCGTGATTAAAGTTAAAATTTCAAGTTTAAAAAAAAAATTAGAATTGTATTTCGAGATAAAATATACAATTTTAGACTAATTAATAAGTTTCACTCCCTCGTCATGACTGTTTTTATATATTACAAATTTTTACTATGCTGTAGAAAAACTTCGTTTTGCAAAAAAACAAAAGAAAAACACATTTTAATTTATTTCAATAAATCTTCTATAAATTATTTTGAATTATTGATTTTGTGTTATTTTAATGAATTCGTAATCTTTCATGTTTGATTTATTTTTAAGTAAAAACAACAAAACACATCATAACATTGTAATAAAATATAGTTTTATTATTATTATGTTCGTTTTATAACATTTTAAATTATAAAATAAAAATCACTGCCAATTTCAGAAACTATATTTTATTACAATCTTTTAGCCAAAATGTTACTTTATTGAAAATAAACTTCATTGTTTTCCTTTAAGAAACTATATTTTATTAAATAAATACATTTATTAAAATATTTTAATCTATTGGTCGTTATTAATACAGAATTCAAGGGCTTTTCTCATAATACATGAGAACTATATTTTAAAAGATTTTTATTGTTAGCATCTACGATGCTTTATTTTCATTAAAAAATACATTCATGCGCTTTTTAGTATCCTGTGATATAATTTAAGTAAAGGTGTTTTTTGTTAAAAAAACCCAAGAAACATCATTTATTTTGGGGGGAAATGAGAGCAACTCATATTATTCAGCTAAAACTAATTAGAATTAAATGTTTATATAAAGAATAAAACTCCCTAAAAGGGGGATTTGTCTTGTGTTTATAAACCAAGAGATATTTCCATGCAGTATAACTGATACTTACTAGTATTTTCATTCGATGTAGACCAAATTGTCATAACAATCAACTCAAACATTAAAAATAATCCGGAAAGAATGAACTTATTTAAAGATTGAGTATTAAATCAGACAAATTATTTTTCAAAGAAAAATGTTCATGTTTTAAAAATTAAAAAAATTATGACAACACCATTTTATTAAGCATTATTTTAATGTTTGCTGTCTAGCCTACGCAAATTACACGAAATAATACATTTGCACTAAGATTTCTTAGTAATTTTTAATTAATAAATACTAAACATTTCATTAAAATTGGTTGATTTCCTGAATTTTGGTGAATTTTTAAGTAAAGGGAGGGGTCAAAATGCTCATAATCTGACTGTTCGACAGATCTCGTTTGTTACTTTAGAGCATGACGTCATTTTCTAGTGCTCTGGCCTCCTGTAACGTAGGTTATGGTAGAGCCTATAATTCTAGTTTTGTAAAAAAATTTTTTTTAAAGTAAAGAGACAAAATATTTATTCAATAAATAACAACAAATAATAGTTTATTAATAAAATGTCTAATTTGTTTATTGGATTGGAGAATAAGTCATGTGCGTTTTATTTAAAAATTTTTTTTGGAAGCCAAACATTTGGCGAATGTGATGTAACAAAAATTACTTATTGTTCTTCTAGCATTTACGTATGTTCATGATTTTTGTTAATTTCATTACTTTTTGGTTTTATTTCAGACGCCTAAAAACATTTATCGCACTGACAGTGAGATTAAAACGCCAAATTCATATTCAAAATAGAAGAGCAATAGTTTTATAATATACTAGACCACCCGTGACCCGTTGGGTCAGTTTGTTATATTAGCTATGGAATTCATGTATGAGCGTGACACTTGTGGCATAAAGAAAATAGGTTTTTTTTACATAACAGAAGCATTTCTATGAAAGTATATTAAAATGAAAAAAGAATATAGATAGATTTCTATGAGTCGTTCTGTTTATTATAATTGTTTTTTTTTAAATTACAGTTACTGAATTATAAGTGGTTGGTTAGGGCGATTTGAGAAAGGAAGGGGGAACAGCAGGCTTTATCGCGTACGTAACGAAAACAGAGGGAGTAGGAGTGGTGAAATCTATGAGAGGGAAAGTGGGAGGTGGTTTCGTTCACCAACCGCTAGTATGGCTGATATTAATAATGAGTGTTGTTTTTTTGTTTGTTTTTGTTTTTTAAAAGGGAGGAGTTTTTTTGAAACTGCGACAGACTTTACGAAGTCCTCCCGTTGAATGTTTTTAGCCGTGAAGAAAACAAATAAACTATTTGATGAAATTAAATGAAATTGTTTAAAAATTTCCAGAATGAAAAATTTCATGCGTTCGTTAATCATAATAGAGAATAACGGAATTGGAATAACAGATTGAAGACGATGCTATTTACGCATGCGCAACCGGATGTTGAAAACCGGAAAGCTGAAAGCTGATTGCAAACATACAAGAACAATAGAGTTTTAGTATTATATAGATTACTTATATATCCGATCGGCATCCTAAGGTTAACTAATTTACATATTGCTTTGCAAAATTACATCTCATTAATTCACTATTCATTATTATTGTTTTCTGATTGTTTTCATTTTATTATAACACATAGTTTTATTTTATTTTTGTATCGTGGGTAGATACTTAGCAGTTTGGGTGAAAAGAGTCTTTCCAGGTCAATTTACTTCTGAGAATTGAGATCCATTTTTGCATTGTAAATTAAAAACAAAGCCTCCAACACACACACACACACACACACACACACACACACACACACACACACACACACACACACACACACACACACACAGCAATTATCTATCCCTTTTTTTGTTTCAATTCATATTCACTCCAAACAAGGGCCACATTGCCACTGATACATAAGGGAATACTGTGAATTAGAGGCCAGACTCATAGGGGCATCCGAAGTGGGGGAGTTGTGCAGCAAGATATTTTTTTACATTACATTTTGATTTCTGCATGTTGGTACAGTCGAAAGAAACAGAGAGAAGGGAGGGAATTCCGAAGGCAAGCAGTTCAAGGAAAGAATCTATTAAAGTGGAAGGCTTTCTGACATCCGGGAACCTCTGCAGTGAAAGGGTGGGATTTTGCTGATTGTTGGGTTGCTCGGGGATATTTATGTTGAGGGGGCACAATCGTGTTAAAATTGAACTTCTTTCGGCGACAAAAATCTCCACAAAAGTGCCTCGAATTCTTACGTGGATAAATGCGATTTGAAGTCACACTATGAGCTAAATTGTGAATATCAGAAACGGTGGTGTGCGTGACTGGCATATTGGATACCATCACAGACTATGTTGAGTTCAAATCATATCGGATCTATTGCGCTCATTTATGCAACTAATACTGTTGGAAAACTCACAGTTCCCCCCTGCAACTTTGGGTAAAATAATAACTTGTATTCAATTGTTTCGGAATTTTTGAGATGAGGTTTGATAATTTGTAATATTGTGACATAACGGATATAAGTGCTAAGTTATAATCACTTCTAAGTGACAGTTTTATGGAGTCTGAAAGTTCAATCTTCAGTGCAGACGATACTAAGGATACAATTACGAATTACTTAAGACTTCTACTTCTGTGGCTGACAGAATGAGAGCAAACTACCCTGTGGATTAAATAAAGAGTTCTGTCAGAAATTCTGTACAGATTCCTGAGTTCAACATGAAGATTCCTGAGTTCGACTAATACAGTTGGAAAAGGTATGAACCCACAATTTTTTATCTAGCTTTGGGTAAAATAGCAACTTGGGTTAAATTAATAGTATATAATGGATCCTTTACACTAACTGATGTGTTTCAGCATTAAATACTCCAAAAAGAGTTGATATGCTGTGAAACAGACAAACTAGACCAAACCGAATATTGAGAACGATATGCTTCGGAATTTTTGAGATGAGGATTGCCAATTTGTATTATTCGGACTACTGTTCTCATCTTGGATTTTATTCTCACAACGTTTCGGCTGATGTTATCTCTGACCCTTTTCAGGTGCATCTTGTCGAATTCGGAAATCCGTACGGAATTTCGAATGGAACCCTTTATTTAATCAAAGTAATTCTTAATTGTATTTTTAGTATCACCCACATTGAGGATCGAACCTTCAACCACCAGAAGACTGTCACTTAGAACTGATTTAGCATCACAGGATGAATTGTATTACGTTAATCATTTTAAAATGTTGTTACTGGTTTCATACGTAATGTTATTTATTGTAGGTTGCTGGGTTTTAATAAAGATAGTTCTGAGTATTTTTCATTTTTTAAAATTGGTTTCAGAATGTATTATATTTGTGTTATTAACTAAACTTTGTCATAAATCAGAGGGAGGGGGAAGTTATGTTTTTGGAAATGCTGGTAAATTAAGATAGAGTTTGCAAGATGCATGGTGAGTCGGCGGGGGAACATAGTGGTAGTTAAACCAATGTAGCTAATATACATAAATATATAAATATAGTAATAAGTATTAATAATATTGTGGTAGTTAAACCAATGTAGCTAATATACATAAATATATAAATATAGTAATAAGTATTAATAATATAGTGGTAGTTAAACCAATGTAGCTAATATACATAAATATATAAATATAGTAATAAGTATTAATAATATAGTGGTAGTTAAACCAATGTAGCTAATATACATAAATACATAAATATAGTAATAAGTATTAATAATATTGTGAGGATAATATCCAAAATGATGACAATAGTCAAAATAATACAAACATGGCATCTTATTTGTTGTTTTTCTTTAGCATAATTTAGATTTGGACCAAGGCTACAATGAAAAGGCCATCAGTTAGAAATGACTTATGCAAAATGCATATACTGACATTTATTAAACACTTTTTACTTAAAACTTTTCTTGTTACCTAAAGCCAGATTGGCCCATGCTCTTCCAAAAAGAAGGTAATGTTTTGCCCATTTGATTGTTGGGTGATTTGAAAGAAACACAAAAAACTACTGATTATATAGGGTGGTCCACTTAAAAATAATAGCTCCTAGTTAACCAAAAGAATGTAAGTAAGAATGAGGCAGTGGAAGTAGGTCTTTCATTGTGTACTTGTTTGGGATTATTTGCATACACATTCGATGAGACAAACAACAATGATAAAACTTGGATTGGAAAGCAACATTCATATATGAATTCATTCAGCAAATGACACCCAAACTATCGTGAACGGGCGATCAGGCTACTTTTAAGTAGCCTATCTAGTACTTCCACAATACTTTGTTGAAGGTTTTGTGCCAGAAAAAACTTTTTTTGGTGCTTCTCTATGGTTACACCTATATGAAATAATACTGTTAAAAAGAAAATAATAAGAAACCTTTATGAAGTACTTACTTGTGATGGAAAAATACTGTTCACCAAAATTTACGGAAACTAATCCAGTAGTATTTTTTTTTTTACAAACTTCTACTTTTATCTGTAGCTGGAATTTCGCCGCCATTATCGTCATCATTATAGATTTTGTCACCGCTTAACTCCCCTTGATATACCTTTTCGTAAATAGAGATTTAAAATGGCGTCAAACCAGAAAAAAAAAACACGCTAATATTAATAAGTAATTCTTTTTTTTTTATTATTACTCAACATCTACTGGATAATTTTCTGTAAATTTTGGTGTACGCTAATATTTTTCAATAGAAAGTATTTCATAAAATTATCCGTTTAATTCATTTATAAGTGCAATATTTCATATGGGTGTAAACATAGAGAAGCACGCTTTTTAATACCAATGAGTCACCATTTATCACGGCTTAAAGCTACTCGAGGATAAGGGTTAATGAAATGGATTGATTGTCAGTTGAAACTATCTTGGTAGCCCCAATGGGCATTAATGATCTTTCAAATCATATTCTGAGATCATTTGTTGACATCTATGCAGACGACACAGCTGCCTATGGCAGCACTTCGAAGAGCATCGGTAATTAAGATATTGCTGATTCTCTTTTCTCTAATCTGGAGCACGTGCTGCAATGGGGAAAAAAGTGGCTTGTTACTTTTAACACCTCTAAAACCAAACTTCTCTCCTTTCACTGCCAATGCTCAGATCCTTGTTTTGCCCCAGTTGGAATGAACGGCTCTCTCCTTGAGGAAGCCGCTTTGCTTTCATAAGCTCCGAGGACTGATTTTCACTCCAGATCTAAAATGGAAGACTTTTTTTTTATGGCAGTCGTTCCAGACAAGGCATGAAGCCACTTGATGTAAGGGCTCCAAAAAATACCATTTAAAGGTCAATAAATAGCCAACGATAAGTGTTAGATGGATAGATTCCAAAAACAGCAATTCTTCCCCCTTTATCAGAAACATCGCTCATGGAATGTGAGGACTAAAGGACAAAATAAGGGAAGCAAGAGTTACGAGGCTGCCGGAAGTAAAGCCAAGGTCCACTTTCTACATTCCTTACATCCAATATGTTTATAAAGTTGCATCCCCTCATAATATTCACCATCATTCAACTGACAATCCATCCATATCATTAACATAATATTCACCATCATTCAACTGACAATCCATCCATATCATTAACATAATATTCACCATCATTCAACTGACAATCCATCCATATCATTAACCCTTTTTGGCCTTGAGTCCATTTTGGCCTTGATAAGTGGTGATTCATTAGTAAAAACATGAGATGATTGAAAATGATGAATTGAATGGATAAAATTTGATGACTTATGAAGACAATTTATGACAAGTATTTGTTGACATTGGATCTGAAGACGACCATGTTTTAGCCTGCAGGGAAGCAGTCACATGTTAATGCATTCCAGAGATGAGAAGTTCTTGGAAAGAAACTCTGTCCATGGAAATTCCATTTGATGTTAGGCACACGGAGGAAAAAAGGAAATTTCTTTTGTAGTTGCAAGTTCTTGTTGTGAATGTGTTGCAAGGAGAAACCAGAGATGGAGCTCAGTCGAGCACCTGCCATGGAAATAACGATAGAGTAGAGAAAGACTAGCAACGTCTTTTCTGCGAGAAAGGACTGTAGAGAAGAGAAGAGATCATCCCCCACTAGATTGCGAAGTCGATTTTGTACTCTGTCAAGATAAGAAAGAATGCTCTTAGCGGCACCTCCCCAGATGTGGCAGCAGTATTCCATTTTAGAACATATCTTACTTTTATACAGGTAGAGGATTGTATCATGAGTCAGATACTTTCTGGAGCGGTGGAAAGATCCAAACATTTTTCCAGTGACCTTAGTAACCGATTGTATGTTAGTCTTTCATTTTAGACCGGGATTCTCTTAAAATTTGGTTCTATCATGCACTAAAAATCTTGGGAAAGGTATGAACCCAAGATTCCAGCTCTATTGATGGGTGTTGGCGGAAGTATGCACTCTGTCGAGTGCCAATCTAGTCGATTTATCAATTTAATTATTTTGTGCACAGGCCATAGTAGCTGAAGAATTTGAACAGAGTTCTCTCCCTTGGATCAGCAGAGATGCATGTTTGAAATGGTCTTTATAATGTTTGTTCTCATTTACTTGCCTCCCCACGAGAGCAGAGTTAGACACAAGGTCGGGTTTTGATGTAGAGGAAAACCTAGCTTCTCAAAAAGAGACACTTTAGATGGGGACAAAAATAAAAATTGCCTCAGAATGATTTCTCCTTTACTGACCGAGGATAGAAAAGATAAAGTATAGCATCAGAACAGATACTACACTATGTTTCTAGCCAAAAAAGGCCAAAGAAACGTTTGTTTTCCCTAAGTAAAAGTAAATTCGTATGAAGCAGCATGGTACAAATTTTTTGATGGGCTTCATTCTGTTGTAGGAGAACACGGGAGAATGACACCGGTTGCTAAGGACGTCGGTGAGTTATTTCCCTTATTCTGTTATGCTGGGTTGTAAGTCCACTTTACATTTGTTTGTTTTTTGTTTTTTTTCCATTTTATTTCAGTCGAAGTTCTCACCAATCAAGAGGCCTCTTCCTGGAGCTAACACTTGATCTCTATATGAGATACATAGATATTCGAATATTCCATTAAAGTTCTCCTTTACCTCTCAAACATTGAGTTGGTAAAGAAGTGAAGAACATTAATTTTCCTCTCCTCAATTGACCAGTTAACTGTTATAGTATATCTTTCTTGTGGTCTCTTGGTCTTACCGGATTCCAGGACAATAATTCATCTAGTCTGGTGGAGTATCTATCTAAGTGTTGTTACTAGAGGCAATATCACTTGGAGAAGGTGCACCATTCCTCGTATAAGCCAGTGTGTAGCCATTCTGAAGGGATCTTATTTGAGCTTCGAATACTATGTTAATTGAATATTTGGTCAGGTTTCACTTGTAGGGCGGAGTATCCTCATGTCAGGTTGTCCTGAAAAACCCCTGTACAACATTGACATTGTTTTCTCCGATTCTTTCTAGTACGTGAAGGTTGCCAACATCCATAAATGAAAAGTGGAGTGGAGCTATGGAAGCGACTGGACACGAACTTGGCACACACTCCACTTCACCACAACTACTTCCCGTTAGTTTTCCTTAAGCTGCATCTATTTTCTTGTAACGGCAGCGTCGAGCATTAATAAATACCTATTTATTGGCCTCCCAACAAGGTCAGTGTTTTATGTGGGAAATATGTAGTTCCCCAAAATGGGGAACTATCGATTGGACAAAAATTTTTAAAATGCCACAGTCAAAAAGAAGTTAGAATGATTTTTCCTCCTCTGACCGAGGAGAGAACAGATACTACATTTTGATCCAAGCATGAAGGCCCGGGTAAAAAAAAGCAGTAAGAAGCCATGGATTAATTAAAGATGCCGTATTGGAGTTTTGGGGACAAACATATTGTGTAGATACTTTGTACGTTTCGATAGACAAAGTCCACTTTCTATTCTCCATTTATTTGTGAAAATCAGACCTTTCCTTTTAGTTACATATATAAAGCACAAAGATGTACGTTTGTGTAATATTGCGTAGATACTTTGTATGCACGGACCGACACACACGCAGACTGTTAAGTTATCCCCCTTTGTATTGAGATATAAGAGTTCTGTTCCTTTGTGATAAGTTCTTCCTTGCTTGTTGTTGTTGTTGTTGAAAAACAAAGATGGCGGTTTGGATAAACGGACCTGTGTCCATGACTGGATTTATGTAACGAGTAAACTAACACAGACATCTTTAAAATGGACCTTAGGTTTGCTTTCAGCAGCTTCGTAATATCACTGCCGTCTATTTATTCCTTTAAACTTCACATCCCATATTTCTGACAAAGGGGGAAGAATTGGTGTTTTCTGGGTCAGCTGTTGTTTTGAGTGAGTGGTATGTGGAGATTTTCAATCCCCTAAAAATATTTATCATCAATCTATCCATCTCATTAATCCTCATCCTCAAGTGGTTTTGGCCTTGGTAAGTGGTCACTCATTGGTAGAAAAAAGATGTTTCTAGAGAAGCAACCCAACCTCGACGGAAGAAAGAAAATGGTTTGCTGCTAAAACTCACAGACAGTGGTTGATGGCTTCATATTTTCTACAAGGCGTTGTTTCTCTATTTTCTGTTTATAATAATATATTTATTTAATTCATTGGATGACAAAGAGTGTGTCCAGAAGCAAGTGATTCTATCCTGGATTCTTTAATTTTGGTTTCTGACAGACCAATGATATGCCATTTAATATCACAGATCTCATGTAGCATGATCTCCAGGGCACCAGCATTGAGATCGTTTATAGTTCTTGGGTTATAGGTGCAAATATGAAGGCATTGTGAGTTTTATTTTCCTAGGTCGCACGTTTCATGCCAGTCTGAGGCTATTGACATGAACCCCTTCTCATTGCTGTCACAACAGTCTGGGGCTGCTGATGTGCCGTCTTAGTCACATGGTGAGGGTCCGGAGGTGGCCTCCTCTGGTCTGTAAAACTTTTATTGAACATCGTTTCATGTTAGTTTTAACAGTCTACTCTTTCCTGCTGGCTTAGGACAAAGTGTGGGGATATGCAAAATATGCGTTGAAGGCATAATACAAGAAAGCCGGTCGAAAAATAGACAAAAGAAAAGGTGGATAGGCAACGTTTGTGAATGGAAGAACAAGAACATAAACCAAGCGAACGCCTTGGCCCAAGATTGTAAGGCTTGGAGGACACTCAGCCATGTTAGTGCATATTCTGCAGCTAGCGGAGAAAACATTTAATAATAAATAAATAACATATTTATTTAAAGAAATAAAGGTTTATTTCCATAAGTCCCTATTTAATTGCTTCCATACAAGGGCAAAGACTTTTGTTTTCTTCAGCAAGACTTAGATATTGTGGGATGACGTCATAATGAACATGGCGTTGCCTCGGATGATAGCTAGAGAAATGCACTGGAACATCCAAGTGGTCTCTCAGGGTTCGTTTTTACAAGTGGCTATCATTCATCCACTGTTTCGTAGGAATCATGAAGTATCAGAACCAAGGACGCCAGACGTTTTGACTGAAATAGCCTGGAAAATTAAACGGTCAGTTAGTAAGCTGTATTTATTGATTTTAGGGGTCGTTGTTAATATGTCTAATAATATTAAACTTGTATCTTCATTCGTACGTACGTTATAACCATGAAAAAAAAGTAAAATTGTCCGATGGCCAAAGGTAAAATGAAAAATGTATTTGCAGACTAATTGATATTGGTGAGCATTAAAAATTAAGATTTTACCCATTTCAAAACAAACTGTTCTAAAATCGAATAAGACATCATAACTAGAATTCTATCGATATCATAGTACTTCTCCATATTAGGACCAAAGCTAACCCTAACGCTGACAAGTCGATTTTAGCTTGGGTCCTAATCTGGAGAAGCACCGATATCATCAACTTTAAAGTACATTAGTTTTATTTATTTGAATTGTTATGGACCCAAACATCGAGTGACATCGAGAGCAAGTAAGATTTGTAATTAAAAAAGAAATAATAATAATAATAATAATAATAATAATAACAACAAGCCGCGCGTGTGTGGTCCCCCTTTGTATGTGACTCGATGTGGCGAGTGTAAATGCAATAAATTTGGGCAATTTGGGGCATTTTTGACCCCCCTTTGACCCCATGGGGGCGCAAACCAGAATTTTTCTGAAGTCAAGGATGCTCATTTTATATCCAGAATAATTGCCTCTACATTTTGGCCAAGTTTCAGAAAAATTGAATGAATGGATCAAACGTTATGGGAGAAAAGGGTCATTTTTTGCCATTTTGGGGGCTTTTGACCCCCTGGGGCGCGAACCAGATTTTTTCCACGGTCAGCGATACTTATTTTCTATTAGAAACAATTGCCTCCACATTTTGGCCAAGTTTCAGAGAAATTGAATTGATGGATGAAAAGTTATGGGGCAAAAAATGTCATTTTTTGCCATTTCGGGGCCTTTTGACTCCCTGGGGGGCTAACCAGATTTTCTTTTAAAAATCGGAGAATGTCACTTTCTAACCGGACCAAAGTTACAACTTTATGCAAAATTTCAGAGAAATTCAATGGATGGTTGCGGAGAAAAAGACGGACGGACGGACAGACGGACGGACGGACGGACAGATGGACATGCCTCAAAACATAAGCCCCCCCCCCCGATTTTATAAAATCGGGGGACCAATAATAATAATAAAAGGGAAAAATGAAAAACTTATATCACTTTCATTTTTGTATCCATTTTATCTTACTTTCAACCCGCTTATATCCAATGCATTGGAATTGCCTCCTATAAATTAGTTACATATTTGAGGGATATTATGCTGTCAATTATTTTTACGATAAGACAGAGACAATTTATTATGTTTCCGAATTTTTGAGACGCGGATCAATAATTTGTCTTACTTGGATCATTCGGACTACTATTCTTATAACAACCGTGATGAGAATAGTAGTCCGAATAATCCAAATTATACAAAGAGATTATTCATTTTTTTGAAAGATTTCAATTGTTACAAAAGATAACTAAATTAAAACGTTTGTGTATTTATTGCAAAGATATATTTACAGTAAGAAGAAAGAGAAGACGGTGGGTAAACAACCGTGGAATTTCCACAGAGTCACGCTCTTTCCTGCAGACTACAACATGGTCATCTTCAAGTCCAATATCAACAAATACTTGTCGAGCCGTCCTTTTACGTAACCACATTTTGTTTATTCTGTCCATCGTTTATCCTCTCATCTGAATTTTTTTAATTTGTATTATTTGGATTCTTCTTCTCTGTAGACTACAACATGGTCGTCTTCAATTTTGTCCATTTCGTCGATCTTTTTCAATCCTCTCATAGTATTCTTTCGGAATTTTTTAGATGAGGATTGATCATTTAGATCATTAGGATTATTCGGACTACTGTTCTCACCTTGGATGTTATTCTCACAATGTTTCGGCGAATGTAACCTCAGACCTTCTACAGGTGCGTCTGGTCGAAATTTATTATGGATTCCCGAGTTTGACGTAAAGATTCCCGAGTTCCATATAAATATTCCTGAGTTCAATATAAAGCTTCCTGAGTTCCACAAGGTGCACCTGAAGAAAGTTGGAGGTGACATCGGTCGAAACGTTGTGAGAATAAAAAACTAAGATGAGAACAGTAGTCCGAATAATCCAAATAATCCAAAACTTCTCATAGTACTGTTTCATTATCCAACTGACAATCTCATCGACCCTTATCCTCGAGTGGCTTTTGGTCGTGATAAGTGGTGACTCATTAGTATAAAAAAAAAAACAATTAAAAAAACACACACTTACATGCACTGAACATGACAGCCATGGCAACTTTATACATTAAGTACTTGAATCGGCAATTTTTTGTCTGTAGGCCCAGGGTGGCAGCCAGGGTAGATCCGAGACAGATGATCATCGATAGAATACACAAAGCTCCGCACACAATGTTCGTTGCTAAAAAAGAAAAGAAAAGAAAAAATGGTTATCTTCTTTCATTCTATAATAAGGACCAATGTGTATTTATTTGTATAGTGGAGTTTCAGGACTAATCCAATCATGTTCCTAGGAAAATTCAACACGTGTCTAAACTTTTATATTTTAGGAACACTCTGTCTTGCTATAAACGGACGTTCTCATATATATATATATATATATATAAAGAGGTGTACTAAAAGCGAACTTTTAGGAAAGGTAAAACCCTATTGTGAAGAGTATACAGCTCAATATCCAGGATAGAGCAGGTAGAAATGAAGGAGAATGGAAAGGAATTAGAGAAAGCAAAAGCCAAATCAAAATTCAATTCAAAAGTTCAAAGCAAGGTATATTCCGCAAAAAGGCAATTTATTCAAGTTAAATTTTCCTTAAGCCAGGCTTTTCAAAGATCAAAATCTTATCATCAGAGGAAGTCGCTGGGATAGATAAGTTGGCAATGGCCAAGATTTAAAATTTGAAAAAATGAAATAAAAGTTGTAGGGAAAGAAACGCAGGGCAAAACTGTGCCAGGGTGCAAGCAAATGTCCGATTGCCAAAAAGTCCGGTGTCGAAGAGTCCAGCGGAGAGAATAAGATGTAGATAGGTAGGTCGTTAGATGCACGAGAAGTGATGAGAGAGGTTTCCAAGTTAAAATCCAAGAAGCCACAACTTCAGGTACGGCGAAAATAGAAAATCCAAAAAGGGTAAAAAGTCCAATAAGAGGTACATTCGATGATGCAGGCAGGCGTCAGAGGAGATTAAGATGGAAAATATTCGCCATTAAAGATACTTCCCGGGCAGAGATGACAAAGGAAAGTGTTTTGCTTTCTCTAATTCCTTTCCATTCTCCTTCATTTATATATATATATATATATATATATATATATATATATATATATATATATATATATATATATATTAGGGTTACAATGAAAGTTAAGCTGTTTTTTCTCAGCAGGCACTAAGTCAACTGTTTTAAAACCTAGTATATATTGATATCATAATCATATCTAACACTATTATTTTTACCATTTCAGAAACATTATCCCATATGAGTAATCAGGAAAGCGAACGTAAAAGAGTGTGTGATTTGCTAAATGCACTCGTCACACCAAAGGAGATTTCAAGAATAGTTGTAATGTCCATAAAGACTGTTTATAATGTAAAGAATAGAATGATTATAAACAAAACTATTACGAGGAAGTCTGGAAGTGGAGGAATCAACAAAAAACGTACCAGAGCTTTTATTAAAGGTCTCAAATCGAAAGGATCCAACCAAATCCATGAGAAAAATGGAAATTGAACTTGAGGTAGACAACGAGACTTAGAAATGCAGTAAAATATGATTTGAAGTTAAAAAAAATCTTACACAAGAACAACAAAACATTTGTTGACAACAGCTATGAAGGAAAATAGATTGTAAAAGTGGAATAAAATTATTACATGATTCAAGAAAAAGTCCTCCATTGTAACGAAAACGTAAAAGATGAAAAGCTCTTCACTGTCGATGCTGTTCTGAACCGCAGAAATGACAGATTTATCGCAAAATTGACAGCTGAAGTTAAGAGGAAATTTCGAACAAAACATCCTGCTAAAATTATGGCTTTTGCTGTTGTAGTTTCCGATGGAAAGAAAATGTCTATAAAACTCTACAAAGCTGATGAAAAGATCAATATTAATACTTACTACAAGATACTTAGATACCGGGTATTGCCATGACTTAAAGCAAACTACCCAGATGGTAATTATGTATGGACAAAGAATGGTGCTCCAGCCCACACAGCTACAAAAATACAAGATTTCTGAAAATCCAACTTCAGCAGTTTTTGGGAATTATGCTTATGACTGCCTTCTAGATCAGATCTAAACCATATGGAGTATGCTATTTGGGGCGTTTTAGAACATGCTACCAATGAAGGCAGTTATTGAGAAAGAAGAAAGACACATAGAATAAAAACATTTTCTATTATGTAAATTTTCTTGTGGTAAATAAATTCTCATGACTTTCAATCAACTAGTTGGTCATACATCGTCTTTCAATCTCTGCCTCAAAATATTATAAATTTTGCTTCCTCACCCTGTATATATATCAAGTGTGCACGAAGACAAGCAAACATGTAAGCAAGCAAGATATAGAGAATGTTTGTAATGTATTGTGTAATGATGATGACAAGAGTTGGCTTTTTTATAAAAATGGGTTATTCAAATATAGGTTAGAGATTGGAATGCAAGCTCTCGATCATTTTTGGAATTCGAGGCTGATTTTGTTTTTACAGGTTGTTATTTATAAAACTCGGTAGGTGAAATCATAAAATAAACATTGGGGTTCGCTGGTTAGATAGTAATGTGTAAAAACAAGAACAGATTGTGATAAATATGGTTAGCCGATCAGAAACGACGGCAGAGCAAAGATTGACACAGGGTAGCAATGATGTTGCTTGCTTTACCCTCCGATAGGAACTAACTTCATATAAAGAAATGGGTGTGGGGGTAATGTAAGATAATGTCGACATACATCAGCAACAAAAGTTTTTTTCTTTTGAGTCTTCATTTGTGATCAAATCTTTCAAAGTCTTCTTACGTTTGAAATGGCATTCTCATTGATAAACACATCTTAAGAATAGCCACCCATTTCTATTGATGTTTATATATATATATATATATATATATATATATATATATATATATATAGGAGTATTAGAAGGCTATCACAATGCAAAAAAATGGGAATTTGTCAGTGTTGTGAAGTAAGACAAAGGCAAGTGATTTTTTTTAATATATATTTAAAAAAAATAATTTTGTAATTTTTTTATAGCAAATCTTACTTGATTAGGCAAGACATCAACACTGTGATGTAATGTGTGTGAGGAAGATCTCTTTATCAAATGGTGGGTGTTTCAAATCTCAAAAACATGTGCGGAATGGCAATATTGCTTATTATATAATTTTGTTTGCTACATTTACTGCGTGCTACACACAATCTGGCCAGGGTATAAATCAAAACATATTTACCCGTTAATCATAAAAATAAATTTGAAAGAAAATTATCAGAAAAAACAAATAAATAAATACCGTTAGAATAAAATAAAATAACAATAGTATATAATATAAATAAATATTAAATAGATAATATTAGGGAAAAAAAATAATTGAAAACCGCTCTTAGCTGTTACTCCTATCACTACTTCCCCCTTTCACAAAAAATATATATTTAAATAGTTAATTTTATTCAAACAAATATAACACTTCATCGGTTAAGTCAAATATGAAATATTGAGGAAAAAAAGCATTTAGTTATAGCTTTATTCCATTTGCTGCAGATATTAATATTTACTGCATTATAAGCAATATTGCCATTCCGCACATGTTTTTGAGATTTGAAACACTCACCATTTGATAAAGAGGTCTTCCTCGAAATATATTATGGAACACGGTCACACACATTACATCACAGTGTTTAAATTTTGCCTAATCAAGTAAGATTTGCTATAAAAAAATTATAAAAAAACTTTTAAAAATATATATATAAACAAAATCACTTGTTTTTGTCTTACTTCTCAACGCCGACATATTTCCATTTCTTGCATTGTGATAGCCTTCTAATACTCCTCTATATATGTATTACACACAATGCTTCAAGCAAATTATCTCTCCTTATTATATATATATATATATATATATATATATATATATATATATATATATATATATATATATAGAGGCTCCCGCGTTTCATCCTCGGGGGGAATCTTCAGGCTAAAATGTATATATATATATATATATATATATATATATATATATATATATATATATATATATTCTAATTAGCTCAAGTAGCAGCTACGTGTAATAAGTTTACCCATGGAGAGTTAGAGAAAATACTACTACTAATACTACTACTACTACTACTAAAAATAATAATAATAATAAAAATATTAATTATAGTAGTTAATATTACGATGACAAAAGAGTTAATTTGTTATGAAAGTGGGCTATTCAAATATAGGTTAAAGATTGGAATTCAAATTCTCTGTCGCTTTTGGAATTCAAAGCTTAGTATGTTGCTGACATGTTGTGAGTTATGAAATGTAGGGTTTCAATTGTAGAATAAAAATTTGTGCTTACACGTATGGATTGTTTTTTTAAAAAAAAAGAATGCATAAAACAAAATCAGTTTTGATAAATGCGGTCAGCCGGTCGAAAGACGAAGGAACAGAGATTGGCACTGAGTCGCAGGGACGTACTCTGCTTTGCTCTCCTGGTGGGGCCCAGCAGGAAACCAACGGTACATAAAGAAATTAGTGTGGGAGTAAGATAATGTGGACGTAGATCAGCAATAAAAATAAGGGACTTTTTTTGTTTCTAGTCTTTATTTGTGATCAAATGTGTCGGGATATGATAGGCAAATTTATCAGGCAAAGAAAACGAGTAAATGCTGATTTTCAATTTTTGTGACGCAAAGCTATTTGAGGAATACTACAAGCTTTTGTATGCGGTAAAGAACTTAGGAGGCACAATGTTACAAGTTTACCCAACCTTAATTTTAAGACGTCTGATAGCAAAGTCGTTAATGATATACAAAATAACATTACTTAATATGGGTATACATACAACGAATTAAGAAAGGTTCTTAAACATAAATCTATGTTGTATCTTCCTTTTTTCACTGTCATATAGGGTATTTAAAAGGAAGTCAAAAGTTTGGATAATGATAAATCAACATTATGTATTATCTGGATTAAGTTACTGAGTTCGATATATAGATTCACAAGTTGGAAAAGATACACCTGAAGAAGGTCGGAGGTTACATCGGCCGAAAACGTGAAAATAATAACAAAAATGAGAATATGTATTATTTGGATTATTCGGACTACTGTTCTCATCTTGAGTGTTATTCTCACAACGTTGCAGCCAATATAACCAACTTTCTTCAGATGTATCTTGTTTAACTCGGGAATTTTTCTGCGAACTCGGGAATCTGTACGGAATTTCAAACAGAACCATAGGTCTTGGCATAACGGATAAAGTACTAAGTAAAATTCAGTTCTTCGTGACACTCTTCTGGAGGTTGAAGGTTCAATCCTCAGTGCAGGCAATACTAAGAATACAATTACAAATTACTTAAGCCTTATACTCGGTCATGGCTGACGGAACGAGAGCTTGCTACCCCCGTGGATTAAAGTCTTATGCACGGTATGAAAAGAAACTGGAATCTTAGGAAGATCTCCATCATTCCATCAATCATAAGAGCAATGAAAAAGAATTTCAAAAACTACCTGGCGAATATACCCGGTGAACCGAGTGCAAGAGAGGTTCAAACAATTGCGCTTAAAGAGATGGCTAGAATCCTAAAAAGATCTCTCGGTTGGGATCTCTGAAATAGTGGATGAACAAAAACAAAAAGATAAGAAAATTGAAAAAAATGAAAAAGAATTTCGAACTGAACAATTTATTTAATTAACGCCATGAGTAGCAGAAAAAAGTGTTAATTATTATTATGTTATTTTTAGTTATTATCGCCCGTTGTAAGGATCGAACCTTCAGTCTCCAGAAAGCTGTCACTTAGAACTTATTGTGGATCAATGCTTTTAACCGTCGCGCCATGAGTCCGTGTAGACTTTAATTAAATAAAGGGTTATTTTATTATTTTATTTCTCATTTTTCGTCTTGTTTTAGGTTAGACGTTTCATGAATAACTTCCAACTTTTCCTGTCTGTTGCCATTTTGTTTGTGTCGTCTGCCAGGGTCAGGTCGTCATCAACTGATCCCCTCCATGTCTTAAGCGGCCTACCACATAGCTTTGGGGCAATCGACGTCAATGTGGGACACACTTTGGGACGTTTTGGATAACTGACGGCGAGCGACATGGCCATATCAGTTAAGACATCGTTATGCGACATACTTTCTCATGGAGACCTGTAGAGTGAGACCGGCCATTTTCTCCATCCGATGCGCTGACGTTTTGTCATTAACCATGTTTCGCAGCCGTACAAGAATCTTTCATTTGTGCTGATTATATTTATTTACCTGTATTTCGTCTGTTGAATTCTATTATCCGAAATAAGAAGCGCCAACATTCGCAGGATGCCGACCGGGTTCCCCCATGTTGGCTATCAAAGGAGCCTCTGCTGATCATGCACTTTGATTTTTCTTCTGAGCCTCATGGCTTTCATATTTCATGGTTTTGTTGGTGTATATGGCAAGACTAGGATCAGGCTTATTTTACCTGTTTACTTATTGTACATGTCAGTATTTTTTCAATGGTTTATAATTGGGAAACCAAGTGTTTCCGTATCTATATGCACATAAAGAACATAATCTCAAAGTTATACCATCGATTTTCCAAACACTGTGTTTGTATATATATATATATATATATATATATATATATATATATATATATATATATATATATGATAATTATGGAAATAATATTCCAACGTGATAGAAAATGGAAAAGGAAAAAACGAAAATTGTTTATATATTCATCAACGTTTCGTATTTATTTCAAGACTTTCTCAAGATGACTGATTTGAAGATGCCTAATTTAACTTCTATGTTATTCTTCAAATCAGTCATCTTGAGAAAGTCTTAAATAAAGACGAAACGTTGATGAATATAAAAACAATTTTTTTTTCATTTTCCACACACACACACACACACACACACACACACACATATATATATATATATATATATATATATATATAAAACGGAGTTTGAATTACCTACTAGACACCATCCTCGAGTGTCTTCAGTCTCTCTGTACAAGGGTTTGTCAGGCCAACCTGACATGAGGATACTTCAGACTAGATGTATTCTTGTCATGGAATCCGGTAAGACCAAGAGACCGCAAGAAAGATATACTATAACATAATTAACTGGTCAATTGGGGAGAGGAAAATTAATGTTCTTAACTTCTTTATTAACTCAACGTTTGAGAAATAAAGGAGAACTTTAATAGAATATTTGAATATCTATGTATCTCATATAGAGATCAAGTATTTGCCCCAGGAAGGGGCCCCTTGATTTTAAAGAACTTCAACTGAAGTAAAATGAAACAAAAAAATACATTTATATATATATATATATATATATATATATATATATATCAGTGTTAGTTTGTCATAGAAATCGATATGATAACATTCAAATAATTTTCAATAATGGTTAAATTTTCAAAGAACTATAAGACACCGTTGAAATTTTCCTTCGATTCCTATCTGGGGTCACTAGGGACAACTATCGGTTAGGTCCATAAAATACCTGAAATATAATAGAGCGTAAAGAAACAAAATTAATTTTTATAAAATAGATTTTCCTTGTTTTATAAAACAAAAATAAAATTAAACAAAGAATATCTCAGTGAATTGTGTATTTAAAATTTTTTTTAAACATCTAAATAATTATTTTGAAGTATTTTTTTAAAAACATCACCGCGCTGACATTTTTTTATTACTTAACCTCATATTGGAAATGTTATTTTTAACTTTTCTTTCAAGGCAAAAATTGTAAACATGATAATATATATTTTTTTCCCTAAGAAACCTTCTGAATAGCAATATATCTTTATATGGGTAATGCCGTCGGCCATTAATTCATTATCATGTTATTCTTAGTTATTATCGCCTGTAGTAAGGATTGAATCATGAACCTCCAGAAGACTGTCAGTTAGAAATGATTGCTAGCCAACGCCTTTATCCGTTGCACGGTGGATTAAATAAAGGGCCAATCAGTTTTCTAAATACTATCTATACACGAAACTGATATGCCAAAAAGCATCATCGCATGCAACACAGAATGTTAAAATAATTATTTTGAAAATCCTTTTTGTGCTAAATATATTAATGACGTTGCGTGGGTGTCGTGTTTGGGTGGGACTTAATCACCATTGCAGCAGCCTCTCCCCCCCCCCCCCCCGTCCCCCGAATACTTACACACCCACTCTTTTCATCTTCTCGGTTGAACATGGATAATCTGTTGAAAATAAAGTAAGTAGCAGAAACGAAAACATCTCTCATATCGCATGTCACCAGGCTGGATGCTGAAATCAGCCACCGCCCGAAAGGAGAGTAATTCTGTTGCCGTCTTCGCAATTACCCAGGAATCTCTCGTAGAGAGAAACTTTACAGATTGGAACTCTGCCTCTACACGCTCTAAAACAGATTTCCGCCTAAGAGTATGATTCTTTTTCATTTTATTTTTATTTTAGATTTTTTAACGATATCAGCAATCATTTGTGACCGTATGCTAGTATACATAACGAACGAACATATACTACACTGCCTCCTAAAGGAGGAGGTACTGCCTTGGAGGATGGTATCACGATAAACGAACATATACTACACTACCCCACCCGAAAGAGGAGGTAATGCCTAGGAGGATGGTCTCATGATAACAAAACAGATACTACACTACACTCCCCTCTCCTAAAAAAATGAAGAAGGTAATTCCTAGGAAGATGGTATCATGACAAGAGAACAGATACTACACTGCCCCCCTCTCCTAAAAAATGGAGAAGGTAATTCCTAGGAAGATGATATTATGACAAAACAACAGATACTACACTACACCTCCCCCCCTCTCCTAAAAAAATGGAGAAGGTAATTCCTAGGAAGATGGTATCATGACAAGAGAACAGATACTACACTGCACCCCTCAACTAAAAAAATGGAGAAGGTAATTCCTAGGAAGATGATATTATGACAAAACAACAGATACTACACTACACCCCCCTCTCCTAAAAAAATGGAGAAGGTAATTCCTAGGAAGATGGTATCATGACAAAAGAACAGCAGATACTACACTACGCCCCCCCCCCCCAAAAGAGGAGGTAATGCCTGAGACGATGATATCATGACAACAGAACAGATACTACATTACACTCCACCAAAAAAAGGAAATACCTAGGAAAATGGTATCATGAAAACAGAAAAGATACTACATTACCTCCTCCTTCCAAAAAAAAGAGGGGGTAATGCCAGAGAGAATGGTATCATGACAGCAGGACAGATACTAAACGACTCTCCCCCCCCCCCACCATAATTGAGCATTAAAGATAGTAATTAGTAATAGACAGTATAGTAAACTGAATTATTAAAAGAAGTAAGAGAATAGTTTCAGCTTTAGACAGACAGATACTAAATCTCCATTAGCAATGGATTTTGATCTTTGTTGCACAAGAAATTCTGCAATCCACTTTATTTTGTTTAGCAAAAGCTTAGTATTTGCAAATTAAGGAATATTACATTATGCGAAGTGGAATTAAACAAAGAAAAGTGTAGCAAAGTCAGAGACAAGTGTGTAAAAATAATGTAAAAAAACGGTATTTTTTCATATAAGGCTAGAGGAAACATAAGGTTAGAGTAGTGGAAAATTCCATTAGAATTTAACAGACTAGAGTTATGACGTCATGAAAGTAAGTACGTGGCTGAGAAGATCGATTTTGCCTTTTGGATGTACGACGTCAAAGTGACTAAACGTCCTTTTCGAGGTGCGCCACTCGACGGGGATGAGTTGAAAAATTTCAGCTCATCCAGATGTGTGACACACACATCTGGATCAGCTTCCCCCGTCTTTCAAACATCAAAAAGAATTTTCATGAACAGAGTTTCTTTCTAAGAACTTCCCATCTCTGCAACATATTACCATGGGTCTGTTTCCCTGCAGGCTGCAACATAGTCGTCTTCAAATCCAATGTCAACAAATACTTGTCATAAACCGCCCTCATAAGTAATACAATTTTATTTATTCCGTTCATCAGTTTCAATCCTCTCATAATATTCTTCATCATTCAACTGTCAATCTATCCATCTCATTAATCCTTATCCTCGAATGGCTTTTAGCCTAGATAAGTGGCGACTAATTAGTAGCCCACCTTCCTAAAATAAAACCCTTTCTTTAAAGACGTCACTTCCTTACAAAAGGGGGAGGATGAATTTATTCCCTGTTGTCTGAGGTTTCCTCTTCTGTAAGGGAATGCTAAAGTGGCCGATCAGGCAATTTTTTTAAAGGCGGATTAGGGTGTCCTCTTTTGGGGAGCTGGAATAATTAATCCTGATCGATATTTTATTTTTGCTTAGTGATATTGAAAGGAGGTAGGAGTAGTTTCCCCCACATTCATAAGTCTATCTTCTGTCACTCATTAACATCCATAAAATATTTAGTAACAGATTCACTGTTCTTTTTTTTTTTTAACATAGTTCACCCCAAACAAGGCAGGCCGCCATTGTAGACGTAAGGGGCTACTGAGAAAAAAGAAAAGGGGAGAAGATAGGGGGCGGTCAACCTAGACTGGGATCTGCGCAGCAAGATGTCTGTTTACATTAGTTTTAAACTTCTGCATGTCTGTACTGTCGGGGAAACAGGGGGCAGGAAGGGAGTTCCAGAGGCCAACAGTACGAGGAAAGAAGCTATTTTAGTAGAAGGCTCTCCGACATCTGGGGACCTCCACAGTGAATGAATGAGATTTAGTTGATTGTCGAGTTAGTCTAGTGAATTTACGTCGAGGGGGCACCAGAGTAGCCAATTCATCGGAGCATAATCCATTGAAGTATTTGTAAAACAAGCACAAGGATGCCACATTGCGGCGATGAGACAGAGGCTGGAGCTTGGTTGACAGCGAGGGACCTATTAGGTTGGCGATTCTTTTTTGGACCTTGTCAAGGAGGGAGAGACTAGTAGATGATGCGCCAGTCCAGATGTGACAACAATACTCCATGCATGGGCGGATGGTGGCTTTGTAGAGATACAGGATAATGCCAGGTGTGAGGAGTTTACTAGCACGGTAGAGGGAGCCAACCTTCTTTGCGGCAGCCTTGGTAATGTCTTCAATGTATTTGTTCCAATTCATGTTACCTGTGAAGGTTAAGCCGAGGAGTTTGAATGATGAACTCTCAGGTAGGGTGTTATTTGCCATGACAATCGGTGGTTGCAAAGGTTCCTTCTAATTATTGAAGGAAAGGAGCTTTGTCTTTGCGGCATTAAAAGTTACCAACTATTTATGGCCCCAATCCACTACTTTTAGTTGATTCATAATAGGAAATCATATAAAAATGTATTTTGTATATTACAATGATAAAAATATAATACATTTATTTATATTGAAATAATATAATAATTTCTATTCAATAAAAACAAAGAAATTTAGAATTTGAACAATGCCTAAATGTGTTATGTGTACACAGTGTATAACTATAGTTGGAAAAAAGGCTCTCTCTAAATGTCTGTGTGAGCCAAAGTTACAACGAAAGGTAAATTTCTTGACCAAACAAAAATGAAAAAACCTAAATAAATTGAATTTATTATCAGTTTCCAGTGAAAAGTAACAATTTAGAAGTATATTAATAATAAAAAAAATAAGAAAACACGGCTTTCCATTCGATTATAAGAATAGCAGATTGACAGAATGACATTAATGAACACAATCTTTTGCTTATTTAAACAAATGCTTCATTTCATATGTAAACAAACGAACTTTGATGATTTGTCATATGTTCTAAGACAGCTTTAAATAAAGAGAAATCAATGTAAGACTGGAAACTCTAACTTTAATGCAATGTCTTAATCGCTGGCGGCCATGCTGTAATTCCCTATTATTTTCTTTCGCACATGACATCTATAAAAAGGAAATACGTTTGACTTAATTTTATTCATAAAAAAATTGTGGTGTCTGCGTTTATTTTCACACCTATAAAAAGGAAATAGGTTGCACTTTATTTTATTAATAAAAATATTGTGGGTCTGAATTCTCACTTGACATCTATAAATAAGGAACTTTACTTTTATTCTATTTATAACAATAATATGCTTATTATTAGGGGTGGGACGTAATGGGTGAAAATTTCAGATTCTTGCGAGTAGTATTTTTTTTTTAAAATGGTCCTAAATTAAAGTACTATATCAGATTTAACCATCTATATCTATTCATAGCTTTTGAGGATGTTTTAGGACCTGCAATGTCGCATGAAACCACTTTTTCACCGAAAAATGATGGATTTTGAGTCCCGTGGAGCCCTAACGGCTAGTTTTGGCCTGCACCTTCTGAATTTTGCAAAATTTTCAAAATGTTTGATTGTTTAGTGTTATTTATGTATAAATGAACACAAAAAAATACTACTCGCATGAATCTGAAATTTTCACCCACTACGTCCCACCCCTATTATTATTTTAATAGTCCGAAACAATTTATCTTGTTTTAACTACGTATTGTATGTAATTCTGTCACAATTATATTATACTCCCATCCTGGCAAAAATATGCGACCAGAGGGAGCATATATTTGCGAATTAAATAAAGAGACATTCATGTGTTATTAATTGTAAGGAACCAAACTAAATTTAATTTATTATCAGCTTCCAGTGAAAGGTAAGAATTTAGAATCATCATCATCATAATCATCATCACTCCCTGGTTTCTTTCCACCTTTTTTATCCCTGGCTAGGCATGGCCAAGTAGGACCTAGTTGGCTGTCGAGGTAGTTTCTCCATCGGGCTTTTGGCCTTCTTCTAGGTCTTTTCCATTACCTTAAGGTCCATTCTGTCGCTCTGTATGTCCACCTGTTGTTTGTAGATCTCAAAAGGTGACCTGCCCATTTATGTTTTGCCATTCGTATGGTGGTAATGATGTCATTTATTCCAGTTTGCTGTTTGATCCATGTGTTTCTTTTTCTTTGCATTGTGTCACTCTTAGCTTTTCTAATGCTGACTAATGTTACGTTACCATATGTCATAACAGGCATAATGTATTCATTTAACACTTTCTCTTTAATGTTCATAATGGGCTTTCTTTAGAAAATATATCAGTAAAAAAACGATGTAAAAAACACTGCTTTCCAAGCTTTTAAAAAGAAAACATTACAAGTTCATTCCTATTTCAGTCACCTAAATTATTTAGAATGAAATAAGTTTCAGATTAGTTAAATAATTAACTATTTTTCTTCTTTCATTCCTTTTCAGTGAGTGTGAGTGTGTGTTGGTGACCCAAAACAACCAATCATTATCAGCATCACATCCTTTAGGAAATTGCTGCGTTAACTAAATGAAACACAGATAGTGCATCTAAAGTTTACCAAATTTTCATTTCATTACTTCATCAGCTTTTTTATTTTATTTTCATAGGACTTTCAGAGTTCAGTACATTATAGCATCTTTCGGTCGAGTTGGTAACAATAACACTTGAAAATTAAAATATTTCAGATTTGTATTAAATTTGATCAATGGGAAGTTGTGCCCGTTTAATGCTTCCTAAAATCTTTTTAAAATACTCCAAAGAAACGGAAAGTTGGAGAATATTTATTAATTGTGGTCTTAATACCTATTGCTAAAATTTCACAAAAATCGGAGGTATCTGAATTTTCATGAAGGTTTTTACCCCGTCTTTGTATACAACTAAATTAAAGTAAATACAGCCTCACATTTAGACCCCTTACGCCTAGCAGTTGTGTTCCAAAATCCATTATGATCGGTTAATTAGTTTAGGAGTGAATCCTATACATAGACATATTTAAACATATACATATTTATCAGGGCCGGCGAGACATTTATAAAAGTGGGGGCCGTCCATGTTTATATAGATATTCCTACCCGGCATCGTCTGCTAATGTATTTACTGCCGATTAGTTTTGCTTTTCTTTTTTTGAAACTATGCCAGTTTCACCCCCTAAATTTTAAAGAAAGGGGAGTCTGTAATACATCTGCAATAGAGGAATACAGAGTTAAATCCCCTTTTTTTACCAAGATATTATTTTTCTCTTCCAAATAAAGGGAAGTAAGCCTGTAATGAGCAAATAATGAGTTACGTTTTTTAGCTTTAAACGTCGACTATACAAAAATAAATCCGACCAGATAAATCATTTTTTTGTGGGTATTAACTCGAATTACAATTTATTGTTTTTAACAACATGGACCAACGTTCAAAAAATAAAATGGCTATTTAGAATGAAATATTGATTTTGTAGGAAGGAATGCGTATCAATGACAAAAATCGAGAATCCGACTGACTTTACTTTCTTTTAGACAAATGATCTCATCTTCAAAGCCTTTTTAGTGAATCCAATCGTGAATGAATGATTTACTGTGTTCATTACACAGCAATGACAATCTGAAATATTTGAATTTTCAAATAGGAGGTTTTGTCCCTATAATGCTACCTAAACACTTTTTTAAATACTCCACAGAAACTGAAAGTTGGAGAATATTTATTAATTGGTGTCTTATACCTATTGCTAAAATTTCGCAAACATCGGAGGTATCTTAATTTTTACCAAAGGCTTCCACTCCCTCTTTGCATATAACTAAATTAAATTAAATATAGCCCACATTTGGACCCCTTACGCCTAGCAGCTGTGTTCCAAAATCCATAGGTATCAGTTTATTAGTTTAGGAGTGAATCCTATACATAAAAAGATATAAACATATACACATAGCTAACTTTATATAAATAGAGATAATCTTATATTCATAGAAGCCATTCCGGCTTTTAGACTAATGATCTCATCTCCCAGTGAATCCAATGTTGACATTATTCTGCTAGTGTCATATCTTAAAGGCCGATAATGTATAACGTGTTCACGTTTGGCTGAGTTTGTTTATTTTTTCAGTTTGCCCAATGAGGAAAGGCCATCTTGTCTGGCAACCAATGGTAGGTGCCCCACCCACCTCGGGGGGTGGAACAGATGTGCTTGCAATTCACGAAACAGCAACACCTGAACTTAACACAATATTGTTCATAACTATTTACCTATAAAATAAAGCTGTTGTCATTACCTACTTACTTATCTATGCTCACCTCGTAAACTGGTTCTAACTTACAAAAATAATACTCTCTTAGTCTTTTTGGCTAGGATCATAGTATGTCAACCGGGTGACAGCACGTATCAATCATGAGCATCCTCTACTACTAACCGTAACTTATGTAATTGATAACATTGGACCGCCATGAGACAGGGAGAGACGAATGGTGTTTCTCGTGATCTTTGCCGTAGCTCGAATGGTAATGTGGACATCATATCTGTGCGAATCTCGAGAGGTTGAATATTTTTCTGATCAGGATCTGATTGCGTTCTTCAAGCATCAGCTGAAGGTCAAATTCAGATGTGATAGAAAAAGATTACATTTCTGTCTAACAACCGATGGTAGGTGTCCCAACCGGGTGGTGGAGGTAACAGACATGCAATTCACAAAACAGCAACACCTACACTTAATCCAATATTGTTCTGAACTATTCACCTATCAATTAATACTGTTTTTATTACCTACTTACTTAAATATGTACACGTCATAAACTAGTTATGATTTATTAAAATAATAGACTTGTTGCTTCAATTGTATCCTTATTTCCATAGAAGATGCTCAACTGAATTCCAATCTCTGCTTCCTCCTAACATTCACAGCAAGAACTTTTTTTCTTCCTTCATGCTTTCCTGCAGAAGACAACATGGTCGTCTTCGAATTCAATGTCAAAAATACTTGTCATTAGGGGTGGGACGTAATGGGTGAAAATTTCAGATTCATGCGAGTAGTATTTTTTTGTGTTCATTTATACATAAATAACACTAAACAATCAAACATTTTGAAAATTTTGCAAAATTCCCCGTCACTTTTTGACTTGGGCCTTCCACTTTACGGTCATAAATAATTAAGTTGGTATGCATGTGTTTAATTTTATCTAATTAGCTTATCTATTAATTGATTGTTTTTTAATGTTTCTTTATCTATCAAGAGTATTCCATTCTGCTTCTAACGAGCCATCAACCACTACCAGACGGTCATTTTAAACTAAAATATGTCCCAAACAGTGATTTTTCCCCAATATGCTCAAATAAGGTAATTTGAGCCAAGATGCCAAAAAATTGAAATATTTTGAATTTTTCTTTTTATATCACCAAGAGAATTCCATTCCGCTTCTAACGAGCTCTCAACCACTATCGGACGATCATTTTTAATCAAGATATTGAATTTATTCCCATATTTGGCATTCTGGACGCAATGTGCCCCCCCCCCATCCCCCACACTTTTTAGGACCCCCCACCCACCCCCACACACACTTTGCCTCTGACCAATGAGTCGCACCATCTGTCACCAAAGCCCTGGAGGGATTTTACATACAGCACTTGGTATTCTCAAATGGTCACTCATACTGACATTGCTTAATTTTGGTGATCTTTTGGGTCAATATAATTAAAATAGTGTATAATGCGCAACTCAGCAAATCCCGGACAAGGTGAAAGCAATCTGGAAGCCAAACCATCCTACATCAGTTTTTGTATATGGAAGTAACGCCTGAACTTTTACCAAAAGATTGGAGAAAAAAATTTATGGTGTGTACACAAGAATGCTAAGAGCTGCTCTGAACATCTTCTGGAGACAGCACCCCACAAGGGAGCAATTCCTTAGATCTCAGCCTTGATCAGAGAGAGAAGAACCAAATCTGCTAGTATCTTTGCTAGCGATGTTCTTTTGTGGATGCCAAAACAGGAATGTTGCTTATTTGGGAGACCGCACAGAACCTACATCAAACAATTAACAGAAAACTCACTATGCACCTATGAAGACCTACCTGGGGTGATGGAGGATAGACTGAGATGGTGTGAGAGAGTCAAGAAGATCCGTGACACTATCATGACTAGATGATGATGATGATGATGATAATATGAAACACCTTTGCATAAAAATAAGTTAAATTAAAAGCATCAAAATAAATTAAACTAAAAAATGTGTGCTATATTTATTTTTATTTAGTTTTATGCAAAAACAGCAAAGAGGAAAAATAAGGTCTTCATGAAATTTCAGATACCTCCGATTTTGATAAAATTAGTTTACAATTAATAAATATTCCATATATAAGCACAATCTTCGATTTGAAAACTCAAATATTTCCGATTTACATGAAATTTAATTTAATTCGAAAAACAATGGTTAGTAATATAAAAAATATAAGTAAATGTGTAATTATCAACACCCGTTCTACATCAAAGATTAAGGTCGTCTAAATCGACCGAATTATCGGTTGACTTGAGAGATCCGTCTATGTTATTATTTTTACTAGTTTGTTTACATTCTTATCCAGTATTCCATTTAATTTCCCATTTTAAACTCTCTTACACACACATACGCAAACATTCAATGTGATTGAAGATTGGAGGGAAGAATATGGGCACAATCTTCCGTTTGAAAATTCGGCAAACTAGAAGAATACCCGACTCAACGTCAGCAGCAAACGGTGTTCGGTCAGATTTAGTTCCTGATATTAAACTTCATCCATAATATTACTTCCGGCGAGAGTTTCAGTTTCACAAATTTATTAATTTATTTATTTAAATTGTTAGGTGAAAGTACAGAATAGTCAACAAAGCCCCCTCCCCATGTTAAGAATCGCTTTCTAAATAATAACGTTATTATTTCAGCATGGTCGGTAAACTGCAGAAGATTATTTAGAAAGGCATTCTTAACATGGGGAGGGAGGGCTTTGTTAACTATTCTGTACTTTCACCTAACAATTTAATAAACAAATTTATAAATAAAAATTAGTACAAAACTTGGCAAACCAGAAGAGTAAGCGACCCAAAACAGAAAGTTTTTAATATCAGGAACTAAATATGACCGAACACCGTTTGCTGCTGACTTTGAGTCAGGTACTCTTCTGGTTTGCCGAAAATTCAAATATTTCTGATTTGCATGACATTTGATTTGATTTGAAAAAAAAAGACATAAATAAACATACGTGAAGTTATAAATATGAAGAAGTGTATTTTTGGCTGCGATAAACTCCGAAGAAACCATCGTAAAAAAAGATAATTGATTGTCTGTTTTTATTTGTTATTTTTTCGGCAAAATTGCAAAGTAAGTGAGCGTCTTCCAAATAAATCCATGTCAACAAATTAGCTATTTTTGTGATTTTTGTTTAACTCCAATTGAAATAAGAAGAAAGAAGGGGAACAAAGTTAAATGTTTGTTGGTAAGACATAGACGCGGTAAGACATTGTTCTTATTTGTGAGATATTAATGATGTTTCATTTTTGTAATCTACCTATCACCTGACCTTTGCACTCCTTTGTCAATTAGTCTATTAGCTGTTTCCGACTGGTAGTACAAGACCCCTAACTCTTAGATAGTGCTAAAGGCGGCTGCTCTATCAATAGTTGTATATCGGAGTAACTGTAGTGCCATGTCACGCATGGAAAGGGAACCTGCATTTACCTCCGGCGAACTTTCCCGAGGCCACAATCCCATGGATCAAGAATCGGCTGATAGTCTACTTATATGAGCTTACTGGCATCAAACAAACAACCACTTTGCCCACCCCACTCTATCAAATAACTACAAATGACAATACAAAGAGAAAGCAACAAATTCAAACAAGACACTAATCAAAAAAAAAATGTAATGTAAACAAACATCTCGCTGCACCAATATTCACTTAGAATGGCCCCTAATCCACAGTAGCCTCTTACATCTCAGTGGCAATATGCCGTGTCTGGGGTGAATTAAATTAAAAAATAAAATTTAAAAATACCTATTCTATATTGAATGTTGTAAAGTGAACAATGATTAATAAAATGATAAGACAACTTCACGAGTGTATGCGTGTTCGCGTTTTCCTCGCGACTACGTGACTTAGCTAATTACACGTAAATGATTTAAAATCTTATTTCATTTTAGAAAGGTTTTTGGCAAACGTAATGAAAGAGCACTCAATATTTCGGTGCTTTCCAGACGCCCATTGTCTTCAGCTCTCAAACTCACTAACACACAAAACAATTGTTTATTGCAATTTACTGCTATTACATACTTCAAATGGTTCTGAAATGAAGGAATATCGAAAGATTAACATTATTGAAAAAATCTTTTAGCCCTTTGCACGTACACTTGCTATTTTTTTTCAGATTTCACAAACTATAATCTTTTTCAAATCAATATGGAAAATAAAGGTTTTAAATAATTGTTTCTTATCTTCTGAAGAGAGGATTTGTTTCTTTAAAAAATCTATGTTTGAACGACTTTTCTATAAACTATTCTTTGGTGTACTGTTTTAATTTATTAAATTTGTAAAATATGTAACTTTACATTATTTTGTTATGATTTTCTCACACACATATATATATATATAATTCAATATATATATATATATATATATATATATATATATATATAATTCAATATATATATATATAATTCAATATATATATATATATATATATATATAATAATTCAATATATATATATATATATAATTCAATATATATATATATATATATATATATATAATTCAATATATATATATATATATATATATAATTCAATATATATATATATATATATATATAATTCAATATATATATATATATATATATATATATATATAATTCAATATATATATATATATATATATATATATATATATAATTCAATATATATATATATATAATTCAATATATATATATATATATATATATATATATAATTCAATATATATATATATATATATATATATATAATTCAATATATATATATATATATATATATATAATTCAATATATATATATATATATATATATATATATATAATTCAATATATATATATATATATATATATATATATAATTCAATATATATATATATATATATAATTCAATATATATATATATATATAATTCAATATATATATATATATATATATATATATAATTCAATATATATATATATATATATATATATATATATATAAAATTCAATATATATATATATAATTCAATATATATATATATATATATATAATTCAATATATATATATATATATATATAATTCAATATATATATATATATAATTCAATATATATATATATATATATATATATATATATATATAATTCAATATATATATATATATATATATATATATAATTCAATATATATATATATATATATAATTCAATATATATATATATATATATATATAATTCAATATATATATATATATATATATATATATATATATATATATATATATATATAATTCAATATATATATATATATATATATATATATATATATATATATATATATATATATATATTAATAAATAAATATTTTTAATATCCATCGACATTTATGTTACCTTACATTCGTCAGTTTGGATGATGAAACCATACCGTGAGTCGAACGATTCGAACCTCGTATCCAAGTATTATGAACCCATGCTTCTTACTGCTAGGCTGTCGTGACGATCACACTTTCAAATGCGAGAGAAATACACATAGTATGTATTTGTAAACACAAGTAATGAGATCCAGACAGTGTTCCAATCTTTTAAAGGGAGAGATCTTCGCAACATGGCTAAATTTGAATCTTCAATTTAATTCCTTTCATATATATATTTGAAGAGTTTAGAATATCAAGTAATGTAAAAAAAAAAAAATTTATATATATTTATTGAATGAATAAAATCTTTTATTTACATACATATCTGAGACTTTCGGGGCAATACATCTTTTTCAAACAGTACTTTTTTTGGATTTTGCTGGTATTAACGCAAAGTGAACGTCCGATATTATTGACGATTTGGGGAAAGTGAAAATCCGATGTATGATGCGTGGCTTGTTCTTTTTTTTGAATAGAAAGGGTTAGCACATCCTAGAAATCATTTGTAAGATTATTTGAAGAATTTCGGATACCAACTAATGTTATATATATATATTTTTAATATTTATTAAATGAATAAAATAATTTATTTAAATACATATCTGAAACTTTCGGTGTAATATGGAGTGCCAGATTAGAGTTTTATTGAGGTTACTGCATCACCTTTACCAATATCATTGGGAAATGTATGAATCCATATATCCTTCCTCCAGCTATGGGTTAGATAGTAGGGTAAACTACACTCTCAGACCTTGTTTGTGCAATTAATCCAGGAGAAGAACAACTCTGAAATAACACCAGTCTTTCTCTGCTTATCCTGGCATTGTTTCCAGTCATCCGAAAATTCTCCTTGCCATTGAATTCAAGCAATGCTAGTTTAAGAGAGGTGCGGTTAGTATTTGTGCAACCCTTGCTTCACTAGAGACTTCTTGTGCAAGCACTCTTACTTTATTGTCTCTCGAGACTGAAAAGAAGGCCTATATATATATATATATATATATATATATATATATATAAAGAGGTGTACTAAAAGCGAACTTTTAGGAAAGGTAAAACCCTATTGTGAAGAGTATACAGCTCAATATCCAGGATAGAGCAGGTAGAAATGAATAAATTACCTTTTTGCGGAATATTCCTTGCTTTGAACTTTTGAATTGAATTTTGATTTGGCTTTTGCTTTCTCTAATTCCTTTCCATTCTTCTTCATATATATATATATATATATATATATATATATATATATATATATATATATAAAGTTAGCTATATGTATATGTTTATATATTTCTATGTACAGAATTCTTTCCTAAACTAATTAACCGATCATTATGAATGTTGGAACACAGCTGCTAGGCAGAATGGTAGGTAATGTGAGCTATATTTAGTTTAATTTAGTTTCATGCAAATGGAGCAAAGAGCGGGTGGAAACACTTTCTGAAAATTTAGAATCCATCCGATTTTGGGGAAATTTTAACAATAAGGTATAGACATCAATCAATAAATATTCCCCAAATTTCAGTTTATTTGGAGTATTTTAAAGGGGTATTAGGGGACATAATATGGACACAACCTTCCATCCATTTGAAACTTCAAATATTTCAGATTTGCATTAAATTTGATCCATAGCAAATTACGCAAGAATCTCTGAATTTCAATTTCTTCCTAAGATCCGTTAAGCCTTAAACTTTAAACATTTTCTACTATCAAATTTCTCAGTGAGTAGTTGTGTAATAAAGGTCACTGAGGCACACCTGCATTCATGTCATGTTGTTTGGATGTATGGCCGTCAAGGACGACCTGGATCTTTGTTTTGGCTAAGAAGGATCTGATTATATTAAATATTTGTCCAGTAATGCCGTACAAATTAATTTTCATGAGAAGACCTTCATGCCAGACTTTGTCAAAGGCTTTGGATATATCAAGCGCTACCGCCCTAGCTTTATCTGCCTTATCCAGTGTATGGTATATGCGTTCAGGGATGACTGTTAGCATATCCGCAGTAGACCGTGCTTGCCTAAATCCATACTGGCGGTCAAAAAGAAGTTTAGCATTAACGAGGTGGTAGACTACAGCTAGATTGATTAATGATTCAAAGATTCTAGTGAAAAGCTAAGTCTTGATTTTAATCTTTGTAAGGGGACAAAAAAGTGGTTCAAAATTATTCTGTTCGAGGAACTATATATATATATATATATATATATATATATATATATATATATATATATATATATATATATATATATACACACACACTATTGTGCCACAGTTGGCTCAGTGATTGCCTTATCTTTTCAAAAAAGAACTGTTGATTGGCCCATAGTCAAAGCGTTAAAATCACCTACTGAAAGCGTTAAATGTTGCTCTTGCAGACACGCCTCGTTGAGCGGGTGCACTTGTTACTCGTTTGATATAGTAGCCATGGCAACCTCTGTGCTTTTAGGTGGCGGTAAGCTGCCTTGCATTTATCACTAGCATCACCAGTATGATGGGCAGAGATTTATAGTCAATTATAGCATCTCCTCCCAACCAGGCAGAGGTAATTTGTTTCTCTCTCAAAAGCTGTTTTGTTAATTAGGGTAGAGGGTGGGGGATGGGTACAGAGAGAGAGACAGAGAGAGAAAGAGCATGTGTGTGAGATAGAGAAGGGAGTATAATGTGGGCAACAGTCAAAAGCAGTGTGTGTGTGTGTGTGCGAGAGGGAGATAGATAGAGAGAGAGAGAGAGAGAGAGAGAGAGAGAGAGAGAGAGAGAACACAGGTCAGGAGGTGAGTGAGTCAGGGTTTGAGAGAAAAGGGGCTCATGGGAATGGAGGAGTAGGGAAATAGTTAATAGAATTCAACACGATTTACAGCAGAGGTTCACTGGAATTTTCTTGAGGGTCTCGATATCATAAAAATAATCATCTAATTAATGAGTATGTTTAAATCTAAATAAAAATGGCTTAAAAAGAAAGTATGCAACTGGGTTATTTCCCTTTTTCTCACTTCCTGTTCCATTGAACTAAAAATAGAATGGAAGGATAAGTCTCTGCGCTAACTGTGTGAATCAGAGTTTTCCATTCTAGTCACTTCAGAGGTTGATTTACACTAAACCGGGAAAGAAACCAGGAACCTTTAGTTCTTCAGAAACAAACAGAAACAACAGACGTGAGAGATAAAACCAACAAGATCGCTGGAGGAATGAACAGGCGGCCATGAGAGAATCGCTAACATAACATACTCCTAAAAAATGCAGAAGAAACCTGGTGTAAAAAGAATAGAAGGATAAATCTGTGGGCTATGTTTCTTCCAATCAAAAATACTATATAGGAGAAACCGCCATAAAATTTAAAACTAGGTATTATAATCACAAAAGCACATTCAATAACAGTAAACACATATTTCAAACATCATTATCGAACCATTACTGGGATATTGAAAGAGGCAGAAATTCGCCTATAGTCGAGTGGAGAATATTACCATGAGCCAGGACATGCAGGTATTCAGACGACCGACTATGTAGATTAAAAATTAAAACAAAATAAACAAAAATAAATACAAAAACTGTAACTAAAAAAATAAATCTAAAATCGTGACAGGTAACAAAAACATAGAACAGATAAATTATTTTAATTCCTATGTATCAGAGTAAGGTCACCATTGTTAATTTTCTCCATTTTTAAGTGGGGAGCGTCAAACCTCTCTCAAACAAAGGGCTTGACACCCATTGGCCGATGGAAATGATAGTTCGAGAGGGGGTAATAAAATTAATGAATTCAATTGGTTGATTAACTAGAGTAAACACTACCTAGATAGCTTTAATATCTAGGTATCGCAGACCATACATCCACACAATTAGACTAATGACTCCCTTCGTGAATGAAACATAGATGTTTCTGCATAGCTTACTTGCCATAAATATATTTTAACATTACTATTTATATATATATATATATATATATATATATTATGGTTGGTATATGGAATGAGTTGATAAGTATGATCAAACTAATTAAAAATATTGACTTCATGTGAAGTAAATATTTATACAGAGAAACGAAGAGAAAAATAAAGTGACGGGTATCTTCCTGCTCGTTTCTCTGTATTAATATCCACTTCACCCGAATACAGTTGAAGACTTTGTCATGCAAATTGAAATATTGGAGATCATGAACATGTTAAACATGTTTCAGTGTCAATATTTTTAATTAGTTAGTTTGTTTTCTACACTTGTCATATACTAACCATTACATTTTTATCGGAAATTTAATTTCCTTCATACACAATTCCTTTATATATATATATATATATATATATAGGATAAAATAAATCCGACGGTATGAGATAAAATGAAAAAGGGAAGATCTAAAACTCCAGAATCCATCTCAATGTTTCGGCCAACTGTTACGAGGGCTTTATCAAGAGTGAAGTTGAAAACTTTGCCACTTTTTCGTTTTTTGCCACTTTCGACTTCATTCTTGATAAAGTCCTTGTAACAGTTGGCTGAAACATTGAGATATATTCTTAAGTTTTAGATATTTACTTTTCCATTTTATCTTATATATATATATATATATATATATATATATATATATATATATATATATATATATAAATATATATATATTCTTGTTTTTTTTTGTAGAAAAATAGAGTGCTCAATTATTTAATAATAAAAGCATAATATTTATTATAATATTAATTACAGAAGGTCAGATCAACATGGTACGTTAGGTTTCAAGCTGGGAGAGCGGACACAGACAAAAATATAGTGTTTTCTTGAGTTTTACTTATGCTTATAAAGTGCTCACCGGTTTCATATATATTATGTTCATCTGAGCTTCTGTAATATTATAACTATATATGTCATCCACAGACAGCTGTTACGTCGTTTAACGACTCTTCAATGTGGCATTTTCTTTTTCTTGATAAATCTGAAAATAAATTGGCAAATTTTGCGTTTGCAATTCATACTCTTTTATATCTAATGTCCGGTCAAATAGAAACCTTTAAAATATGGATTTTGAATAGATAGAGCCAAGTACTTACAGTAGCTATCATTCTTAGTGCACTCGACATCGTCCACCGAATGTACAATACACATTTCCCATAATCCCCTGCGTTCTGAGTCACTGACGATCCAAGTTGTTGCAGCAATTGATAACATCAGGAGCAGAGCAGCAATAAAACCACACATTACCGCAATCACCTGTCAAAGAAAAACAAAAAATCATAAATAGATAAAATACATGTATAAAACATCACAGGATTTATATTGAAATTATTTCTATATCTTATATATAAAATTAAGTCAGTCGGATTTTTTTTATGTTAGACCCATATAACAATGATTTTGACAAATCGATATTTGATTTTTCTTTCACTGTATACACGTTAATCTAAGTAAACAATGCGTTTAACATGTTAACAATATGTCAACAATAGACATTGTATATAAAAGATAACCTCTATTTGGTGTTGTCAGTTCGCAATCCGTTTTGACACCGTTAGTTTTTGCAGAGAGGTGTCGTCTTTCTCTCACATAAAATCACTGTAAATAATTTTCCTTTCTTCTTTTGTGTACCTGGAGTTAAACAGAACTTCCATAAGCAAAGTTTCTTTCCAAGAACTACCTATCTCTAGAACACAATACCACGGGGCTACTTTTAAGCTGACTACAACATGGTCGTTTTCAAGTCCAATATTAACAAATTCGTTTTGAGCTGTCCTCTCAAATAATCACATTCTTCCCTGTTTCAACCATCATCTTCAATCCTCAAGATGTCTGAAAAATCCGTAAATCTTTATTCTCGAATGGCCTTTAGCCTTGATAAGCGGTGACTCATTAGTACAAAACTGCTATACAACTTATCTCGGATGTAGAGAGGGATAGCCCACGATGTTATCACTGACAACTAACTAAATTTCGCCCAAGCTGCATTTACTTTTGTAGTCGTACTGAGTTCACCTGCACTCAGCATATATCTTAGATAGCAGAAAGAGTTTACTACCTTCAGGGTATTGTCATCTAGTGCCATCTCTTTGTGGAGACGACCGTCAATAAAATGCGCCTGCCCCATGCATCTCCTACACAGGGCTAACTTAACCTTCAAATCACTGGACTTTTTGTGAACCCATTGTAGGCACAGGTTACACTGTATTGCATTGCTTTTAACATCCTCCCCGCACACAGAACATGGATGCTGACCAGAGTCTCTTAGCGATTGTAGACCAGAGCCACACACCATCACTTTGGTTTTTAGGCAAGTTCACCCTCAAACCCTTAACCTCCAGACCCTTTTTCCATATTTACAGTTTGAATAAAGAAAAGCATCTCGTTTTTTCATGAACCGCATGTTTACCATGTCTACTATTTGGGTATATTCTACCGGAGAATTTCCATTATCTTTGTGTTCCCCAAAATATTTTGACAGCTTACATCTATATTTTGTGCTATTAAATTTACCTTTGTGATGATGGGAAATGGACCTGAGGGAAAGAGGGATAGATAAAGACCTGTCCAGAGATAGGTTACCTTGGAAGTCAATTTCTTAAAGTCACCCAATGAATGCCAGCATGTAAAACGAACATTACAACGCATGATGATGATGATGATGATGATGATGATGATGATGATGATGAAGAAGAAGAGGAATAGCCTATTATCTCCTTCCATTTTTCTATTCAATGTTTTGATGCACCTTTTTAACGTAGGTAAGTTTTTAATTTTTTAATTTCAGGGGAAATTTATTCTGCATCTACAATTTGTAGTTATCTCGCTACTTCAGTTTAGTAAATGTTTAACATCTTTAAACTTTAAAATTTCTAGTTTTTCAATAAGACATAACTTACATAGACCATCTAAAAATCTACACTAGTTCAGGCATGTCAAACTGAGGATCTCCTGATTGACATGTGGGTCAATTTGTGTTGTTAAAAAGAGCTGCACACGATTAATTGAAGTCGTTTAATAACATTTTGTTACTTAGAAACATACAATATGCATACAAATTATTTTTTTTTCAATCATTGCATTTACATTTATGAAGTTTTCTGTACTTTTAATTTTTTAAAATGGAAATCGCTCCAGACAAGGCGTAAAGCCTCTTGATGTAAGGAGCTAACAAGAACAAATATAATTATCGCAAAGACAGGAGATGCCTATTGGCCGACCTCATGTTGGTTAGAAAAATGTGAAATTTTCGTCAAACCTACCCCAAAGATGTATTCGCATGTTTTTTCTGCTTTTGAAAACAATAAAAATGTGATATTTTTTTTAACGGAAATCGTCCCAGACAAGGCAGTAAGCCACTTTTATTCTATTTTTATTTTTACATATTGTCTGAAACATTGTTTCTTTTTTCTCATACTGTCGGAATGGATAAGTCAACATTTTACAAAACAATGCGACGATACAAAAAGACCAAAGTCGCGGCTCAATCTCACAAAAACAGAAGTCATTTTTTGCAAAGATGCATAGAAGAAAAGGTCATCCCTAAATCTATCGCTAAACCTTTACAACCTTCCTACCACATCTTTCCGGATTACTTGAAGAACTTCTTATAATCATCTTCCATTTTACTTAAACAACAATCTTTTGCTCTCACACTTGAGGCAGATTTGCTTCTTAAATCGCTTCAACAAGATAAACTTTTTACCAACACAACTTCAAACATCCTCACAAAATCAGTCGATAATTCTAATAAAAACCATTTAACTAAACTTGACCGCAAATTACAGAACCTTATAACCCACAGCGAATGGAAACATCTAGGCCGACCCGATATGGTACAAAACCACAGCAACATCCATTTATCTTCTACTGAGTTTGAAGCACTCAGTTTCGGTCTTAAATTCGCTACCGGGATTCAAAACAACTATATTACACAAACTATAGGAATTCCGATGACCTAACCAAAGGATTTCTACAAGGTATCTCTTTCGCTGTCTCTACCACACCTCAGGAAAGAACCCTTCCCAAAAGATACATTACAGCATTACGTAATTTAGCCGCCATACCAAACATTGTTATATCCCCAGCTGATAAAACAGGTGGCGTTGTTATCCTCAACAAAAGTGATTACCACGACAAAATCATGGATATACTCAATGATGGGTCAACATACGAATCCACCGACCTCAAAATCATCAACAAAAACAATGAAACATTTATCAAATTCTTCAAAATCTCTACTAATCAAGCCAAAGAATGGACTTCCCTTATTTCATACCACTCTAACATACCAACACTTTACGGTCTTCCTAAAACCCACAAACATAACATGCCCCTACGTCCTATCATTTCCAGTATGGGAAGTGTCTCCCACAATATCGCTAAATCATTGGCAAACATTTTATCACCACTACTAGGTACTATCAGTAACGCATACATAACGAATTCAGGTCATCTCCTAAAAAAATTACAAGATATTACTTCACATAATCATACTATGAACAGCCTTGATATCACTTCCTTATACACAAATATACCCGTAAAAATGCATCAACCTACTTTCCAAACATTTAAACAAAATAAATTTCTCTTGTTCTCTCCCAATCAAAAGCATTATAGATATCATTAGGAACATAACTTCTCTTACTTTCTTTAAATACAACAATG
>OY744519.1:27274012-27309012 GCA_963556195.1 Sepiola atlantica | reverse complement strand
GTGTAAATAAAATTATCATATATAAAGCTCTATTTTGATATTGAGCACTTTTTATAAACCCGGTTAAAATTCTCTGGATTACTACCCTGTGGATATTTTTCACCTGGATTATTACCATTATTATATATATATATATGTATAAGGTGGTTTACAAAGTTTGGAAACAAAAGAATACTTGTACTAAGGATAAGTGTCTTTACAAAACAAAAGGGGTTTAGGAAGCGTCTGAAAGATAACAAAGGCATTGATGAACTCTATACAAAGGAACTCAAATACAAGAAAGACAATAGAAGCAAAGAAGCAATTAGCTGAGGCAGTCAAGAAGGTTTAGTTGACAATTAAGTGCTATGAAATATTCACAGGACAGAACAGCCGCGACTAAGATCTTTTTTACTCAACTGGAGATCAATTAAGTTTTCACCTCTATATACATTCGAGAGTCTTTGAAGTGGATCTCAAACAATAACTTGATAATTTGAAAGAGGCGCTTCTGATTGGCTTAACTTTATACATCTGCATTTATTAACAAATCCGGAAGTCTGCATCGAGCCATATAGCACAAAAACAATTTTAGCCATTTTTATTTTTTACCTCAAAGGGTTGCTTCCACCACTACATATATATGATTGAAAATGTTTCTCATCAATGTAATCGTACCAAAATTGAAACAATACAAGACATTATAAACAAATACAAAAAAAAATTATAGACAAATAAAAAAAGTTATAAACAAATACAAAAAATTATAAACAAAAACAGAAAAGCCAACCTAAAACAAAACTGAATATTTTTAAGATGCGTCCATTCAAGTTATGCGTTTAACGATGAAAATTCTCTTTCAAACTTAAGCATGACAAACCAACGGACAAAACGTTCGTTAAACACTCTCGACTGTCTACTATCTGTGACCTGCTTTCTTAATACACAAATAGAACTTAATTTCCCTTCTTTACGTGGTAATTTCTGGTGGCCGTGGGGTTAGAGAGCCTTTTATAGAGTTGCATGGATAAATCTAAAAATAATATTTTAAACTAAAAGATGAAATAAGTAGAAAGTAAGTAAAAAATCAATAAAAATCAATAAAAATAAATAACAATAAATAAAATATGTAGAAAATTAATAAAATAAATGAAAATAATTAAAAAATAAAAATAAATAAATAATTAAAAATAATAAAAAAAATAATAGTGATTCAGTAAGAGTCCGAATAATCCAAATAATCATTTTCTTTTGTTCCAAATAAACTTTAGATTTTTATCTTTCAAATAAAATCAAATTAAAAGTGATAAAGATAACTTGAAATTATTATAAACTAGCTGTTCCGACCCATCGTTGCCCGGGATTTTTTTAGGCTGACCAAAAAAATTCTAGGACCGTTGTAATGCTTCACCTATTTCACCATAATTGATCGAAGACATCATGGCCACCAGCGATGAAAACATTGAATCTAAGTTTCTATTTTAATCTGATTAATCTGTTATGTAATTATTACTGTCACTCATTGAACACGAGTTAGATTATTTGAAGCAAGAAATAGACCAAATCCAAAATCAGTCTCTTTCTCTCTCCAGGTTAAATAGTACTATTACTACTGTTTTATTGCTGTCTGTCTTCGTCCATATAGAAAAAGAAGAGAGAAGACAGAGTGTTGAAGGAAGCAGTGGATGAGGGAAATTGATTACTTTTTCACTGTAAATATAAACCAAGATGAGAATAGTAGTCCAAATAATCCAAATAATGATTAAAAATAAAATGATAAAATCTATAATAAATTTAAAAAAACAACAACATATATATATATATATATATATATATATATATATATATATATATATATATATAAAATTACATAAACAATATTATAGTCTTACGTTAATCAATTAACATTTGGATGCTATGGCATCTTATCAAAGACTGAATAAAAATAAAATTTGAATAAAATTTTATTTTTATTTTTATTCAGTCTCTGATAAGATGCCATAGCATCGAAACGTTGGTTGATTGACGTAAGACTATAATATTGTTTATGTAATTTTATAAATGCTCTACATGGTATTGAGCACTTTTGAAAAAAATTGGTTTCATGTTCATTTTATTAACATATTTGAATTGATTATATATATATATATATATATATATATATATATATATATATATATATATATATATATATATATATATAAGCAACGGAAATAAAATGACATAATAATAACATATTATTTCGGAAATAATTTTTTGATCATGAAAAACTTTTTGGAATTATATACTTTTGAATGGATGAGTTTTTAATCGAAAATTGTTGTTTTTCTAAAATATTTCTTCAGATTTATGCTATATTCGGCCGTATTGTGTTATTAAAAAAACTCAGCGATATTAAATATTGAATTACCTTGACGCCGCTATTGTGAATTTGTGGCCATGAGCAACCATCAGTGGTCTGTTTCCCTTGTACAAAACGATCACAAACAACGTTTTAAGTATAATTTAGATGGGTTCAAACCGATATAAATGGTTGCACTCTAAAAATAATTAAATTTAAAAAAATCGATTTTTTTATTCGAATTATTTGATGATTTTCAATCAAGTAAAACCTCCATTTTTACTTGATATTTAATTTTCATTTCCTAAAATTATTCCAGCAAATTTTAATAAATTTTAATTATAAGATTTTCCCTGAGAAAGATTTCATGTGACCTTTTTTAAAAATTATGAACGTTTATTGCAGGCGAAGCAGTCTATTGATGGCGGCTTGCTATTGTGAATTCTGAATAGTGCCGTCTAGGTAAGAATTCAATATTGCCCAAAACTCAAGGTTATATCAATACTTATGAATTAAACTCCATATTTTATCATTATCATAAAAAATAAAAATAAATAAATTTAAAAGTAAATCAGATATCAAGACAAAAAATATAATTAATATAAATATAATAGCAATAAGAATTCATTGAATTAAAAAAATGATTTCAAATAATAATTTTCTTTTGTTCGAGATAAACTTTAGATTATTATCTTTAAAATCAAATCAAATGAAAAGTGATAAAAATAACTTATTAATTATTAATTAAAAAATAATTAAATTAAAAATAACTTGAAATTATTAAAAACTGAAAGTGTTTCCCACCAAGGCAATCGTACCAAGATTTAAACAATAAACGACATTATAAGCAAATGCAAAAAAAGCCAACCAAAACAGAACGGATCCAATCTACATGTTTAGCAATGACAATGCCGTTTCAAACTTAAGCGTGACAGACCAAAGAAAATTTCAATTTAAAAATTAAGCATGACAGACCGACGGACGGACCAAACCTCTTATGAAGATGCGTGGACGCATCTAAAAATCAAAATAGAATTAATAAATAAAAAAGACATGAAATAAAAAGAATAATCAAAACGAATATAAATAAGTGTCGATAAGTAAAATAACAGAATACGAATATTACAAGAAAAATAAACAAGTTAAAAAAAAAAAGAAATCAAAAGTACCCCCCCCCCCCTGTAAATAAAGAAAATAGGGTACCTGTCACCTGTGTCTTAAGTGGAAAATTAAATTCATGACTTTTGGGGCCCCAAAATGCAACACAAAATATAAACAGTGTGATTTTACGGTTCCATTTCGTTCAACCAACATTTGTATGTCAATATCGGATCTTTCACTCTGAACTCATCAGAAAGACCAAAAAAGTTCTCAACTTGAAAAAATTAGATATTGCGATGTGAAAAAATGCAAGTCCGAAAATCAAAACAAACTCACATTGAATCCCTTCCATCTCCAGCGTCTTTGAAATCACCAAGTCGGGTAAACAGCCATATATATATATATATATATATATATATATATATATATATATATATATATATAGTAATCCAGGTAGGGTAAAAATCCACAGGGTAGAAATCCAAAGGGAATCAAACCGAGCTTATAAAAGAGTGCTCAATAAAAATATAGAGCTGTATTATGAATGATTTTTTATTCAAACATGTACAAGGTCTGCTACACTGGCATGTCGATGTTATCGATCTACAGCTATCAAGAGCTGAGGTCTCATCAGGCAGAAAGTTTTTTAGATCACAAAAAACTTTCTGCCTGATGAGACCTCAGCTATTGATAGCTGTAGATCGATAACATCGACATGCCAGTGTAGCAGACTTTGTACATGTTTGAATAAAAAATCATTCATATATATATATATATATATATATATATATATATATATATATATTGTAACCCGTTGGGTCATAACCACTACCACTATTTATTGTACTTTGATTTAATTAAAAAATTCATAAACTGTGACACATCTTTTAAGACATTCTTCTTGCATAACTAAAATTAATAAGTCTTTTTACTTCTATATGATTATCATTATCATTGTTATTATTATCATTATCATTATCATTATTATCATTATTATTAATTATTATTATTATTATTATTATTATTTATTTTTCTAATGTAGAAGTACCTGCAAAAATATAATCCTTCGCTCCTGTCGCATATTTTTGCTTGGCTGAGAGTATATCATGATGAACGAACTACATAAATTGATCCCCAAAGCAGGAGGTAATGACTAAGAGGGTGATATCACGAACATATACTACACTACTTCTCACAAGAGGAGGTAATATCTGGTAAGATGGTATCATGATAACAGAACAGATACTACAATAATCCCTCCAAAAAAGAGCAGGTAATACCTGGGATGATCTCCTCATAAAAGGAGTATGGTATCATGGAACCAGAACAGATACTACATTACCCCTCCCTCAAAAGAGGATGTCATACCTTAGAGGATTACCCCACCCCCTTTAAAAAAGGAGGAAGTAATTCCTGGGAAAACGGTCTTAGGACAACAGCTGTTCAGAGTGGTTCTAGACGTCGAGATTTGAGTTGTAAAAATACTCGGAATCCGGGGTTTCGAATCGCATGACCAGTAGTTATATCTCTATGCTGATGAGTCCCGATGATAAAGGACGAAACGTATACGTACATAGATAATAAACAAAACAAATATTATATATATATATATATATATATATATATTGTATTAATAAAAAAGGTGAAACGGCATAACTCATTACACTGTTATATGTCTTAATTTGTTTCAGTTCGTGTTTATCCGTTACACCTCTGCATTGTATTGCCTTCTATAAATTACCTTTACATACATAATAATAGATAAATAAGTTTACACCATGTTATGACAATATCAATAGTTTAAGTGTTCATTTGTATTTGTATGCGAGAAAAGGAAATAGTTGCTATGTATGAGTTTGTATTATTTGGTTTATTCGGACTACTTTTCGCATCTTCGATGTTATTCTCACAACGTTTTGGCCGATGTAACCTCCGACCTTCTTCAGGTGCATCTTGTCGGACTCAATAATTTTTCTGTCAAACTTGGGAATCTGTACAGAATTTCGAACGGAACCCTTTATTTAATCAACGGGAGTAGCTTGCTCTCATTCCATCAGCCATGAGTAATTAAGTAATTCGCAATTGTATTCTTAGTATCGCCCACACTGAGGATTGAACCTTCAACCTCCAGAAGACTGTCACTTAGAACTGATTATTACTTAGCACTTTATCCGTTACGCCACGGGCTCAAATAATACAAATTATCAACCTTCATCTAAAAAAATTCTGAAGCATATATGTATGAGTTTGTGAAGTTCTGTGTATGAGCCAGTATGTATGCGTGTGTGAAGTTCATAGTGTTGAATGTATGTGCACACCTTAGCTATTGTTTGACATGTATGCGTGTGTGAAGTTCTGTGTGCAAACCAGTATGTGCGCGTGTGTGAAATTCATGCTGTTGAATGTCTGCGTAAAACTTTGCTGGATATTGGTCTGAGACAGTGCGTGTGTATATGTGTGTCATCACCGTTGTTCTGGTCTGGTCTGTTGTGATGATGGCTATCATACCCCCCCCCCCCCACCCCCACCGACCATAGCAGTGGAGGCCAAAGCGGTGTTTGTTCGTTTGCAGCTTTGTTTATATTGGTGAAGACTGACACCCAGAGTTTTTGTTTCATATTAGATGGGAACGGTGCTGATTGCTTCAACAGCATGAACCCCTATTGATATATTTATAAGGTTATTCAGAGGTCAAGCGTGTGTAAGTAGTGGAAATAACCACACGTGATCTGTTTTTCATTTCACACCAGAATCGTCTTAATTTGCACAAAAAATGTAATGATATAGTTTTAGAGGTGTGTCTGTTTTGTATGTCTTTCTACTTCCATTATATATATATATATATATATATATATATATATATATATATATATATATATATATATATATATATATATATATATATACCGCTTTGGCCTCCACTGCTATGGTGGGGGGGGGATATGATAGCCATCATCACAACAGACCAGACCAGAACAACGGTGATGACACACACACACACACATATATATATATATATATATATATATATATATATATATATATATATATATATATATACAGGTGACAACATAAGCTGAAGAGAGCCGGATGGTTAAGTCTTTCTGAGCTTGAAACCGACGGTACTAATGTTGTACTAATTTTTCTGTACCCCCCCCCCCTCCCAAAAAGAAAAAAAAATATATATCCACAATCAGACAATGCGCAGCCCACACAAACTATGAAAGCCACAGACCGGAAGCCCTAGACCCATGTTTCGTCCTCTTTTGGTAGGACACATCCGGACGCAGGATTTAGAACCCGAGTCACCTGCGAGTACTCTGCCACCTGAGCCATCACACGACATACAAGAAAGTCTATTAACTAACACAGATGATGCAAACCGTATATATATATATATATATATATAAATATATATATATATGAAATTAAATCACGTGGGTTATGTATTAAATCCTACCTGTAAAAATGAAACTGTAGGAATGAATAATTTTATAAAGATAACTGGTTTTAAAATAAACAATCAATTATAACGCGCGAGTAAGGGTTGTGTAAGAAATGCAAGTAGTGTTGTTTTTTTTTTAGAGATGAAGCATGATTAAAGGGAAGAAAATGAGGAAGGAAGCAGGTTTTAAAAACATCGAAGTAGAGAGGAAATGAAATTAACGCACGTTTGTTAGGTAAGTATTAGTGTAAACGTTTGTTTAGGGAAACAAACAACGAATAAGGAAAACACTTTTTACGTATGAAGTAGATACGTGACAGCGGGAGGAGGAAGGTCAATCCGGAAGTGAAGTTGGACATGCAGGTTCGCAGAAACGGATTGTAAACCGGAAGTGCAACTTAGTAGGAACGAATTGTAATAAAAAGTGTTTTCTAATGTGTAAAGTAAAAATTATGTTAATAACATAAAAACATAGCTCGGATGTAAGGATTTGCTATAAAAAAATTTCAGTGGTAATGGTATAGTGGAAGTATATTTCCATGGGAAACGAACAAACCAATTTTACATTTTTATATATAGAGATTTAAGGCGATTTCATGAAAACAGCTTGAAAAAAATATCCGCAATAAAAGAATTTAAAAAATATTAGACCTTAGGGTACTTATCCAGATTAGGACCCAAGCTAACCCTAACCGACGCCAAGTCGATTTTAGCTTGGGTCCTAATCTGGATAAGTACCGACTTTAGAGTAGGGCATCACTTTCCTGTATCAATTTAACGTAAAATGATCACACCTTTCATACCAGTTTGTGGTAAGAAGGGACATATGACCAATTTTCTTTTTTAATTTATGAAAAAAAATATATATATATATATATATATATATATCACTGGCGTAGCTAGGGGGGGGCGAGGGGGGCGGGCCGCCCCGGGCGGCACACCTGAGGGGGCGGCATTTTGAGAGGGTAAAAATAGAAAGTAGAGAAAAAAATTAAAAAAAACAAAAGTTAACAAAAAATATGAAATTTTATACTATAATTTTATATAATAATAAATTTAAATGAGAACATTTGAAAACCTGAAAATGTTATGAAATGATAAAATCATTTTTATTTACTTTTTTGTCGTTGTTGTTAAAGTCCGAATTTTCACCAAATAACATGGATGTATCAAGGAGAGAATAGTCCGATGTAGTTTTCTTTTCTTTGTCTTCATAATGTTATTATTAAGAGGGCGAGCCCTCCGAAGAGAAAAAACGTCTTGTATCGGTGCTTTTTTAAATCCGTGTGTGTAATCGCTCGGTTTTCAGAAATTTGTTGTTGTTAATAACGTTTCAACTCTTTTAAAAATAGTTTTAATATATTTTAAACAAATGTATTTATGAATGGCAAATAAGGCTATAAATTTATTTTTTGTGAGAGAACTGTCGCAAGGCATCAAGTCGGTTGAAAATTTACAAACAGATTTTTCGCGCCTTTTTTTCGGCAAAGTTATCAATGACTCTATCAAAATTCACTTCCTCGACAAGTTCCCTCTCTATTGAGAGGATTGCCAAGTCTGTAAGTCTTGTCTGGCTCATTGCTGATCTAAGGTAGTTTTTTATGAGCTTCAGTTTTGAGAAAGAGCGCTCACAGCTAGCAACGCTAATAGCTCTGGTGAGGAAAATTCTCAGCAAGATCACAATATTAGGGACGGAATCCCCAAGTTGGTATCTTTGTATAAAGTTCAAAAGTTCAAGAGGTCCATCGATTTTGTCTTTTTCTGAAGCTTTTACAACGTACTGTAACCTCTTCTTTTCAGCAAAGAATTTCTCTTTTTCTATATCTTCGTCAAATCCACCAAGCTGACAATCATAATTATCATCAAGCAGATTTGACGGTATAAGAAAAGCGTATTTATTTGCAAGATTGTGAACTTGTTGAAATCTGCAAGATATTTCTTCAGTCAATCTGTCTATGACAGACAGCATTTCCCGTCTCAACTCAGTATCAAAACTCAGCGCTGCATCAGTCAATCCTTCACCATCCATTCGTTTCTTTTTGCGAATACGACGCTCCATGCTTATCCCCATTTCAGAGCAGAGTGTTTTTGACTCGTCTATTGCAGTGTCCACTATCTTTTCTCTATTCTGAAGAAGGAAATCTTTCAACGCCGTCAGCCTGACAGAACTTTGTTGCAGATCCAGCCCTTTTTTTTGAAGATATTTCTGGGCATCATTGATTTCTGGGAGAATAGTTTTCCAAAGGTTCAGAAATAAAAGAAACGGAAACGATAGTACCGAGTTGAGAATTAAAGATGCATCTGATCTTGTGGTTGCATTTTCTCCTTCTTTTCATACTTAAAGGGGAACTTTCATATAAATTTTTATCGAATAGGTGCGAAAAGAAAGTTGGATATTTGGGTGTATATACACCGACATCAAAGAGGAAATAACATTAGATGCGAAAGTTTGAATTCATTAATTTTATTACTGTCCAAACGTTTGTTTTTGTAGCATACTTTTTATAACTCCTTGTAAACTTTACAATTTCTAGCTGGGGGATCGGACAAAATCACCCCGGGCAACCCCCACAATCTACTTAAAATAAAAGGAAAACAGATAAAATCTCAAATGAATAAAAAATATTAAAAATCAGTTTTCATATTTTAATTTTAATTTAATTGAATTTAGGAAAATTAGATACCGTAGAACTAATTTTCGCAAGGTATGAAAATTAAGAATAATGTTAACTTAATAATAATGGACCAGTTTTCCTACCTAGCTAAAAATTTTCCATGGACGAATTATCCATGGGCGAATTATCCATGGACGAATTTTCCGGGCACCCAAATGCCGGGGGGGGGGGGGGCGGCAAATTTTACTACCGCCCCGGGCGGCAAAAGGTCTAGCTACGCCACTGATATATATATATATATATATATATATTTCAAATCGTAAACTGCTTCGACCATTTTTGGGATTGCCTCGGGATTCTCCGTCAAAGTATTGAAATACTCTGGATGCTCATTCTTTATAAGAAACCCCTTTTGTCATAAAAACTGATTAATAAATTTAAACAAAAATAAACAAAAAACGCTGACAAAAAAAATGTTTAACAATTTTGTGTTTATTTTTAATAAAATATTTAACTTCACACAAAACAAAATAACATTCATGTTTACTGTTTGGTGCTAGAAAAATATTTAATTCAGCCGACGAAAAAGAAAAAAATAATAATAACATTTTTGTCACCGAAATGTCAAAAAATCCATAACAGCTGTAAGTTACAGCCTGTAACTGTAGTAAACACACAAACAGAAAAGAAATTCCGTTTCGTTTTTATCAAGAAACATTACAATCTCATTACAATCATAAAAAGGGTGTACTATATTATATACTCATTCACGTGATGAGCAGGTTGAGATTGCGCAACACTTGCTTAACTGTAGACAGACACCCTTACAGGGGGTATCCATTGTCTTTCGAGACTGAAGAGGTCTTTATTACATATTTCATTATTTCTTGTGCGGTGAAGGAAAAAAAAAGACAAATATTAGCAACCAAAAACGAATTAACACATTTTTAACAAAAGAATTGACATTCACACAACTTCCTGTTTTTTGTTTTGTTGTTGTTTAAAATGAAGATCGTCTCTCGAAGTTAGATTATTTAAAAATAAACAAAAAACGCAGACAAAAAAATGTTTAACAATTTTGTGTTTATTTTTAATAAAAGATTTAACTTCACACAAAACAAAATAACATTCGTGTTTACTGTTTGGTGCTAGAAAAATATTTAATTCAGCCGACGAAAAAGAAAAAAATAATAATAACACTTTTTACGTATGAAGTAGATACGTGACAGCGGGAGGAGGAAGGTCAATCCGGAAGTGAAGTTGGACATGCAGGTTCGCAGAAACGGATTGTAAACCGGAAGTGCAACTTAGTAGGAACGAATTGTAATAAAAAGTGTTTTTTTATGTGTAAAGTAAAAATTATGTTAATAACATAAAAACATAGCTCGGATGTAAGGATTTGCTATAAAAAAATTTCAGTGGTAATGGTATAGTGGAAGTATATTTCCATGGGAAACGAACAAACCAACTTTACATTTTTATATATATATATATATATATATATATATATATATATATATATATATATATATATATATATATATATATATATATATATATATATAATATATATATATATTATATATATATATGGTGTAGAGAGACATACAAAACAGACACACCTCTAAAACTACATCATTGCATTTTTTGTTCCAGATATATATATATATATATATATATATAAGATAAAAACTTATTTTATCAGAATAAAATCGCCTTTAAGTTAACTAATTAAACCTTTTCTTCTGACTAGCAAATTTTCATTTGTTATTGTTATACTGTGTTATTGGCAATGTAATAACGTACTTACCTACACTTTATTAAAAAAAATACTTAGTCCGACCAAGATGACTGCTAATATAAAACGTTTTTTTTAGATAATCACCTAAAAATAAAAATCAGCAGGGGGGATAACTCATTTTATATTGAAAAATATAATAGGAGTTGTCTACCTGAAGTTAAAAATGTGAAAACAAATAAAAATTAAAATGACTTCACTGCAGTCTGGGCAAGCCAGGTAGGTACAGCTAGTATAGTCAAGAGCACCTTATGACCCCTAACTCAGAAAGTAATGTGATATTTTTGTATTTTCATTTATCTCTTTTTTATGGCATATTTCGTCATTCTAAAAAAATTCTAAAAAATACAAGTCACAAAGAACAAATGTAGTACAATATTATAAAGTCAATCCTATACCCAGCTTTATAAATGTTTTCCAATAAAGGTTAACAATTATGTGAAAAGCGCACCAATTAAGGCTGGCAATTCAAGCTAGAGTCATATGTAGCACACTAATGAAAGTTGCCACTTGACAGATATGAAATATGGTTTGTTACTTAACTGCACGAAGGCCTAAAGTGCTTTCACAAACCACGTTGTAGAATCACGTATTCATGAAAAAGTGAACATCCTTGCTATCTATGGATCACTCGCTATATTTTACAAAATAGCTCAAATATTTTATTGTCTACGCCAATATCAAAGTGTAGTATCTGTTCCGATGGATACTACACCACATAAACTGGTATCATCTTGGCCTTCGGGGCTTGATTTACGCAGGTCTATGGGATGGTCCTGTGCAGTTCTAGGAGGTCCACCTTTCCAGGCTTTGCCTCCCCTCTTTGGGGAGGAGTAAGTTTATTGCTTACTGCATGAGGCGCCCCTACCGGGGAATGCCGACGGGGCTGCCCAGGCAATTTTTAATGGCCAGAGTGCTCACTTTCTTGGGCGCTGGCTTTTCAAACCCCACTTTCCCGACCCGACCTTGGGTCACATCTTACTTGTGGGAGTAAGATAAAAACTGGCCTTGTGCCTAACCTCCTGGAGAGGAGGTAAATCAATACTCTATGTCTCTGATTTAATCATTTATTTGAGCACTCCCATTTGAAATCCAAACTCATCTGCTGTCCTCGGATACCGTACTTGAAGTTTATCTAAAAGAACAAGAATTTGCCGTTCAGTTCCACCCTGACTTTACATTCTCTGAAACAACCAATGTTTATTTTCATACTTCAATTCACTCAAAACAAGCCATACTGCAACTGAGACTAAGGGGTTACTGTGAATTGGGGGCAAGATTTATAGGGGCATCTCAAATTGGAAGTTGTGCAGTGAGATGCTTGTTCACATTACATTTAAATTTCTGCATGTTGGTACAATTGGAGAACAGGGAGGGAATTCCAAAGGCAAGCGGTTCGTGGAAAGAAGCTATTAGAGTATAAATCCTTCCGGCATCTGGGGACCTCCACAGTGAAGGGGTGGGATTTTGCTGCTTGTCGGGTTTGTTGGGAGTATTTACGTTGTTCGGGCACCAGAGCAGCAAGTTCACCGGAGCACTTGTAAAACAAGCACAGGGATGCAACATTGCGGTGATGGGGCTTAGGCTGGAGATTAGTAGACAGTCTGGGATCTATTAGGTTAGAGCCTCTTTTTTGGACTCTTTCCAAGAGGGAGAGACTAGTGGTTGGTGCACCAGCCCAGATATGACAACAATACTCCATGCATGGGCAAATGGTGGCTTTGTAGAGATATAGGATACTAGCAGGTGTGAGAATTTTTTTTTAGTCCGGTAGAGGGATCACACCTTCTTTGCAGCAGACTTGGCAGTATCTTCTATGTATTTATTCCAATTCATGTTATCTGTGCTGTTGGAATAAAATCGTTCAAAGATGATTAAAAAATCTTTTAACGTTAAAAGGTTTTATTAATTCAATTGTTGACGTTTCGATATATAACCTTATTCAGATAGGCAAAAGACAAGAGGAAAAAATACAATGTTTTTACATCGGAAATCGCATTACAAATGAATGAAAAAAGATAATGTACACATAAAAATGATACTTTACATGATATGGCTAATTAGAATATTGAGCTCAAGAAGCGAGTTTTAATAAATAACAAGCAAATATGACATGTCTGTAAATTCTGACATAGTTTTGGTTACAGACAGATGTTATACGTGATGTGATATGCGTTTGGAGTTCAGTGTAGTTATGGTTTCTCGAGTCATTAGGTAGGATTGACAGGTCAGGCTAAAGAGGCTGTGACGATAAAGAAAAGCTTAAAGCATCTCAACTCTGTCTAATTAACACACTATGACTATAAATAAAATGCTTATTTATAGTATAAAAAGAATATAATTTAGCCCAAGGCTGTAAATGGGGATATTAGAGAAGAGAAGGAGAGGAGAGTAGAAGAGAAAGAAGGAGTAAGGGGAGTATGAGGAGGGAGTAGGAGAAAGAGAAGGAGGAGAAGGAAGAGTATGAGAAAGAGGGGGAGTATGAGAAGGAGGGAGTGCAGGAGAAGAAAGAAAAGGAGAAAGAGTAGGAGGAGAAGGAAGGAGTGTGTAGAAGTAGTTGGAGTAGAAGAAAGAGGAGGAAGAGGTAGGAGGAAGAGGTAGGAAGAAGAGAAGGGGGTTAGGAGTAAGAGATGGGGACGGAGTATGAGGAGAAGTACTTAGAGAAGAAAAAGGATGAGAAAGAAGGGGAGTAGAAGGAGGGGGTAGGAGAAGAAGGGGGAGTAGGAGGAAGATGAGGAGGGTAGGAGAAGGTGGGAAACTAAGTGTTACACCGGCCGTTTTAACAGAAGAGAAACTACACCGGTTCTCACTATAAATAGTGCGAGTAGACAACCACCAGGGAGAAAAGGACAGTATTGTAACTGTCTAGCCGAGTGCCAGTCAGTTTCCTTACCTTTGTACCTTTTATGTTAATACACTTGTTATCTTAACCCAACCTCGACTTGACTTCTTCTTTTTACTGTTTGACTACTTCACAACACTAAGACTAGTTAATTCTACTTTTAAATTTACAGTGTCTTCGTGTACATATCAATGGTTACAACAAAATCCACCCATGAAAACAAAAAAACATACATCATCCATAAATGATGCCATTTCGAACTTAAGAGTGACAGACTGACGAACAGCATCTCTTATAGCTATGCATGGATGAATCTAAAAATGCTATTTCAAACTTGGTACTGATATAGCTTTTGAACCAAATAAAATCGACTTTTTGTTCGGCATTTTCTGGCCGTTTACGTAAATAGTCGGAAAAAAAACAAATCACGAAGCAATCGGCATCCAAATCAAAACAAGGCTGTTTTGCAACATGAAAAAAAAATAATGAACGAAAAAAATCAATCACCGTCTGTTTATTTGTATAACAATTTATTTACTTTTTTGACAAAGAAAATCAAACAAATATTTTTTTTATCATAGGAAAGTTAAAAGTGAAAAGTTTTGTTTGTTTTTTTCTTTCGATAAATTGTGCTTTTCTTTGCAACAACGATTTTTACAAATTTTTGTTGTTGTATTTTTTGGTAATGGTTCAGCTTTTTAAACGAAATAAAAAACACCCAACTAGTATAGGGTTTGGGTTGGTTTAAGGTTAGGGTTTAAAAGAAAAGTTTCTTTAGGTTCAGTTGGTAGATTTTCTTTTGGAGTTAGTGTATGATTGGCTTAGTGCTTCGGAATTTTCCGGCTATTTATGTAAACGGCCGGAAGATGCCGAACAAAATGTCGGTTTTGTTTGGTTCAAAAGCTGTACCAGTACCTCACACTTAAACATGACCGATCGCGAGATGGACAGAGAGATGCGTGGTTGGTACCACAGAAAATTGCCACTGTGAAGGGTCGAGGAGGATGGAAAGACCAAGGAGGGATAGGGCCACACCACCCAGACCTCTACTGGAAGACCACGGAGAGTACTGGTGTCCCGAGGAGTCTTATTGCCACTCGAATCACAGAAAAATTCTATTTCAAACTAAAACGCGACAGATCGACGAACCAGACAGCTGTTAAAGATACCTGAATGCATCAAAAACAAAAACGAAACACATCACCTTTAAAAGTTAAAAAAAACAAAACAAAACAAAAAAACAGATAGTAAACAAGTACATATATCTACTTACAACTGGTTGGAAGATGTGGATCAGTACAGATGTCAGGTGCAACATATTTGAAATGCATCGAAGACAAAACTTTGTTGATCTTCAGGAACCGGAAGTCAAACACGTGGAGATATAAAAGAGAACTATAGACTACCCAGCTGTACTGAAATACACTAATGAAATAAACAACATATAATGTGTATATATATATATATATATATATATATATATATATATATATATATATATATATATATATATATATATATATATATATATATATATATATATATAAAATAATACCTTCTTGATACAGAATCAAACCGGATGTAATTACTGTGTGCATAATCACACACACACATACACACACACACACACACACACACACACACACACACACACACACACACACATATATATATATATATATATATATATATATATAATTATTTATGTACTTAATTATTTATGTACTTATTTTTTAAGTATTGTGGATTAATTACTTTATTTCAGATCTACCTGCTAATGTCACCTTAACATTGTGGATCAAATTTGTTAGAATCGCTAATTAAATAAATCGTGTTAATTCTTCTAAATTATGTTGGGAGGAAGATATATATATATATATATATATATATATAATTATTAATTAAATTCAAAATGGCGTATTAGTGGGTTCCCCACGTGTGAGTTTTTGCTCTCTTTTTCTTTGTTTTTTGTTTGTTTTAACCCAAAAATGAACCACTGTATAGTGTAGGTTTTTTCAAAACACTTTAATCTTAGAACTTTTTACTCTTTGTGAATTTTTTCTGATGATTTTGTAAGTTGCAGAGACGATATTGACATAAAAATGTTGTTTGGCACAAGATAAATGAAACGACCGTAAAAAATATATCTCACAGAAATATTATGTTTTTTGGAAATGTGAAAAAATAAAAATAATAAAATAAAACCATGGTTATTGGAATATAATATGAACTGACTTATATATATATATATATATATATATATATATATATATATATATATATATATATATATATATATATATGTATATATATATATAGTGTAATGTGTTTTTAGTATAGAAGAAATGACCAGAGTGCTTAATTACGTATAGAATAGCATATATTTTTTTTATTTCAAAGAACACTATACATTAGTTTCATCATCCATCTATACTTTCGGTTTCAACTGTAAGACTGGAAACGTAGTCTACAGAGCTAAAGACTAAAGATACAAAAATATACTAGTTCTTCAGTCAATGTTATAGTGACCTAACATAGCCATATATATATATATATATATATATATATATATATATATATATATATATATATATACACACACTTATGCGTAAGGTGAATATACCTTTGCTTCTTCAGGTTAATTAATCATCAGCAATTAAGAAGAAAAAACTACCGTTACTGCTGCAAATCACTTTGCATTCTCGCAACAGCTGTCTTCTCACTGATAGCGGCAATTGGCTTCATCTGAAATTTCTGTGGCAATAAGTCTCTTCAGGATTCCTTACTCTCTGCGTCCTTCCAGTGGAGGTCTGGGTCAGTAATGACCACTGATTATATATATATATATTATTCAGCCCCAAATATAGCTGAATAGAAAAACATGCCTCTAAAATATCTATTGTTCGTTTTTTTAAGAAGGAGGAAAAACTTCCTTTTTGTAATCGAGCAAACCATTTCTGGCACACCCATTCTGTAACAGCATTTTTCCCATACACATGGTTTATGCAGGTTTCTGTAGCTTTTTTTCCCCTTTTCTGTAGTAAAAAAAAAGCATCAGGTGTCGGTAGTTCTCTGCTTGATCTTCCATTTTAAAGTCTAAAATACAAGCAAAAATGTAAGAACTCCTCTGCTCGGAATCTTATTATACACTGACTACATGCTACACCAAATATCGACATATCCCCAAGCTAAGTAAAGAAACCACTCGCATCTTTCTCTATACATGTTCGCACATTGGCCAATGAACTTTTCATGTTGACACACACATCGTATCACATTTCGTTTAAACACTAATACGTCTCCTTCGAGGACCACATTTCTGAAATAAAACTTTCTTCAGTTTTATATATCTTTGTTTGTGCTTCTTTTACCGTGTATTGTGTTTCGTGTTTTTGTTTATCAGTTCTCATCCGACAGACAACTCATCTTGCCAACAAAGCATCGTTAACTAGACTTACAGAGGTGCAAAAAGGGCCCAAAATATAAATATTTTTAGTCACAAATACGGGTTGTGACAATTTCGCTGTATTTAGGCATAAATAGAACTTAATTTCTCCTGTATAACGTGATACTTTCTGTTGGCCGTGGGGATAAAGCGAAAGCGTGCAGAGTCTTCGTTGATACTGTGAACCGTGTTCGCGCCGTGTGACCGTCTGAAATTGTCACTTCCTATACTGATGAGAGCTTAAGTTTGAAACGTCGGCGTATGTAGGTATAAATAATTTAATATTTAATTGTAAATATATTAAGACATTTTTTAACATGAAAAATATGTTTTTTAAAAACATTTTTACTTTTGCATTTTCACCTCTAATAATCCGCTAATAAAATCAGATTTATCATTTATTACAAAAAAATGAAAGCATCGAACCATGTAGTTAAAAATAACACTTCTCAGACCCCAAATACATTAGGAAGAACCAATGTAATATATCCGTTTCAATGTCCCATGAGAAAATGTATCTCCGACAATAACAATAAAACTAATTCTTACATCGGTTTCACTACCACGACAATTTCCCGAAGACTCACCTTATATCTCTCCGACACTAGCTCCATTTGCCAACACCTAAAAAACATGACTACCCCCTTCTCAATATAAAAACATACTGGTTAACAATACTAAAATAATACACAACGATACACACATCAAAAGATTAAAAATTCTTGAAGCTCTCTACATAAAAACTGTGAATTTCGAAACTAGTCACAATATTTTAAAGTGTCTAGCATAGTAATAAACGTTACCAAATTCTTAGCCATTAAGCTATTATACGTTTGAATCAAAGAACGCGCTCAGAACGTGATCAAATTCTTAACAGTTAAGCAATCACACTTTTTAATTTTGCACGCTCTTAGAATGTAATCACACTCTCATGTAACATCTCAATATCATAGACGCTCCTTTTAAGTTCCAAATTACTGGCTGTTATAATAATTAAAAAAACTCAACAGTAAAAACATATTTTTTAAGAAACCAAAATTAACACCGCCTGAATATGATTTGACGAATCAAATCGAAAGTACTTGCAAAAAAAGGAAAGAAAATGGAACAAGAAACACATGGAACTTACATACAGCAATTTGACCGAAACACTAAATGGACCATTCGGAAAATTGGGGAAAAAAGTCTTATCAAGCAAAAACACTCCGTGTTATTCAATAATGTTTGCCTAAATGAAAATATGCTGCCTAAATACACACAATGTATATATATATATATATATATATATATATATATATATATATATATATATATATATATAAAGAGGGTAGTGCAGTATTAGTGCAGTTCCAACGAGAGAAAAGTATATATGTAAAGGAGTAAGACTACCAACATTTGTAAAATGTTTTTTTCAACATTTATTTATTATTTTGTTATTTTATTATTTTATAATTTTATATAACGCGTTTCAAGCGGTGGTCCGCTTTCATCAGATATATAAATCCATTTGAAGAAATGTCTTTCGATTCGGATCACCGCTTGAAACGCGTTATATAAAATTATAATATCATAAAATAACAAAATAATTAATAAATGTTGAAAAAAACATTTTACAAATGTTGGTAGCCTTACTCCTTTATATATATATGCATGTATATACTAATCAACACACACATGTTTCATCCTTTCAAAACTCATCAGTGTTGGTAGACGCAGCGAGCCTATTAACCTCCAGATTCGAACCACGGCCCTTAGTCACTACCGATAATGACAGTCCGACGCCCTAAATATATGCACTGACACTACCCATATATAAATCTGTTTCAATTACAACCAACAATTATGTTGTGTGTTACTTTGCCAACTTTTAAACACACACACACATATTTATTAGTACACATTCATATATGCATGTGTGTAAATGAATATTGGAGATTATCCGAAACAGATTAAGTTAATCTTATTTTCAGATTTACTTTAACAAAATCTCATTTCCTCTGCTAATAAATAGAGCTTACGGGACGAATACTACTCTACTTATTCAGTACATTAATCCATTATTAGAAAATATTTATGCACGATGTACATGTGTATGTTTTTGCTAGTGATATTAAGGTACAGACTACATAGATTTTAAGCTGTGCAAATAGTAATTTAAAACGTGTTCATGGTAGATGCTCGACAGAACTCCAGTCCCTGAACCCCCCTTTCTCTGTAAAACATTCACAGCAACAACCCGCCTTACTACAATCACACAAAAAACTTTCCTTTCTCTCTCTCTGTACCAATGACTAAACTGAACTTCTGTGAACAAAGTTTCTTTTCTGAAACATTTCATCTGTGGAACAAAATAGCACGAGTCTGCTTCCCAACTTACTACAACATGGTCGTCTTCAAGTCTAATGTAAACAAATACTTATTGAGCCATCCTCTTTGATAATCAATTCATCTTAAGTAATCTTCTGCTCATTCCATCCATTGTTTCCAATCCTCTTGTGATAGCGATCATCGCCAATCCCTGTAACCCTTATCACTTGATAACCGGTGACTCATTAGTACACACAAAAAACAAAACTGCAGAAAAGTGTTTCATGTGGTTTGTAGAAAAGTTTCAATTCTCTTCGATAAAAATGTAAACATGTGCAATACTGCATGTTTAGTGGGATGCATAGTTGCAATGCATGCGAACGACAGACCTGTAATAGGAGAAATATTTAGCTAAGAGAAGAGAGACCACCCAAGAAATAGGCTGAGCTTTTAAATAGTAATGTCTTCTTGGATACGAAGCTCCATGCTGTGATTATAGGTCACTTGAGTCCTAGAAAAATTAAATCCCCTCCAGATACAAGACCCCAGTAAGGGCAGTATTTTTTTTTTATGTCCATAGATAAATTGGCCCATAATTTTTAAGTAGGTGGTTGAACGACAGAGCTGCAAATCAAGGTAAATATATCTTCCAACGAAACACAAAGGATCAAAGAGTAAAGTTTTCTCTGGTTGGCTTCGTGTGTCGAAGTTAGTAGCAATTGTGAGTTCAATGTTCCTTAGAATGTTCCAAACAAGAAGGAAGATTTGGTCTGTAAGACAAGTGGTGTAGAAATTAGTGATGGGACGATTCCAATATTTTTCCCTATTCCGATACAATTACCGATTCTGTTCTAAATTCCCGATTCTGATAGAATTACCGATTCTGATGCCGCTTTTAAAATTGTTTAAAAAGGTAGAATTTTTGTTGGGGAGGGGGTTAACGGAGAGTCCTCATCTACTTTTAAATGTAAATATAATTTTCTTTTTAATTTGAGAAACTTCTTAATGTTTTTCCTTTTATATATTGTATTCAAAGTTTTGGTAAACTCATTGTGAGATTTTCATCTATATTTTTCACTTGTGCCATTTTTTCCTATTCATCCACTCGTGCCATTTTTAACTGAGCTATTTTCATAGAGCCATTTATTCCGGTGCCATTTTTACCTAAATTCGTTATTATGATCTATACATTTTAGTTTTACTGGTAGTTAAAAATCAATAAATACTTATCATTTTATCATAGCAATGGGAAATTATGTTTTAAAACAAAACAAATATTAAAATAATCGTTTTTGGAATCGAAAATTAAGCTAAAATTTTTCCGATTCTGATTCCGATGCCGATTCCGATACCCCAAAAAGTTCTGATTTTTCCGATTCGGATTCGGATTAATCATCCCAACACTAGTAGAAATCTTTGTCTGCTGTCTCTCTGTAAGTTTGTTTGTTAACAAGTTTGTGGTCGTTTCTTGCTGTGGTTGCCTCTTGTCAGTGGCCAGAGGAGAGTCAAGTTGTGTGATGAAACAACATAATCACTCTCTAAAAATAATTAAAAAAGTCACAAAAGGCCCGAAAGCGAATAAAGTTATAAAATCAAATTAAATATATGTCTGAAAAGATTGATCTAACATATAAAGTTATCTTTTCGAATTTCCAAAATCAGATCCAATCACATTTAAGCTGACGAATCAAACTTTATTCCTGATTAGCCAATAACACAGTACAATAATAACAACAACAAAATTTTGTTGTTGTTATTATTGTACTGTGTTATTGGCTAGTCAATAACGTACTTAACTACAATTTATCAAAAAAATTTTTTTTTAGCCCGGCCTAGATAACTGCTAATATGTAACATTTTTAAATAATCACCTAAAAATACAAATCAGTAAGGGTTATAACTCATTTTAAACTCAAGAATATAATATGAATTGTCTATGTTAAGTTAAAAATGTACAAACAAATAAAAATTAAAACCTAAAATAAGTTCACCACATCCCGAACAACGCCGGATAGGTACAGCTAGTATTCATGAACATTAAAATTCGGCTTTACCTCCCTCTTCTCGCTCGACTGAGCTCCAATCTATGGCTACTCCCTATAAAAATTTACAACAAAAACTCATCTAACTACACAACTGTAAATAATTTTCCTTTCTCCCTCTGTGTACCTAAAACTAAACAAAACTTACACGAGCAAAATTTCTTTCCAAGAACTATCTGTCTGTGGAACACAATACCACGGGGCTGCTTCCCCGTTTACTATATTATGGTCGCTTTCAAGTCCAATGTTAGCAAATCTTTGTTGAGCCGTCCTCTTAAATAATCTAATTTCTGGTCATTCTCCATTCTCAACCATTGTTACCAATCCTGCCCACCTGACAAACTCGTTAACCCTTATCCTTGAGTGGCCTTTGGGCCTTGATAAGTGGTGACTCGTTAGTACATAAAAACGAAAAAAACGAAAACGAAAACAAAAAAAACAAGATATCTTCGGATTATTATTATTATTTAAGCACACAATTCTCAGAGTATACATTAAAACAAAGTTTAATTTTGAAGCAGGTCTGTGTTTGAAGAGGGGTAGTTTTCTATGCTTTTTTCTGTTTTTGTTTTCGTACAAATGAGTCACATTAAAGCCAAAAGTCACTCGAGGATAAGGGTTAATGAGATGGATGGATTGTTGCTTTAATGATGAAGAATACTATGAGATGATTGAAAATGATTAATGGAATGAACAAAGTTTAATGACATTGGATTTGAAAACGATCATGTTGTAGTCTGAAGAGAAGCAGGTACAAATGGGAAGTTTTTGTAAAGAAGATGTTCATTAAAATTCTGCCAGACATTAGGCACACAGAAAGGAAAGTTCTTTTCTGTTGTGGTAGAAGAGGAGTTCTTGCTGTGGAGGAATCAGAGATTGGTAATCAGTCGAGGAAATAATGATTGAGTAGAGAAAGACTAGCAACGTCTCTTCTGTGGGGAGAAAAAAATCATTGCCCACATGTAAGTGTTGTGGAGTGATAAACACCCTTCCCTGTCAGAATGAACTAAGTCCGAAAAGAATGGGGAGTAGGGGAAGGAGTAGAAGGAGAAGAAAAAGAATAAACTTCAAGAAACCTTTCCAACCAACGATTTTCAACATGAGTTCGAATAAGTACATAGAAGATGTTGCCAAGTCTGCTGAAAACAAGGTAGTCTCCCTCTACCGTGCTAGAAAATTTCTCACATCTGTCAGTATCCTATATCTCTATAAATCCACCGTTCGTCTGGGCATGGACTACTGTACCACATCTGGGCTGGCGCACAGCTGTTAGACTCTCTTTTGGACAGTGTGCAAAACAAATAGGTCCTGCATTGTCTGCCAAGCCCAGCCCCTGTTGCATCGCCACAATGTTGCATCCCTGTGCTTGTTTTACAAGTACTTCAATGGAATGTGCTCCGGTGAACTTACTGCATTGTCCTGATTTGGGTTGTGATGGCCCTTTGCATTTCAGGCATAGTCTGGGGATTATTTTGTTAGACATTACCTTCGAGATAACCCCACAAATAAAAATCTGAGAAGGAGGGGGAGGCAAGGTTCGGTTAATGTGAAACCCATCCAGGATCACACCTGATAAGACGATTACCAAAGTAGCCACCATATCAGTGAATTGTGATAAGACAAATAATATTAGATATTTATGAGTAAAAATGCCACCTTTCGAATCGTTAATAAAATTCACAATCCTTTCTGCAATCCAACCATATTTAAACTTCAATCTGTGCCTGACTTGCCCACCAAGTTTCAGTTATTAATGTCCAATAGTCCTTGTTTTATCGCCTTTCAAAGATATGGGGGGCACTTTGGTGATCGTATCATCAGTAGGTGTGATCTGAATTGAAAAAAAAATCAAAAGAATCAAAATCAGAGCCATACTAAGGGAGAAGTGTGTCAGAGTTACTGGTAATGTTGCACATCGTATCCAGATGAGCTTATCATTCAACGGTAATAAAACAAAGACTGTTGGACATTCGTTACTGAAACTTGGTGGACAAGTCAGGCATAAACTACAGTTTATTTGTACCAAATATGGTTGGATTGCAGAAAAGATTGCTAATTTTATTAACAATTCAGTATGTGACATTTTTGGTGGGTGATCCTATAATATATATTAATGTTGGCAACCTTAATAACAATTACAATAAGGAAACCGAAACATTTAAATAATGTTAATATCTTATCTCAGAAATATCGATAGATTTTTAAGATATCATAGAATACAACCAATGATTTAAGACGAAGAAAATATCTTTTAAAGTATATATTGTGGTAAAACAAATATTAATAAGAATAATTAGTTTGAGAGATTATGACTCATCTTTAGAATAGGATAAAACTAAAACGAAAGATACATCAGTTAAAAGCGTTGTGATATATTAATGAAATCGTATAATTAGTCTGAAATAGTGTGTATTAAGCATTATGATTCATCTTTAGAATAGAGATAATGGACAAATTAATGAAAAGACACACGTAAAAATTGTGATATATCAAGAATGAAAGACAATATTAGTCTTAGCAAGCTATGTAAGGAGGATTATGATTCGTCTTTAAAATAGAAAAAATAAAAGCAAAAAGCAAAATGAAATCCAGATCAGTCAAATACGTTGTGATAAGGCTTAAGATAATTAGTCAGAGCAAGTTATATATTATGGAATAGGACTCAACATTGAGATAGATATAACAAGGAAAATATAAATCAGTCAAAACATTGTTATATATGAAGAATGACTTAAGATAATTAGTCTGAATAAGTTATGTCTTATGGATTAGGACTCATCTTAGAGATTGAGGCAATGAGAGAAATACATGTCAGTCAAAAACGTTGTGATATATTAAGAACAACTTAGGATTATTAGTCTGAATAAGTTATGTATTACGGAATAAGAATCACCCTTAAGATAGAGGCAATGAGGGGAATATATTTCGTGTCAAAAACGTTACGATGTATAAGCAATGAATGGGGAAATTAGTCGGTAAAAGTTATATAATGAGTATTATTCACCCGAGAAATACAGGCAAAGGAAATATTTTTATAATGATTAATAAATTAACTTTTAATTTCTTACGCCTATCAGTCCCATTATTATTATTAGGGTTTTGTTTTAATTATCCCTTTCAATGGACTGTCATCCATTTCTGAAAGAAAAAGAAAAAGAATGGATTTGATTATATGTCGAAGAGCTTAAGGAATAATAACTTAAATACTAGAATTTAAAGGTATCTATGCGTTGCTGTTATAGGATTTAATCCCTATATTTTAGAGCCAATAGCAGAGACACACACACACATGCGTGCAAGAAGCGCCTCGCTTCCAAAACTACATTATTGTGTGTAACTAAGAAAAGCGAGGTATATTTTATATATAAAATAGAGTAAGCTCTTCCCCTATTTCCTTGTCCGGAATAGCTTTCTAAACAAAAAGCAGATAAAACAATATGTTTCGCCAGACTAATATGCCAAATATTGGCCTGTGTTTAAAAAAAAACAAACCAAAATTATTTTCAATCAAATTCATCAATTGTACTACTTAATTTGGATTAATATTTTCTTTTCTTAGTCATACTTAGAGGAAGAGGCGGACTTTCTACCCTCTAATATCTGATCCTTCTGCCACACATAACATCGGGATCGAATATTTAATAAGAGACTATTTTTCTATTCACCGGTTAAAAAGACAGTGATACAACAAAAACCTAACTTTGATCTCTTTATGTCAGTTTTCGGATGAACAATTATATTTGTTTATAAGAAATATTGAATTATTTATTTCTTAAATATAATTGTATATAATGATAGTATAGATAATAATTTGATTTTAAGCAACTAATTACAATGCTGTTTCCATGCATTGATATGAGCAGCTGTGGTTAAGACCGAAATTTTTTTTTTCCCGCTGGTGGAAAATAACAGAAATGATCACTGTGTAGAGAAACGCCATGACTAATCGCCTCGACATAAACTACACTTAATTACTCCCATTTTTTTCAAAAAATAGTGGCAGTATTTATCTTGGATTTCTTGGATAAAAATCTATTGCCAGGTTGTAGGCTTCTTAGGAAAAATAATTTAAAAGATAGCCATGTTTAAAATTTTTGCCTTAAAAGACGCGTTCAAAACAGCAATCAAAATGAATTATAAGTGCGTTTTATATTTTATTTGATACGACAAAAATCCAACAAAAAAAACAAAACAAATCGGCTAGCAGTGTACACGTCTTTAAAAACATGATCGGCAGCAAAATAAGAAAAAACGGAAGTGATCGATATCGACAAAACTGAGGAGTTTAAAATGGTAAAATCATTTGACGATTCGCGTCAAGCATGAAACCAATGGTCATGACTGAATAATCCATACATATTATTTAATTGTTATATATATATATATATATATATATATATATATATATATATATATATATATATATATATATATATAAGTATGTATATACATATATATACTTATGTATATATATACTTATGTATATACACACATATCCATATATATATATATGTATATATATATATGCATGTATTATGTATTATATATATGTATATACATATATATATATATACATATATTATATATATGTATATACATATATATATACACATATGTACACATATATACACATGTATGTATATACATATATACATATTATATACATATATATACACATATATACATATGTATGTATATATATCTATATACACATATATACATATGTATGTATATACATATGAGTACACATATATACATATATATAGATGAGAACAGTAGTCCAAATAATCAAAATTATACAAATTATCAATCCTCGTCTAAAAAATTCAGAAACAGAAAAGTATTTTGTTTCATGTTTTATTTACTATAATATGTATTTTGTTAGTTTATTCATAAATTTAATGTTTATAATTGGAGCTCATCAAAGCAGTCACGCCCTCTATTTCAAATTTGTACGTTAAAAATCACAAAATATATACAAAAAATAGTTATTCAATTACAATTCAATAATCCACTCGAAACACCAAATAATAAGAAAGTTCGATCGTTCAAATCAAATTAACTCAAATAAAATTTATTGGCAAAAAATAGCAAAGTGCAACAAGCCATGTAAATGGACAGTTAGAAGATATATACATCTCAACAGCGTCTGAATGTTGTCTCACATGCGACTTTAAACCTGGATATGATAGACATCATTACTGGACATCATTACTGGACATCATTATGAAGGATAAACACAGACAGAGAATTTTGCCCCTCCCCCAATGAGACAAAAGTGGCAATGGTACATCCTTCGCTGGGTTCCGTGGAAACCACGACCTGGTTCCAGGGTACCCCCCCTCCCCCAAGAAAAAAGTACATCCAAATTCTGGTTGATGTTTTACGCCAGAAACGCGTCCAAATGCCCCAAGTGAGGAGTAATCACCCGAAGGTCAGTGGCGCAGTTGATATAGTACTAAGTTAAATTCAGTTCGAAGTGATAGTCATCTGAATTTTGAAGGTTGAAGGTTCAATCCTCGATGCGGGCGATACGAATAATTGCAAATTACTGAAGACTTCTCCTAGTCATGGCTGACGGAACAAGAGCATGCTACCCCCGTGGATTAAATAAAGGGTTCCGTTCGAAATTCCGTCCAGATTCTTGAGTTCGACAAAATATTCCCGAGTTTGAAGAGATACACCTGAAAAAGGTCGGAGGTTACAGCGGCCGAAACGTTGTGATGATAACATTCAAAATGAGAAAATTATGCAAATTATCAATATTCATCTAAATAATTCAGAAATATAATTACTGATATAAGTCTATGATTTAGTATCTACAACCATTAATACCAGGATCAATAAGCTTTCAGCCAATAAAAAGATTTTTGAGACTAATAAGCAGATATACGAAAGAGCATTAATCAATAGTGGTTATACTGAGAAATTAAAATATACCGAGAATATAAAGAAAAACACACATATTATCTGGTTTAATCCACCATTTTGTCTTTGTATTTGGATTATTATACAGAAAATGTTGTATTACTCGTATGTCAATCGAAACTTCTGACAGTGATAGTTTCATTAATGACGAAAAATGTCTTAAAATACAGAAGGTATGGATTTAGAATTCTGTTATGTTTGGGATATCAAATTTTGTGAACGTATTAATTTGTCAGTCGATTCGTTTAAATTTATGTCTCCGCCCCTCTCTCTCACCTCTCTCTTCCATTCCTCTCTCGTCCCTCTCCCTTCCGCGCTCTCTCTCTCTCCCTTTCTCTCCTCTCTCGCTTTTTCTCTCTCCCCTCTCCTTTTCTCTCTTCTCTTCTCCCTTTCTCTCTCCCCTCCTTTCTCTTCTCTCTACCTTAATCTTTCTTCCTTTCCCTTTCTCTCCTTCCCTGTCCTTTCTCTCTCTCTCCTCTCTCCCTCACTCTTTCACTCTCTCTTTCCATCTCTTCCTCCTTTACCTCTCTACTTTTCCTCTCCCTCTCCCTCTCTGTTCTGTATTTTTTTTCTCTACATCTTCTTCCTCGCCTATTCTTTTTCTCCCGCTACTCCTCTCTTTCTGTATCCTAATCTCTCCCTTCACCTCCAGATATAAGTTAGAAAAATAGACATAGTATATATATATATATATATATATATATATATATATATATATATATATATATATATATATACTATGCCTATCTTTCTCTCTTCCCTCCTTCTCACTATTTATGCTCCCCTCACCCATTCTTTTTCCATCCCTCTCTCATTCGTACTCTACCCCTTTTATTCTTCACTTACCACGTTCTCATTATCTCTCTCTATACAACAATATTAATTTTAAGTAAATAATATTAAATTATTTTTACCTACATACGCCAGTGTATGGAATGCTAATCTCAGACGATTGTAAGGTTCGAACCCGGTTACAGAATCACCCAGACTCCGCAAGCAAGCGTCATAGCAAAATGGCTACGAGACATTGCCACGTCAAGAAATTGAATTTCAGTTCTATTTATGGGAAGGGAGGCACATATAGAAAGACTGTCTGAAAAGTATTCAACGAACGTTTTCGGAATATGCCTGAATATATATATATATATATATATATATATATATATATATATATATATATATATATATATAATCTGTTTCTCCTCCTTCCGATCACCTGTTCTTTCTCTATCTCCTTTCTCTTTTGTCATCTCTCACCTTCTCTTCTTTCTGTGTCTGTCCCCCCTCCTCCCCTCGCTCTTTATGTCTTCGCTTTTTATTGCTATTTATGTTTCTCCTCCTCCTCCTCCTTGTCCGTTTCTCTCTCTCTTTCTCTCTCTATCTCTCTCTCCCTATCTCCCCCCTCTCTCTCTCTCTCTCTTTGATTCGTTTTCTGCATTCTTTGTCTTTCGTCATATCTCCCTCTCTTTCCCGCTCTTTGTTTTCCGTCTCCTAGCCCTTTCTTTTCTCCCGCTTCTCTATCTCCTCCTCCTCCTCCCTCTCCCTATTTCTCTCTCTCTCTCTCATCCACCCTCTATTTTCTATATGTCTTTCTTTCGTTCCATTTCTCCCCAATCTAATCCTATTATCCAGGTGAGGAGGCTCACCTGTAATCAGAATAAACTTTGTGTCCGATGTAGATAATCACTTAAACTAATAACAAAATCAACCACAAAATTCAATATTGATCACCTCAAGCGATTTATTCTAATAGTGTCACACACACGGCGTTTCTTTTCTTTTTTTTGGTATACGTCCATGCATCTCTATACAAAGCCTCTGTCGGTCGGTCACGCTTAAGTATGAAATAGCATTTTAAGATGCGTCTAAGCATATCGATAACAAGCTCTGTCCACCCGTACTTATGTCATGCTTAACTTTGAATATGCCTTTTTGTCGGATTAAATTCATATTCAGCAATTTTTAAAATGTTTTTGCTTTCGCAATTATCTTTGGCTTGTAATATATATATATATATATATATATATATATATATATATATATATATATATATATATATATATATATATAGTATAATTTTTATCTATACAAACATTTTTGGTTACATATGTGCATACAGGTTTCAGTTGCGCTTTCTTTCGAGAGCTCATTTCATTTTTTCTAAAGGTCTGAAGAAGTTGGCTATCGAAAGAGTGTGCAACTGAAACATGTTTGTATAAATAAAAATTTACGCTAAAAACAGCTCTACTTGTTATTGGGTACTTTTTATAAACACTGGAGTTTCATTGGATTAACATCTAGGAAACCAAAATAATGCATGTACTATATATATATATATATATATATATATATATATATATATAGTAAGCTAAGTAGCTTAATTGCCATAAATATATTTTCATAGCTTACTACCTAGCTCTACTTACGTATCGAGCACTGTTGAAGTAAATACTGAAAATTGATACGCAAAAAATTATATCTCCTTATAATATATATATATATATATATATATATATATATATATATATATATATATATATATATATATATACTGCATCGCTAGCAAACGAATTTCCCGCCTGGATACCTTTAGTCGTTTTTGGACCACCATTCACCAATTGGATTATTTTTTAATCAACCTCTTTGATATCTTACCTGGAGCTATTTTAGACTTGTTTACTTGGATGAACTGTATAGTTTTACTAAAAAGTATGTTTTGGGCCGATATATTTGATGTTTTATATACCTTTATGTATTATATATATATTTTTTTATATATTTTTTCAAAGTTTAATTTTTATTGCCTGCAGTAATGTCATTGCGGTAATGGTCCTCTGAGGAGAAGATTTTCTTTGAAAACTCATGTGTTAAGGACTTTAAAGAACTTTGCCTGAACATTGAACATTGAATTGTAATAAAATTTGATTCGCACCTTATTTTATTCTTTCACTTTATCTATTGCTATTAATGCTCTATCCAGTATATTGTAAGTATATATATATATATATATATATATATATATATATATATATATATATATATATATATAAACAATTTTTCAACTTCTTTTCTATAACTTCTAATCTACTAGAAATAGATTTTGATAGAGCTTTTTACTAAAGCTATAATAACCAATTACTCCACCACTGATAATTTGAAACTTCACATTGTATGATTATATATGTGCATGATTCTCCAGTGAGAGAGCATCTCCTTTATAATAGCTTTTATGTTTAAAAAAAGATAAATGTTTTTTTTCTTCCTTGTAATGTGTTATTCTTTTCATGTTATATTACATCCGTTTTTTCCACTTTGGGTTCCACTGTACATCACTAAATATTGTTTTTTTTTACCAGGTCTCTATACTGATTTGATGCACCCATACCACTACTTCCCTCATTGTTTCTAATTTTCTGTATGATTTGAAGGGGTAAACTCTATAGCCTTGATGCTCATTGTATGCTTTTAAATTGGTGTCTATACCCTGTGCTAATGAAGAGAACCGATATTAATTTAAAAAATAAATCGTCTCAGAAACGATCGTACACATACTGTTGTTATGTTGAATTCTTGGAGCGCAAATAAATGATCATGTAATAAAGTTTACATAAGATCTATGTTATATATATATATATATATATATATATATATCAACATTAAGAATGGCCTATGCATATGCTTCGTCAGGGCCGAAAGTCAATAATGAAAATAAAAATCTTACAATGAAGTCAAAGGAAGCAGGATTTCTTCTTTTTTTAGCCCATTACAAGATTGTTATTATCATATGGCTTGCTGAAACGCAATTGCATTTACGTAGGCCATTCTAAATGTTTATATCATGTATATTTATAAAGCTCTACCTTGTATTGAGCACTTTTGAAATATATTAGTTTAAGTTCATTTTATCAATATATTTGAACTTTTTAAATTTATTGTATATATATATATATATATATATATATATATATATATATATATATATATATATATATATATATATATGTGTATGTGTGTGTGTGTGTGTGATTTTATGAAGGCTTACCAAAGCATTCCTTTCAGGACACCAATGATCACCATTAAAGATATTTTTTCTTACAAATATTATTTATTCAAATTAAATGTTTTTTCTACACGTGTTTCACTACCAAGCAATCACATATAAATGCTCTGTACTCTGTAATCGAGTATCATCGAGCTTGTTTTTATTGGAACAACCCCGGTCTTCACTGAATGATCTATTTTATAAGTGAAAAATCTAAAAATATATTTATATATATATATATATATATATATATATATATATATATATATATATATATATATATATAGAGAGAGAGAGAGAGAGAGAGAGAGAGATTTCAATATCGCGTTGAGAATCCGAATAAAAGAGCCCAATGTACCTTTAAACAGAGCAAAACAGAATTATTAAAAGGAAAAAACTATACACACACTTAGATTGTATACATCATGAATTATTTGGACCCTTTAATTAAGTCTCCTCGGACGTATAAACAACCACGTCAAAAAAACAAACTTTGTTTTTTTGACGTGGTTGTTTATACGTCTGAGAAGACCTAATTAAAGGGTCGAAATAATTTATAATGTATACAACCTTAGTGTATTATAGTTTTTCCTTTTAATAATTATATATATATATTGTTTTATTTTGGTTTGGTTTTTGAACAATTCAAATAAATATTGTCTGTGTCATATTGATGAAGAACTAGTGTGCTAATGTCGAGATTCATATAATTTTCTACCCTGCTTTGGATTTGATAATAAAATTGAAATTTTGAAAATATATGTACGTAAGGACAAATATTGTTAATATTAAATTGGGTCTTTAAAAAATATTAAATATCTTATAAATGTTATATTCTATGTTTATAATGTATGAGCTCTATTTAATTTAAAGGGTTAACCATTGAGCTATACATATATAAATATATTAGTGCGTCAGTGTACGTTGAAAAGAAATCAATTGAGTGTTCAATCGTAAGAGTGTGAGAGCTAAAATACAAATTATTTATTTTAAAACTATACATTACAGAGAGATGCCATGGTTTCATTGACACAGGTAGACCGTTACTGTTTAGAAAAAGCCCTTAAACCCATTTCAAATCATCGGCGACTCACAGAATGAAAACAGTTCACAGTTCAGTAAACATTGGCTTCCATCTTTTCGAACGGTACGTCTCTGGAATATGTAATGTAAAGGTTTTAAATCAAAAATTTATATATATATATATATATATATATATATATATATATATATATATATATATATATATATATGCTAACGTTTAGCCTATTTCTCATACTTAAGGTAAAGTAAAAAATATTGCAAGTAAATTAAACTTTACACAATAGATGAACCATCCTGTTTTATGCGGAATATACCTTGCTCTGAGCAATTGAATTGAATTTTTATTTGGCTATTGCTTCTCTAATTCCTTTCCATTCTTCTTCATACAAATATATATATATATATATATATATATATATACAAATATATATATATATATATATATACAAATATATATATATATATATATATATATATATATATACAAATATATATATATATATAAATATACAAATATATATATATATATATATATAAATATATATATATATATATATATATATATAAAAATATATATATATATATATATAAATATATATATATATATATATATATAAATAAAAATATATATATATATATATATAAATATATATATATATAAATATATATATATATATATATAAATATATATATATATATATATATATATATATACAAATATATATATACAAATATATATATATATATACAAATATATATATATATATATACAAATATATATATATATACAAATATATATATATATATATATATATACAAATATATATATATACAAATATATATATATATATATATATATATATATATATACAAATATATATATATATATATATATACAAATATATATATATTGGCTGGCCTGTACTTACTATATAACCTAACAAAAAATCTCGAAGTCGATTCGATCGGGCTTTACAGAGATGACGGCCTAATGTATGTTAAAAACACAAATGGACAAAAGTGTGAACAAATCAAAAAAAATAATACTCAAAGAAATAAAACGAATAGGCCTAAAGGTTGAAATAACATCAAATGTCAAACAGGTCAATTCCTCGATATTACCTTTAACTTCACTAGTGATACTTACGAGCCCTATGCTAAAGATAATTCCTACCCCCTTTATGTCAACCCACTATCTAACCACCCTAGATCTGTAAGTAAACACATCCCTGAATCAATAAGTCGAAGGATTAGCAACACCTCCTCTAATATAAGAATTTTTATGATAAAGCACTAAAGAAGAGTGGATATAAAAATACCAAAATAGAGTTTATTCCAACTACACAAAATAACCCTAGTAGGAACAAAAATAGAAATAGGAAAATTATTTGGTATACACCTCCATTTAACAATGCAACTAAAACCAAATTAGGGAAAAAATTCCTGAACTTAATAAATACTCATTTCCCCAATAACAACATACTCCATAAAATTTTTAATAAGAACACACTGAAACTCAGTTATTGTTGTGGTGACAACCTGGAAAAAATCATAAAAAAGCACAACAGTAAAATACTAAACACCTCAGTAACTTCAAATCCTAGAAGAACATGTAACTGTACTAACAAATCAAACTGCCCCCAAACTAAAAGTGCCTATCAACCCAAGTGGTCTATGAGGCATCTCCTCAACCGAAAACCCATCCCAAACTAACTATTATATTGGTCTGACAGGTAACAACTTCAAGGAAAGATTCTACAACCATAAACTCTCTTTCAACAACCCTGACCATCGTGGCGAAACTGGACTATCACTACACTACCACAAAATAAAAACAAAAAAAGAAACTCCCATAATAAAGTGGAAAATCTTTAAAAAATCTAGCACCTGCAAATCAATGAACTCACCATGTAGATTATGTTTAAATGAAAAACTGGAAATTATCCGTTTTGAAGACAGAAATAAACTCCTAAATAGAAAACAAGAGACGTCTATCAACTGTAAACATAGTAGACTCTACCTCCTTAGCAACCCACATACTCCACCTTAACCCCACATCAACCCCCACATA
>OY744519.1:27256512-27269012 GCA_963556195.1 Sepiola atlantica | reverse complement strand
ACTTTCGGTTTTTGTTGTTGTTCTTGACGACGACGACAGCGACGACAACGACGATGCTGCTGCCATATTATATTTGCCATAAAAACAATAAAGAAACAAGCCCTTTTATTCTCATCTCTCTAAATTACAATAAATAAATAAAATAGAATCATATTTTAAAAAAATCGTCATTAAGTTTGGTTTTATATTTCGGTTTTCTATCTCTCTCTCTATATATAAAATGAAGACGTTTTTTCGCCTGTACTTTCAGTGAGAGTAAGAAAATAACCACATGCATCATAGGCTACTAAACTCACCACTATTAACCTTATTCACTCGAATGTGTTTGAAGAAATGTATGATTATTTTCTCCATCTAACAATAAATATTACTTTTAGACCACCATCACAGACTCTCATCAAAACATACTCCATAAAGGTGGTAGCAAAATATTTCCCCTCTAATATTTTCATACTGACACTTTCCCCTTTATCACCGGGAACTATTAAACAACGGACGCTTTATTAAAACGTAACCCTTATTTTCAATTCATCTGCCATAATGTAATACATAATACAATAAATTCCGCACAAATTTAATATTCCACTAATTTTCGAGAATATCGGATTACGTTATTTCTAACTATTACATATAGACTTCGTCTCATTTCGAATTTAACAGAATATATTTAATGAACTTCCTCACTTATATTGTACATTGATTCAAAATGACGGCTACAATCTCTTAATCGAATCGACTTTAGACATTTCCCTTAGCAGTCTTTGTTTGCTTCAAGTATGATTTCATTTTTTAACTTAAACACTTAGACAATTTAAAACATAACACCCTTAAAGCTTAACAATATTAAAAAAATACTTACAGCGTAAAACAAACTGCAGTGTTCATTTCGATAACATCCAATTGTTGATACCAATTCCATGTAAGCACGTAATATCAGTTTATATACGAACCTTCCACTACTTCAATTAACGGACAACACAAGTTTATTGTTTCACTTTTGACCATCCATACACACCTAACATTAATCTAACATTTGTGTTTTCATTTTCATGCTAGGAATTCTTCTTTTGAGGAGTTATTTTACGTGAGATGTTTTCTTTTCTTCTTTTTCACTCTTTCTCTATCATTTTTACTCCCCCTCTCTCTATTCATTCGCAACAATTTCTATAAAACGTGTTTAAATTTTCGCCGAATTAAATAATCGCAGTACGCAACACGACCTTCGAGGTAATACACATTAAAAAGATACGTACATTTGTTCTGCTCACATTCGATTTAAATTAGCATTCGTCCATTTTTATCATCATGATTATACGTCAGTTACGAATAACGTTCCTTTGTTTAATTCACGATAGTTGAAAGACTTTGAAATCAATTTTGAACACAGAGCGGCGTAACATTTAAAATCATTATTTTCATCAATATATTCCTACATTATTCGATATTAATTCATACCGAACATTATTAAAATTTAATTCATAACTTTTTACATACTTTCCCCGACGCTAAAACTGCTACTGATATTAAACAAAGTATATAAATTTCTACTTTTTTAAATATACTTCAACTTAAAGTGCAGTATCGGTTACTTCGTCTTTTCTCTTCTCGGTCAGTGAAAGAGAAATCTTTCTAGACGGCGGCAATTTTTTCATTACTTTCCATCTATTTAACTATTTGTAAATTTTAGAAGACAATCGCCTTATTTTTAAATCAAAGCCAGAGTTAGACAAAAGGTCGATTTTCAATGTTGTTAAATTCAATCTCACACAAAAAGAGCACAATTGCTTTAATCTAGAAGTATTTTTCCTTCATTGACCTTGGAAACCTTCACGCATATTCTTGAATCATATTTACTTGGCGTGCAGTGTTTTTTATTTTGTCTGATAAATCGCTACTTAAAATCGTAGAGGGGGACAGTCACTCAAAACATAGGTAAATCTATTTTGTTTGATTCAAAATATCGACAAATCCTACTTTAATCACCTAAATTACAGGATTGTTTTCAAATGCTTTTTGACAAATTAATACTCTAATACTTACATTTTAAAAATTTAATTTATATCTATCCCAGGAAACGCCGGGGCACGAGTCCTGCTAGTTAATAATAAAGGCGAAAAACACAAAGTAACCATTTCAAATTACTCAGGAATATATAATTGTTTTATTTGACCAATTGACGTTCCGCATTTGTCGATTGTCACAAATAACCAATAGAACGACAAGGTGCGCAAAAAGCAAATAGTAAACAAAATATTGTTACCAAAGGCAATAAAAGTTACTTTTCTACCTACCTGCCTATTTTTTGTGTTTTAAAGTACTTTAAAGTGTTTTATTTTATTTAAATTAAAAAGTTCGGTCAAATATATTACGTTATACTGAAAAACAAAGATGGCTGACAGTCGTTCGCCGATCGTCTACGAACTCTGGTGATGGTTTGGTGTTTTCCTCCTTCAATTTGGTAGAAAAGTAAATTTTAAGGCGTTTGGGGCAGTTATTTTTTTACTATTTGTATGAAAAATCGAAATAATTACTGATATCACTTACAAAAAATAAAAATGCGTTAATTTAAAAATGAACGAACACCCATCAAGCAATCTGAAATCATTTTCTCACGTACTTGCCGAAGAATATGCACTCGAATTACAGATCAAGAAATACACCGAAAAGAAGAAAAAAAAAACTAACACTAACGCTTCACCAGAAATGATATCGTCTAACTTTACCGGATAAACAGTTTTCAACTAATCTAAAAATATACTCACATGAATCACCGAGCGACAAACAACATAATGGGCAACCAATTTAGATCAACTTTTTAAGATGCGTCCATTCAATCTGCGCGTTTAGCGATCGAAATACTATTACAACTGAAGTGTGACAAACCGACGATAATTCTATTAATTGGTGTCTAATGACTATGGATCAACGATGATACTATTTAAACTGAAGTGTGGCAGACAAACGATAATGCTAATTCAGCTGAATCGTGACAGACCAACGAAAATACTATTTCAAACTGAAGCATGACAGACCAAGGAACATACTATTTTAAGCTGAAGCGTGACAGACCAAGGAAAATACTATTTCAAACTGAAGCGTGACAGACCAAGGAAAATACTATTTATAGCTGAACCGTGACATACATACGAAAATACTATTTCACACTGAAGCGTGACAGACCAACGAAAATATTATTTATAGCTGAACCGTGACAGACCTACGAAAATACTATTCACACTGAAGCATGACAGACCAAGGAAAATACTATTTCAAACTGAAGCGTGACAGGCGGGTCAATAAACAGAGTTTTTTTTTTATATGAGATGTTTAGACGCATCTCACAAGATGCGTCCATTAAACTTGCGCGTTTAACGATTAAAATGCTATTCAAACTGCTGTGCCTAACTGACAGACAAAACCTCTCGTAGAGAAGACACACTTAGTTTTGCACCACTTTTATGTCCCATACGAACATTAAAATCAAGATATAATGATACTAAACCTTATGTCTAAAATCCTTATTCCAATTTAATCAAAATCCATTGCATGATTTTGATTGTAAAAAATGTTTAAAATTTAAGGCTTAAGCTTCAAGAGTCTTAAGAAGAAATTGAAATTCATTGAACCTTGCTTAATTAGTGTTTAATAACTACGGATCAAATTTAATAGAATTTTCAAATAGGGGCTAGTGCTCAAATTATGCCTCCCAAAAGTCCCCGTAAGTACCCAAAAGAAACTGAAATTTGAGGAATATTTATTTATTAATGTCTAAAAATGTCACAATAATCAGTGGTATTTGTATTTTCACAGAGTAGAAACCCCCCCATTTGTCCCCTTTGCATAAAACTAAATCGAATTAAATATAGCCCACATTATCCGCCGAACAACTATTAGTGTCGGAATGAATCGTATACACAGACACATATAAATATATACACATTCCTAATTTCATATAAATAGAGATATTAATAAAACGTTAATGAAATGTTTAAATTATTTTCGTTGGATTTCTAATCTTCTTTCTAACATATAAAGATAAGTCAGTATGATTATCGATGTTAGACCTAAGTAGCATTGCGTGTGGCAAATCGCTATATCATTCTTACTAGCTAGTTACTCCAGTGGTCCATAAAGAAAGAGAAAATATATGATAAGCTTATTCTCCACGTCTCCCTCCGAACTTCCTTTCTATGACACAACTTCATGTACACGTATAGCAATATTTGCTGCGGATGTATAAAAAATAATGTTAGGAACGGTAGATTTTCACGTAAGGCTACAGTAAGCATAAGGTTAGAGTAGTGGAAAATTCTATTAGACGGTAAGCCTGGAGTTATGACTACGTTGCAGGATATGACGTGATGGGATGGAAGTACGTGACAGAGAAGCGAAAGCGATTCTACTTTTTGGGTGTACAGCGCCGCCAGACGTGATCAGACGTCTTTTTCGAGATCCACCACCCCTACGGGAGTGGATCAGGACATTGCAGATCATATAGATGCACATTGTTGTAAATTGGTAAAAAAGCTAAACTCAACCACAGAAGCTAATGATGGCGTTATTTGTCGTTCTTTTTAATTGCTTCTATTATTCCAGCCACAAAGAGAAGAAAGAAGAAAAAAATCAACATATTTGCTCCGGCCACACCATCAACTACTTCAGAGAGACAAACAGCTATTATGTGTTCACAACACAACACCGGCCAGTTGTTCACAATGGTTTCGTTTGGTTTAGTTGTTTTGTTTTACGGTATATCAACCCTTTTCGGGCTATTTAATGCCGACTCCAGTTATTTTGGTAAAATCTTTTATGCTTTAAGTTTTTTTATATCTTCAAATATTTATTCATGGTGTTTGGTTTGGTTGTTTTGTAGAGAAAAATGATTGAGTTTTACGAAGGGAAAGGAAAAAAAACAATAGTATCAATGTTTAGTGCATTTTAGGTTACAAAGCCGGTATCTTCAGACAGCCTGAAATGGTAGCACCAGTGTTCACAATGGAGAATTGAAGAACACCACACATTATGCTACATACGTAACTCTTAATTTCTACTGGAAATTTCCGTTCTCTACTTAATTTTAAACTTACGTGGAAATTTCCGATTCTAACCTTATTTTGTACACACCAGTGCCTACAGATTGCTACAATAGCTGCATATACAGACGAAGTGATTTATTAATAGAATTACCGTTTACGTGACGGAGGTTTATATACGCGTAATTATGTCAACTTAATTCCTCAACTGTCAATTTCTGGGAATAATTGGCCACCTGCCCTAAGAATGTTACCGTTTCTACAGAAACTTCGTACTTCCATTGCTATTCCTTTCCCTCTAACCTAAAAATATCTACAACTGCCATTACCGAGTTTACGAACATACTATTTAGGAACACTCTGCACAATCATGTGAAGATAGGCTTCACTATTATGCCGCTATTAATAACATGTCGCAGTAACATTTATTTCACGAAAAGACAGATACCAAGTCGACATGTTGTACAGGCAATAACCTTCATTATTATTTATTCAAAGTTCCATGGTTATCATAGCCGAGTGGTGGCAAGGGTCACGAGTTGCGGTTGTCTATAAAATGTGCATCCCTAACAGCCTCTGACACTACGTCCAGCTTCTAGACTGCTCGTGTGGCTTATATATAAGCCCAACGGAACTGCTACTACTCATGGGAGAATGACTGAAAGTGGGTTACCTTGAAAACCAGTGGTTCGGGTAAATAAGGCTTATTATTCTTGGATGACAGCCAATCTAAGAGAAGGAAAACTTATTCCAAACCTCTACTGCCTTATGCTGATGCCCACTCATAGGAAAAGCCTAGGAAATCAGCTTTGAGGAAAAATTTAAAGTCGGAGTCACCTAGGTAGTTCGAGAATTAAACATTTTTTTTTTACGAATGAGTCACCATTTATCAATGGTAATCATTAAAGAGATCGTCAGTTATGCGATGAGTGGGCTGCGCAGAATACTACTTTAGAGGAATTGATATCCTAGAAGACGGCTAACTTAGCAAATATTTGTTTATATTAGACTTGAAGACGAATATGTTGTAGTCGGTTGGGAAGCAGTCTCGTGGTATTTTGTTCCACAGATGAGATGTTCTAGGAAAGAAACTTTGTTCATGGAAGTTCCGTTTGGTTTTTGCTAAAAATAGGGAGAAAGGAACGCTCATTGCTGTGGTTGTAGCTACGCGAGTTCTTGCTGCGAATGTTTTTTTTTCTGGGATTGGAGCTCTCTGGAACACTTATCATCAAACAGCAACGTTCTGGCAACTCATGTGACGACACTGAAACGATGGGTATCACCCTGTCCTCCATACTCAGGGGAGGTCACCCCAGTTAAGCGCAACTACGGAGACTGAACAATGCCTATCTATCTATCTATCTATCTATCTATCTATCTATCTATCTATCTATATATCTATCTATCTATCTATCTATCTATCTATTGTATATACTTATTAGCTTTGCCGATTCTCATGCGTATTAGTTTGCCAACGCTATATATCAAGTAAGAGGAACACCTGCGACAAGTACCAGTAAACAACTTATAAAAACATTGGTTTATATTCGTTATAACACATGATTATTAACAAAAGGGAAATAAAACCTTACTTGTAAACAGGGTTTATTTACATTAAACAATAATGCACCAAAGATCAATACATGTCGTTTCCTACACATGTAGAGATAACGAATGGAGAATTTATCCGTTTTGGTGGATTGCAGGGAAATATCTGAAAGGTTTTGTCTCAAAGACGTTGTCACAGATCAGGTCTACATCGATGAGCGAAGGATGATTCTATACGCCTGTTTATCCTGGGATGCAATTGAAAACAAACCCCTATGCTAAGATTAAATCATTTTTCTTGTGTAAAATTCTACGAAAGAATCCAATGGTGGTATTTTCTAGTGTTTTGGTTTTAGTAATACTATCGTGTATTTCATGTTCGCCTCGGACATTCATAGATAGCAAATACGACGTTAAACTTTATTTTATTTATAATAAAGCTCTGTAACAAGAGTAAATATAATGTTTCTAGGGTAAGAGTTTTACTCGGAATCCAACGATAGTAAATATCATTCAATGCAAGCGCTTGATTTTCGGATGCAATAACAAAGAACAAGAGAGTCGTGAGACTGCACACCCCCATCTGACACCATAAGGATATCCCAAAATCTTACCTCGGCCATACTTCTCCATATTGTATGAAGTATTCCCAAAGTTATGCATAGGAAACCTTGAAAAACTACTTATCTGATCAGACTAAAAATGTGCATGGTGGTTACTGTTTTCAAAGAGCATCAAATCCTTGCATCAAGTTTGGAAAGATCAAAATTTCGACGTTGACATAATCATGTTGAGATAGAAGTTCATGTCAGATCACTGAAGTTAAGAGACGTTGAGCTTAGTCAGTACTTAGATAGGTGACAATTTGAGAATAATATATGCTGTAAGCAACCACTCCACTCAGTTGTATAAATAGGTACCAGCCTTGCCGGTGACAGCCTAGTGTCAGAACGGGTGGCATCAAGCATAAAAGCCTTTCAGACTGAGAAAGGGACGTTACTTAGTTATTTTTGTAAATAATTCACCGAACACAAGTTACTATTTTACCCATAGCTGGAGAGTGTAGCTTATGTCTTTACCGACAGTATTACAGCATAAGTGATAACAATTTATCGGATTGGATTTAGAAAATTCCATTGACCGCGACGATATCCATTGCATAGTCCTCTTCCTTTTCTTTTCGGAGAAATACTAACTCGGACAAAGTGTGAAAAAATGATACAAGTAATCTACTTTCTGTCCTGATAGACATGAACCTACAGTCAATATGTAGAGTCATTTTCATTTGTTTAAAGATAAGCAAAACATTTTCACAATTTCGAAGTACGTTAAACTAATTTAATGATAAATAAATTATTCAATTTTTGATTCTCAAACAATTGTATTAATCTTTACCAATTCGCAAACGCAAAACCACACACACAAAAAAACGATTGTTCTTATTACGTAACAGGTTTCATAAGTTAAAAGCATTTTCGAACAAGAACATAAGTCAGTAGTGAGATTTCATATTTCCTCTTGACAAATCGAGGATAGGCAAAAGTCTTATCTGGGCCTTACTGATCCATATTTTATGAAGTATTTCCGAAGGTATGCTATGGAAACGTCGGTAACTCAAACACTACTTATCTGATCAGACTGAAATTTTGCATGGTGTTTACTATTATCAAAGAGCATCAAATACATGCATCAAATTTGGAAAAATTGGAAGTTGAAATTCCGTCAAAATTTCGACGTTGATTGAACTTTTCAAAGTGAAAATTAAATGTCATATATGCGAGACTTCATTGGCTAAAATATGGGCCAAGTAGCGAGTCTCTACAATTAACAGAGTCGAAGTTATCTTTAAAAGTGTGACTTTCACGTTTCCCATGATCTTGAACTTGGACCTAAATATCCGCAAATAAAATCAGTTCTAAGTTAGACCATGACCGATATTTTTTCCAAGTTTGGTGACGATTGGTCAAGTGATGTTAACGCTAGGCTATACACAAAATAGCAAACAAACATAGTGCAAAACCAACAAAGAAACTCGACAGAAAACAAAACCCTCTTTGGTTGAGGTAAAAATGGAGTCAAATTTGTTAAAAACTTTTGAACGATTAACTATTTCAAATAACACATTTACATACTTCATGTTTTCTACCTTCGTCTTTTGATATATAACAGACACTTTCATTCCCGGAAAATCCGGGTGCCCCTGCTAGTCTATGATTATTACTAACATTGAGATCAGCATTTGTTTCCCCAAGGCTTCTTCTTGCCCATATACTTTTATGGCACAAAATATGTAGTTTTGGGATTGAGTTATGTTTGAAGAAAAATCCATTTTAATTGTTATAATTAGCCGTAATTTGTAATTAATTGAACAAGTTAACGATGTATGTATTTCTCTCACCATCTCTCACCGTGTGTTAATTCAGCCACTCTCTAATAGATTATAATTCAGCTGAGAGCATTTAGAGAAAGAGTGTAGCATATGTTCTGATACTACACTTTGTTCCTAGCGAAAAGTTGTTCGAAAAATAGCACTGCAATTAGCTTAAACAGTCTGCTGCTGATTATTTTTTCTTTTTATTTCTTGAATTCTATTTATTCTTTTTGCATTGAAGCAGTTGCAAAAGTTTACACATGAATTAGAAAGAGACAAAGAGAGAGAGACAGAGAGAGGGAGAGGGAGGGAGAGAGAGAGAGGTCATTTATTTATATTAATGTCATCTTAATTACACACCCATCATACCCAATCAATGCTGAGTACATCCTTGGGCCCCACCTCAGAAATTTAATTTTAAAATGTGAAAAATTATAATAAAAGAATAATAAGGACACACATAGGCTTCCTCATTCAATCCCGGGCAATGCCGGATCTCCCTGCTAAACTATTATAAATGGCAGTTGTCGCTGTGTGTGTATAACTAAAAAACTACAAAATTAACACCTACAAAGTTGGTACATTTTTAATCGGCATTGTCCTGGATGAGTAAAAGTAATATCTAAAATGAAAAGAAAATTCATTCTTTGGGGGTCAACTGGGCATGTTACCTATTATATAAAGGAGAGGTGAATGACTTACATTATTATTCAAGAGAGATGAATGGGGAGGTGAAATAAGGTGGGGGGGGGGCGTGGAAAAACGGGAGAGAGGGGAAAGAAAGAAAAAGAGAGAGAGAGAGACTAATTGAGAGAGATAGAAAGATATAAGTTTTAATATAAAGATGTTACACACACTTTTTTAATCGCTTTTATTTTTGTATGATCCCAGGCAACGCCGCGTAGCCCTGCTAGTATAATCTAAATAGCAATAATAATGAAAACAATCGGTCTCATGAAAAATAATGCAAACCATGAGAATTTCTCATCCTAAAAAAATATACAATGTAAATATCAATCTTGATGAATATATAAACAATATAAACAATTGACTGCATCTAAGTGGCGTTGCCCGGTGGTGCATTTACTTGTAATTTATTTAACATTTCATTGTTTTAAAACTATGCCGTTTTTTTTCTTCAAAATATTACTTTTTGTTCCGATGAAAGGGAAGTAACTCTATTGACGAATATAGAGTTGGGTCCCTTTTAAAAGGTGGCGAACATTTAAAAGTAATTCTAACCCAGACAAAGTATTTTCTGGAAGAAATTAATCGAATCCCCTTTTATTCTTCTTGACGACATGCTGAAGCGATCCATAAGAAAAACTGACGAACCAGAATCAAATATTGATTTTGTAGGAAGAAAGCTATCGATGACAAAGAAACGATAAAAAGACTTACTTTACTTTATATATTAAGATGTGATCTTTCTCTTTGTCTGTCAGTTTAGAATTAAATTCAAAACAAAGCCAAATAATTCCGATCCGGAAAAAACATTTTCTGAAAGGAATTAAATTGAATTAGTTTTTATTCTTCTTAACATGCTGAAGTGATCGATAAGAAGAAAAACTGGCGAACCAGAATCAAATATTGATTTTGTAGGAAGAAATCTATCAATGACAAAGAAATGATAAAGAGACTGATTTTACTTATATATATATATATATATATATATATATATATATATATATATATATATATATATATATATATATATATATATATATTAGATGATGATAACACTTTGTACCAAAGATTCAGATAGAAATCGCCATTTTATTCTGGTTTCCTATAGTTACGACGCTATAAAGCAACTCCATATCGCAAGGTATTGATTATTTCTCAAACATACTGATTATTGATTTCCATATCGATAATGTGACAATCGGCAGTCACAGCAAAGGTTTGTCCGCGACTAGCAGTCCATTTATTTTATTTGAAATCTAATAAACGCTAGGGTGGGGCTCTCAGCAAGACAACGGTACTAGAGTGAATGATTTGGCTCGAGAACATGACATGACAAATTTTAAAGCTGGGGGGGGGGAGGGCGTAAAAAAATGTTAATTTCCGGGAATCGATACGGTAACTATAGCAACCATTCACAAAAGAAACCTCCATAGCTCAACATGCGTACGTTCAAATGATTTTAGTTTAGTAGAGTGATGTGTGGCGGACTGCATATTTTCACTGGCCTTGACAAAATATTCTATAAAGCATCGGAATATTATACTCATTTTTATTGGATGTGTAATGTAAGTCTTAAAGACAGGCTTAGATCTGATGACCTCGGAGAAAGATTAAATTTGGACAGTATAGAGAGATGTGTGCAGAACAGGGGACTACGTTGGTTTGGTCACATTGAAATAATTCATGAGAATGATTGGGTTAGTAGATGTAGGGCAGTCGACGTAGCTGGATCAGTTAGTAGGAGAAAACAAAGGAAACACATGGATGGATTTTAGAGATAGAGGGATGAATAAAGACCTGGCCGAAGATAGGTTAGTTTGAAAATTTATTTTCTAAAAGCCGCCCAACAACTGCCAGCATGTAAAATGGACCTTAAACCAATGATGATGATGAACAAAATTCATATTTATGTTACGTTTCCACTGATATCTTCCGGCCTTCTTCAGATGTTCATTCACGATAATTGCTTTTTTCTCGTATTCAATTAGGGGTATTTTTACCCCACCTAATAAACTGGTATTGTCCTGGCCTTTGGGTCTGGATTTACGCCGGTCTATTGGGGGTTGTCTGGTCCTGTGCAGTTCTAGGAGGTGCACCCCCCAGGCTTTGCCTCCCCTCTTTGGGGAGGAGTAAGTTTATTGCTTACTGTCTGAGGCGGCCCTACCGGGGAATGCCGACGGGCTGCCCAGGCAATTTTTAAATGGCCAGAGTGCTCACCTCTCGATCGCTGGCTTATCTAATCCCACTTTCCCGACCTTGTGTCACATCTTACCTTGTGGGAGGTAGATAAATATAAACTTCGGTTGATTATTTGCGTGTTGTGTAGGCTGATGTTTCCTACGTACTTACATCTTATGATTTTAAAGTTCATTTTTTTTTAATTAAGGGATATTTATGTATAGTGCTTTGGAGGATGAGTGTATGGGAGAGAGTGAGTGTGTGTTTCTGCTACATGGAACAAACTTCCTAGAGGAGGTCATGACGATGACTACCATACACATGTTTAAAATGGCATTGGATAAACATTCAGACTATATGTAGATGTACATAACTTCTACCTGTCTCTTTAGATGAGTTGTCGCCCGTTGCTATTTTTTGCCAAGACACTAATTTATAAAGTTTTCCAAAATTTCAGTTTCTTCTGACTATATTAGAGGGCGAAACGGGGCAGTGCAGTAAAACAAACAAAAAAGATGTAGTAGTGTTCCAGATTCTATCCCGAGCAACGTCGGGTCTTCCTGCTAGTTTTATTAATATGGAAATTTAGAAGCAAGTCTTCTGCAAAGAATCGCATCCAGTAAACAAGATGATAATCTTCTGCTGAGGAATTGTCTTGATGATAAACTACTTTTTTTGTTCTG
>OY744519.1:27234012-27249012 GCA_963556195.1 Sepiola atlantica | reverse complement strand
AGATATTATACCTCTCATTGATTAACATGAGTAACTATTGAACTTATCATTATGAATTATGGAATATCTATCCTAGGAAACAGGGTGAGTTATGAGGGCACATTATTTATCTTTTTGTAAACATTACATAAGGGGTGCCACCGAAACCGTACCATATCCTCAAGGAAAAACATTAACATTTAAATCTAATGCTGTATTTATTTGTTATTCCCGTCCGGAGATGGGTATTCTACTAACATTAGTGCGTCCAGGAATCAATAAAGTGCTCGATCGTAAGAATGTGAGAGCTAAAATACAAATTATTTATTTAAAACTTACACGTTAAATATTTCAGAGATGTACCATGATTTCATTGACATAGATATACTTCTACTGTTTAGAAAAGGTCGTTATAATCCATTTAAAATCCTCGGAGACTTCATTTCGTGAGTTGCTGAGGATATGGGATGGATTTTAACGGCCTTTTCTAAACAATAAAGGACTATCTATGTCAATGAAACCATGACACGTCTCTGGAATATGTAACGTATAGTTTTTAAATAAATAATTTGCATATATATATATATAAGTGATAGTAAATAGATCAATATTTTTTCTTTCTCAGCTTTTTTGTGCTACTTTGATGATCGTACTGTAGATATGCATTAATTAACTGGCTGTTCTGGTGCCCCCTCGACGTAAATTCACTAGACTAACTCGACAATCACCTAAATCTCATGTATTCACTGTGGAGGTCCCCAGATGCCGGAGAGCCTTCTACTCAAATGGCTTCTTTCCTCGGGCTGCTGGCCTCTGGAACTCCCTCCCTGCCCCCTGTTTCCCCGACAGTACTGACATGCAGAAATTTAAAACTAATGTAAACAGACATCTCGCTGCGCAGATCCCAATTTAGGCTGACCCCCCAACCTTCTCCCCTTTTCTTTTTTCTCAGTAGCCCCTTACGTCTACAGTAGCGGCCTGCCTTGTTTGGGGTGAACCATGTTAAAAAAAACAAAACAAAAAAAAACATTTATAAAGAAGAACCTGGCCAGAACGGAGAGCAGGACACGTCTGGTGTGATAAGCATCCTCAAAAGAGGAATTAACTTTGTCTGGAAATTCTGTACCATTTCAGGCAAAATTATGTTCTATTGATTAATTGGATGTCTGCAATGGTGAAGACTTTAGCAGCGTAAGTAGCACTATCAACATCTGCACAGGAGAGGTGCGGGTTGGTTGTTGGCCAACAGTCAATCTCGTTCATAAGCAATATGGCCGTATCAGATGGGGAGTTTCTCAGTCTGCACGAGAGGAAAAGCTCTTGACTTTGATTGATTGATTTGAAGACGCCCATTTATGAAGGTGTTGTTGTTTTTTTTTACACAATTAAATTCAAGAATGTGACCCAGACAGGGGATACACACGTGGTAATCCATAATAAAGCCACTACGACGTGGAAATCCATAATAAAGCCACTACGACGTGGTAATCCATAATAAAGCCACTACGACGTGGAAATAGCATCCAACAATAGGAGAAATAAAGCTCTGGAATAACACATTTTCTCTAACACTGGCAAACACCAATGAGAACACTAATTGTCGAAAGACCACGAGAACTTATTCATGGTCCTGAAGGGCCACCCGATAAAGAAGAATAAAACTGTTGCTTTGCATGTTTGGTAACTGAATGAGTGCTACGGGTATCCTGCCACCCGTTACTACCTTTCGTTGAGCCACGTCTCAATCTCTCACTCTCTACATAATAATACGCTAAATCAATTTGATGTTCATGTGTACGTTATCAGCCTCCACCCCTTTAAAAAAATGAGATTGCGACGATGTAATGCAAAAAAAAAAAAAATTAATTCTATCTGATGTCGCTGCTGTGTTAATACACATTTTTAGCCTATGGTTGTTTTCGGTTCTGAACAAACCGGAAAGCAGTGGGCGGTCTATTATTTAGAAAAGGTTGAGAGAGTCTTACTAACCCATTTTTTTGTATTTTGTTCTTTCTCCATTCCCCGTTTTATTCCAAATAAAATTTCCAATCAATTTGGGGGACATCTTAAGTAGAACGGCCCTAGTGTAAATGTGGTATTATGGTGACTGAGATGATTCTAGTTAAGAGTAGGATAGACATTGTTATCACTTTAGACCAAGAATGACCAACGACACCCATTGTCCCCACACTTTTGATAGCCTTGTGCCTAATTTGTTTTAAATGTAATTAAAAAAAATTCTGCAAATAAATAATTCAAAGTGTAGTATCTGTTCTGTCTACGGATGGTACAACAATATTGTGAGTTCTGCCTTCGCACCGGAGTCCATAAAATGTCACAAACTCCTACAAGGGGTTTTGAGATAGACCCCCATAACCAGATATATTCTGAAACTACATTAACCAGAGTACTTAGATAAGTATGTTTAATGTTTCGAAATTTCTGAGTAGGATTTGTAGCGCAACGGATATACGTGCTAAGTAATATACAGTTCTAAGTGACAGTCTTCTTGAGGCTGAAGGTTCAATCCTAAGTGCGGGTGATACTAATAACTTAAGACTTCTACCCGGTCATGGCTGACGGAACGAGAGCAAGTTACTCCCGTGGATCAAATAAAGGGTTCCGTTTGAAATTCCGTACAGATTCCCGAGTCCGACATAAGGATTTCAGAGTTCGTCGAGATGCACATGAAGAAAGTTGGAGGTTAGATCGGTCGAAACGTTGTAAGAATAACATCTAAGATAAGAACAGTAGTCCAAATAATACAAAGTATGTTTCAGTTGGAACAAATGTAATGCAATAATATTGTTAGTGCAAGTTATGGAAAGGGGGAGGGGTGAAATGATATATATCTATGGGTTAAATATACAACTCAGGGTAGGGTTTGATCCCCTTCCCTTAAAGGAATCTCAAGGAAACCTTTTTCATGACAAATACTACATCGAGGAGGACCATGCAATGCTCTCTGGTGCAAAAGTGGTTGGTTTTCAGCGATGGAATCATTAGTGGTCTGCTTTGGTTCGAGATGTGGTGTGCGCCAGAAAGGAAGCTGGCTACACCAAACTGGGGCGAATGCCGACACTAGTATAATGATAATAGATGTGATAATTTTTGGAAATAACTTTTATACAAATCGACTAACATAATTGAAACTTTAGTTTATGTCTATCAAAGAGATTAAATTTAATGGACCTCTGTAGGATTTAATCAAACTTTTATAGATTCTGTGTTGTTGTTTTTTTTGGAGGTAAGAATCACCCATGTATATATATATATATATATATATATATATATATATATATATATATATATATATATATATATATGTATATATATATATATATATTGTTGAATATAAGAGACATCTCATGTCTAGATATCCTTTGGTAGATCCTTTCAATAGTCCGAATCAGGATCTTAGTTTCGGAGGGGAATTGGCTGATGAATTTGCCATAGTTTGGATTTGTCTCCCAAGTACTTTCAGACCCATCTGGGTCCATCTTCGGTGGAATGAGGTACAGATGGGTCCTAAAGTACTTGGGAGACAAGTCCAAACTATGGAAAATTCATCAACCAATTCCCCTTCGAAACAAAGATCCTGATTAGGACGATTGAAAGGATCTACCAAAGGATATCTAGACATGAGTTGTCTCTTATATTCAACAATACTTGCCTGCAAGAGAAGATGCTGCCTATATATATATATATATATATATATATATATATATATATTATATATATATATATATATATACTAAATGCATATAATATAATATATGTAACTAATATATGTCGACTCAATGCATATAATATAATATAATATTTGTAAAGGGATGAAACTCTCATCCCTTAGGAAGTGAATTAAAAAATAGACCAGTTAGTGCCTCAAGCCGGGATTGAAACTAAACCGTCGAGCTGACAGTTGGCGCCTCATACGACACTGACTGAATGTAAGTGATATCTCAATGTAAACATTGTCAAGTGTCGGGAGCTCGAATTAGTTTACCCAATGAGCTATGCCTTAAAGCTAATGGCAGTTTGCGATATCCTTACAAATAAGCTCTACCCAAGAAAGGGAGCTTTATATAGTCATCCACATACAGACTGTTTCGCTGTATCACAGCTCTTCAGTGCGGCTAGACCAGTTAGTGCCTCAAGTCGAGATTGAAACTCAACCGTATCTGAGTTAATCAGATTTTGTTTTACCAAATCCTTTTCTTAATATTTATTTTTAATCACACAAAATATATCGTAAAATATTCCTCAATTTTGGGTTTGACCCATCTCTTTAAAAACTTTCTATCTATCACTTTCATCCTCTCTCACTTTATGATGTTTTAACCCCTGCTCTTATCACTCTCGCTTCTGTCACTCTCGCCATCACTCTCTATTTATTAACAGTAGAAGGTAATAAAGAAAGGAAAGAATAAAAAGATTAGAAATAGTCGATTATAAATAAAAGGGAATATCACCACAGGCAGTAAAACTATTTAACTCGTCATTGTAGAGCGAGAGAGAGAGAGAGAGAGAGAGAGAGAGAGAGAGAGAGAGAGAGAGAGAGTGCGATGGAGAATGAGAGAGAAATAGCGAGTAGAAAAACGCTATTTTTTGGATTTTGCCTTTTTATTATTTATATTCAATTTTTTTTTTCAATCTCACTGTTTTTATTCAAGCAATTTAACCCGAGCTCAACGGTTGACTCAACGAAACGAGTAATAACGCGAAGACGTATCTTACAATTGTTCTCACGTACAACATTTTAAAATGTCGAAGTTTGATCAGATTTATATATTTTTTTTGTTATTTGAAAGCCCGCCAAATATCACGTAGTTCAAAAGAGTTGCAAGTTTCTCCGTGTGTATACAGATGGTGCGCGTTGAGGTGGAATTTAGCTGAAGCTACCAATTCCGTGTCGTGAACCTTGAAATTTTGCCGACTGTTATCTTACAGAGAATGCCAGTGACATAGACATCTGGGAATGATCAAACGCCAATTGGGTTGTATGTTTTCATTATTTTCGCAAGTGAAAAGAAAATAATACATCTGCTTTGTTTAGCCTTCTTTCCCTCTAATCTGTAGTTGAATGGGGATATAAATGGATGGTAACATTTAATGATACTAAGACAAAGCTTTACGTAAATTTACGATCACAAATGAAGCTTTACGGAAATTAACGACCACAGAAAACGCTCCACGGAAAGTAATCACACACGGAAATTAATAATCACAAATGAAGCTTTACGGAAATTAACGACCACAGAAAACGCTCTACGGAAAGTAATCACACACGGAAATTAATAATCACAAAACGCTTTACGGAAATTAACGACCACAGAAAACGCTCCACGGAAAGTAATCACACACGGAAATTAATAATCACAAAATGCTTTACGGAAAGTAACGACCACAGAAAACGCTCTACGGAAAGTAATCACACACGGAAATTAATAATCACAAAACGCTTTACGGAAAGTAACGACCACAGAAAACGCTCTACTGAAAGTAATCACACACGGAAATTAATAATCACAAAACGCTTTATGGAAATTAACGACCAAAAACACTGTATGAAAAGAACACAAAACAAAAATACAAACGAAGCGGCATTCACCCTAGGTGGGTTGAGCCGGCTTCATCTGAAGGCGGAAGTTTCTATAGAATATTAAATTAACAAACGGTCCCCAATTGCATGTATATCTCGGTCAGGTGAGATAACAATGTTCTTGCAGTTATTGCAAAGAGGTGTCGACGTCCTCTAACATACAACACCTGGTATTTCCAAATGGTCACCCATCTTGTACTGGCCAGACTCAACGTCGCTTAACTTCGATGATCTAACGAGAACTGTGGTGCCAACGTGATTAGGCGGTAGATTGACGCTTTATGGAAATTAGCGATCACAAAAACGTTTTATGGAAATTAACGATCACAAAAAACGTTTTATGGAAATTAGCGACCAGAAAAAACGTTTTATGGAAATTAGCGACCAGAAAAACGCTTTACGGAAACTAACGACCAGAAAAACGTTGTACGGAAATTTACGATCACAGTCCCTTACGGAAATTAATAATTAGAAAACACCTAACGGGAATTAATGATCTGATCACAAAGTTGATTTACAGTAAAATAAAAGAAACACAAAGTTTATTTACGGAAATTAACGATAAAAAAAACGCTTTACAGAAATTAACGATAATTAAAACGCTTTATAAAAAATCATGATGACAGAAAACATTATACAGACAACGATCTCTTAGAGTAATTTATAATCACAAAGCGCTTTTCGGAAATTAATGATCATAACGTCGCTTTTCGGAAATTAACGATCCCAAATGAAGCCTTATAGAAATTAACAATTATAAAATTTTCTACGGATATGAATGATCACGAAAAGATAGACGATACCAAAACAGTAAACAAATTTTAATCCGTGAGCCACACTGTTCGCATGTATTGAAGGAGTTATAGAATTATGCAAGAAGAACGGTCTTTTAACCTACACTTCTCAAATCATTTTCACAGACACTCACCAGGGGTCGTTTTCAGACTCGAATTATCTCCTCTTTGGTGATTGTAGAGGGCGCTACCATCTGTGATATAAGAAGCATCGAACAGCAAATTCAGTATCTCTTTTTCATTCGAGCTGGCTACAGATAGCACTTCACCAGACGTTTCTTCCTTCGGGATGGCTGCTATAAAAACACCTCGCCGAAACGTGCGCGCTCACAAACACACTTTACACGGCATCTAAGACTTCTCAACTCAACTTACACACATACCATTTGCGGACTGTTGTACACATCCTCATAGACACAATTTCAAAGCGAGCCTTGTCAAGTTCGCGAAGAATGAATTGTTTATTGGCCTCTTTCATTGTTTCCAAGTTTTTACTTTGTTTTCATTGGTAAATGCTTGTATTTGAACATATGTATATAAGGGGAGGCGAAGCTGCCAGCGTTCCCGTAATCCTCTCAGACACATAATGCCCATTGAACTAAAGAAATAGGTTAAATGAGGTTTTGCTACAGATTCAACAATTGTAAGTGGCGGCAGTTTCTTTTTATTTGAAAATAAAATAAATCAAGACTGGAGCTTTCGTAATTAATAAAATGCATATACCCGGGTGGGTTACATATCGCACTATACCTCGTGTATGCGGTATTGCATCCGACAGCCTGGTTACGAACTGGAATCGTATTTTCAGGAAAGTTTGTGGCGAACATTTTATTAGTAACCCCCGCAAAAACTACCGTGCTTATATTGTTGGCGACGATCCAGGCAATATGGCGGCCATAAGAGCGGAGGGGCCAGTTGGAATTTAGAAGAAGTGCGCTGTTGGCAAACTTAACGGATATGATCTCTTTTGATGCGGTTAAATGCGCTTTGGGCAATCATTACCTTTTCCGACAATGTCTGGCAGCAAAATTCACATTTTTACGTTTCGACAACCGTAAATTACGAAGTAAAGACGAAAAAATACAAATACAAAAACACACACTATAACAAGCACTTGTAATAACACAACATACACACACACACACACACACACACACATATATATATATATATATATATATATATATATATATATATATATATATATATATATATTAGTATTTCATGTATCCACATAAAATTTTAGCCTGAAGATTCCCCCCGGAGATGAAACGCGGAAGCCTCTGTGTATCTTAATTGCCATAAATATATTTTTTTATAGCTTACTAATATATATATATATATATAATATATATATATATATATATATATATATATATATATATATATATATATATATATATATATATATTCATGCAAACATTATTGAAAACAACAGAACTCTTATACCTTTTTTATCTTTTTACTTTTTCTAATGATTTTGTTCGTGTTAAAATCCAACAAATGTATGAAAGACCCATATCTGTTACAAAGGTTTTCGATTCTTTCTCGAATCATCTTCACGTGTTGATGACAAAAATCGACTAAAAAGCTGGTGAAAACATAATATTTAATAATATTTAATAAAATTACAACACCTACTTACGTACGTTATGTTGACAATATACTTATTCTAGCCAATAACAATGAACAAATACATAAACTTCTAGACCTTTTCCTAAAAAACTATGTCCTTAAATTCACCATAGAACTAAACGTAAATTATAAAATCCCATTCCTAGATGTACTTATTGACACCTCTAATAATACGTTTAAAATCTCTACCTATAAAAAAACAACAAGCGTAAATTCTAGTCTGCTAAATTTCAAAAATAGCTATTGTAAAAAATTTACTAAACTGCGCAAAATTGATCTCCTAAACTGATCTGAACTAATAAAATCAATGATTAAAAACTTTAAAATACTTATACAAATAATAATAATATACAACAATTCTAACTATATTAATATATATTACTGTAACCAAATGCAGACAAATTTCAAATTAGAAGAAAAGCTATTAAAAATATTATACGTAGATATATATCCCTAACAGACAACAATAATAAAATTAAACTAATTATTTACTACAAAAGATTTAAAACCCCAAATCTTGTAGTCAGAAACAAGCCCTCTCCAACCTCCAAAACACTAGAAAGAATCAATGAAGTCTATAAATTTAAATGCTCTTTCGGAGAATGTAACTCTAAACATAATAATAGCTACATTGGTTTTACAACAACTGCCCTACCCCGCCGCCTCACCATGCATCTCGTGAACTCTAGTTCAATGTATAAATACCTATAAATACATAACTTCCTTTCATCTTAATTAAGACAAACTTTAGTAAACAACACCAAAATAATACATTCTGAGACAAATTTGAAAAAATTAAAAATACTTGAAGCTATATACATAAAAAGACAACAACCAAAGATTAACAATATTGCACATGAGACTAGTAAAATCATTTTAAAATGCTTAGTGTAGTTCAGTGACGCAACCCCGGCGTTGTTTAATTCAAATTCGAAAAAGGGATATTTTATTAAATTAATTATTGCCTACCTACCCATGTTTCCTTCTCCATAATTATTCGACTACACCAAATAAATCAACCATTACTTTTAATTAAAATAAAAAATAAATAAATACATAGTATATATTTTACGAATTTAATAATAAATGAGGAGAAAAGCCCATAAAAGTATATTTAGATGCGATATTTATTAATAAAATAAAAATCAGAATAGATGTTATTTTCTCTTTCTCTTTTTCATTTTTACTTTGATCTTTTGGCTAATAATTTAGCTAGATACCTAGCATCTTCAGAGTGTGATGAGAGGTAGTAATAGTTCAGTATGTTTGTAGATGCTAGGTATCTAGCGAAATTATTAGCCAAAAACTCAAAGTAAAAAATGAAAAAGAAAAAGAGAAAAAAAGATGTTCTGATTTTATTTATTAATATCGCATCTAAACATGATTTTATAGGATTTTCCCCTCATTTATTATTAAATTCTTTTAAAAGATTTTTAAAAGAAAAAAATATGAACTCTCCAATTTTAATACAAATCTCGCGGGCATGCGCGTTACCTCATATTTGAAAGGTGAATGAACCGTTATAACAACACCACGTCTATTTCCCATCCTTACTGACTGCTACAAACATACGGAACTATGAGTGTGTGTGTGTGTGAGAGAGAGAGAGAGAGTGGAAGAAATAAATAAAGAAAGAGTAAGAGAGTGGTAGAGAAAGTGCGGAAATGAGGGAGAGAGAGAGCAAGAGAGAGAAAAAGTGAGAGAGAGTGTGTGTGTGAGAGAGAGAGAGAGAGAGAGAGAGAGAGAGAGAGAGAGAGAGAGAGAGAGAGAGGTCGTAACTCTTCGTCGTTTCAACTTCACCACTGCCACTTCCGAAACCACTAAAGGTAGTTTAAGTGAAAGGGTCTGATCCCAGGTCCACTGACAATCGATATATTAAGCAAATAGTAGATTGCTTAATTGAGCCGCAGAAGATTCATAAACGTTCCCCCCACTCACAAAAATAAGGTGATGCCACCAGCCTCGGCTGATATCACACAAAATAAGTGTGAAAGGTCAAGAAGGATCAAAAGACCGAGGAGGAAGAGCCCTAACCAGGCGTCCACTGGAAGAGTGCTGAGATTAGTGGGACCTTGGGAAAGGCCACTAAAATCACAGGGAAGACCAATGATCGTTGCCAGCGAGAAATCATTGGTAAGCGGCTGTTGCGATAACACAACGTCATTTGCAATGGTTATCGAAAGAGGTCGATATTACTGGAAATCTGGGGTGACTTGTCACTCAGACTCTAGGGAACACCACTGGTTATTATCAGTGAGCATTTACTGATGATAACCTCTGTGAGAACTCCTAGTGAGTAAATAAATAATAATAATAATAATAATAATAATAATAATAATAATAACAATAATAATAATGATAATAATATAGTAGTAAAGAGACATATTATTTTCAGTCATGCAAGAAGAATGTCTTAACAGATATGTCACAGTTTATGAATTTTCGAACGAAATCAAAGAAAAAATAGTGGTTATAGTTGTGACTTAACGGGTCACGGATAATTTTTTGTGGTTGTTTAAATTATCAACGTCTCTATTCTTCCATGTGTGGGCATAATTTTACCTGAGAAGTGATAAACACTAATTGCCCCAACGAGTAGCTATAAAGCACAACCTTTTCATTATAATGACCGTTTTTTGCTTTCTCTAACATTTCCATATCTCCCACTGCTTTTAAATATGTTATATCATCTCTCATTAGTGCATCATCCTATAAGATGTTGAGTGAAACCTGACACCAATCTTTTACGTTTGCATTCCTTGCGTGGCAACTGATGCCAAATGGCACTGACTTACCGTTCTTTTTTATAGAAGAATCGTATTTGTAAAGTTTACACCTTAGGCTTGTGAGTAATTAATATTTAAATTACCTTGATAGATGCTAAAGGTCGCCTGCACTTAGGCAAGTTACCTGCATATAATTTAGGCAGTGATCCCTCATTAATAGGAAGGTGATTTAGTTTGACAGGCAAAGAAGAATGTGAGAAATGTTTACTAATTAAAATCCGCACTGAAAAAAAGAATTTAAATAGGATACACTTAAAACCAATTCGAAGAGAAAAAAAAACAATTTAAAGAGGATATATTGGAAAACAATTCAAAGAGAATCAATTGAAAACCAGTTCAAAGAGGATCAATTTAAAACCAGTTCAAAGAGGATGAACTGAAAACCAGTTCAAAGAGGATCAATTTAAAACCAGTTCAAAGAGGATGAACTGAAAACCAATTAAAACGGGAGGAGCAGAAAACTAATTCAAAGAGGATCAATTGCAAACCAGTTCAAAGAGGATCAATTTAAAACCAGTTCAAAGAGGATGAACTGAACACCAGTTAAAACGGGAGGAGCAGAAAACTAGTTCAAAGAGGATCAAGTTAAAACAAATTAAAAAAGGATAAATTGAAACCAATTCAAATAGCGTAAATTCAGAACACATTTAAACGGGGGTCAATTGAAAGCCAGTTCAAACGGGGTCAATTGAAAACCAATTTAAACAGAATCAACTGAAAATCAATTCAAACAGGATCAATTGAGAACCAATTTAAACTGAATCGATTATAAACAAATTCAAACAGGATCGACGGAAATCAATTTAAACGGGATCAATTGAAAACCAATTCAAACAGGATCAATTGAAAACCAATTTAAACAGGATCAATTGGAAACAAATTTAAACGGGATCAATTGAAGGCCGATTTAAACAGGATCAATTGGAAACTAATTCAAAAAGGATCAATTTAGAACCAATTCAAACAGGATCAATTTAGAACCAACTCAAAAAGGATTAATTGAGAACCAACTCAAAAAGGATTAATTGAGAACCAATTCAGAGAGGATCAATTTAGATCCAATTCAAAAATGTTTAATTGAGAACCAATTCAAACAGAATCAACTTAAAACCAACCCAAACGGCATAAATTAGAAGCCATTTCAAATAGGATCAACTGAAAACAAATTCAAACAGACTCAAATGAAAAACTATTTAAACGGGATCAATTAGAAACTAACTCAAACGGTATGTTAAAAACCAATTCACATGGGATACAATTAGAATTTTTGTACAAAGCGAAATTTGAGCAAAGAAGGAATTACGTAAGATCAACTGAAAAAAAATTAAAGAAAGGTACAATAATCTTTACACGAGTACAAGAAAATTAAATATGAAAATCACATATATTTCAATAATAAAATAGAATAGATTTTTTTTTAAATGGCCTCACAAATGGCAGAGAGTCAAGGGTTGGATGAAAATACTAAGTTGGGATTGGTCGAGTAGATCATATAATTGGTTAAGGAAAAGGGATTTTGAAATAACGATTCATTTGGATCAAATGTGATGGCGAGACACGGAGCAAGACTACAGGTGATCACGTGGGAACTGGAACGACCTTTCTCATGGCAAACTGAAAAATGGAATAAACACTAAAAAGGTGACAGTCAAGCTCCCACAGTTAGAATAATACAAAATGGGAAAAAGCGTTCTACATGACCTTTGTGATCCTCGCCGGCTATTTTAATGTAACTGCAAATTTAAAAATACCCGGTCTCTAACTATCACGAGATATTCCTCAATTAATCACGATTCGGTATTTCTGAGCCCCTTTTTATTTTATAAAATTATTTTGGGCTCACTCTGTTATGCAATGTACAGACGAAGGCGCTCAGTACTGGCGAACTTGTGGCAGACTGGCGCAGGTAAAAACAGAAAATATAAAAATATGAGGCTGACTTTTAAAACAGGATACATATATAACAGTCACGGAGTACACGAGCAAAATAACAAACGGATGCAAAATCAGCGTGGCATTGTCGGCGCACAAGCATGATAAAAAGAAAATTAGAATTGGCCTCGCAGGATGTCTAAATCATTGGTCGTTCGCTTCTGGTTTACCGGATACACATCAGCGAATATATACTTTTAGGAGCCAATGAAAATATATCCAATATATAAAGAAAAGTTAGTACGATTCTTGAAGTTAGACTTAAATGAAATTGCATATGAAAAATCGATATCTGAGTTGGTCTAGCCAGTGAATTAAGGACTCTTTAAATGCGTGTTCTTTAAATAATTAAAACAGAATTCCAATCGATGTAATCGATTCTATACTATGTCTGGTCTTACTTATATATTCTTCAGCAAGAGGAACTTCATGATAAACACCGCTAATTTTTATTGGATAATCATCTATGTTCATTAGTCAATCACATTTCTGCGTTTGTTATTAATAAAGACTAATAAACTTCCGAGAGAGAGAGAGAGAGAGAGAGAGAGAGAGAGAGAGAGAGAGAGAGAGACAGACAGACAGAGACAGAGACAGAGACAGAGACAGAGACAACAGAGAGAGAGAGAGACAGAGACAGCAGAGAGAGACAGAAAGAGAGGCAGGATAGAAAGAGAGAAAGGAGTCGTCAGTCCACGTTGTTCTCACTTCACCACTGCCACCTCCAAAACCACCGAAGGTTAGGTAGTGTGATGAAAGTGTCTAAGCCCAGGGCCAACGAAGAGCGATATATTAAGCAAATAGTAGATTGATCGATTGAGTCACAGGAAATATTTGAAATAGTTAAAGAATCAGTTGCTGCTTAGTACTTAGAAGCGAGAGGTCATTGTGTAGAGTCCGGATAGATAGGAACGTTTAAACCCTGACAATCTGACCAGAAGAAACTTTAGACAAGTAAAATGAATCCAATAGTTAAGCAAAGTAACGTTTATTATTATACTAAATGTGAATTAATCAATATGGACTTAGAGAGAGAGAGAGAGAGAGAGAGAGAGAGAGAGACAGAGACAGAGACAGAGACAGAGAGAGAGGGGGGTGATAGAGCATTTAACTTTCAAAATATTATTAAAAATAAGAAACATAAATGAAAGTGAAACGAATCCACCTGACAAACTCATTAAACTTTACCCTTGAGTTACTCGTGACATACTATGGTAACGACATTTGCATAGCCTGAAGTACACTTTTTGCACATTTTCTTTCAATAAACTAAAACATAAAAATATCCTTTAAGAATTACCATTCAGATGCAACTTTAGTAAGGACACGTGACACAACGGATAAAGACGTTGATTAATAACTAGTTCTAAATGACAGTCTTCTGAAGGTTAAACGTTCAGTCCTTACCACAGACGATAATAGCTAAGAACAATTTAATAATTAATTAACACTTCTACGCAGTCATGCCTGACGGAACGAGAACAATCTAACCCCGTGGATTAAATAAAGGGTTCATTTCTAAATACCGTATAGGTTCCTTAGTTCGGCATAAAGATTCCCAAGTTCGAAAAGGTGCACCTGAAGAAGGTCGGAGGTCACATCGGCCGAAACGTTGTCAAAATAACAACCAAGACGAGAGTAGTAATCTGAATAATCAAAGTAATACAAAAAATAATTGGTGTAGAGACAATGGATATGCTCTGAAAATGTGTGTACGCGACAAGGAGTTCATATTGTAATAATAACATCCGAAATGGGAGTAGTAGCGTGACGCGACCGTTTGCCGGGGAGTGTAGCTTGGTGTGTGTGAGCCGTGGAGACGTTTTTGGAAGGGCTGTTACGTCCTGGGCACCGCACTACACCAACTCTGCGTACTTAACGATCGTTACACCCCTTAAACGAAAGGGGTTATACCCGGTTGGGTATTTGACGGGGATTACGGCGACGTTAACAAGCGCCATTAGGCATCATTAATTCTCTCCTGAGAATTAATCATCTGGCTGGGACCGCTGTGCTGCAACAGAACGCTTGCATAAAGGGGGACAACACATTTTTATATATCAAAAATATAATTATTTATTTTTACTGAAGAATTAAAACTCGAAAGTCGAGTCGGTTGAGTTAAGCGTCGCATAACCCTTCGCCTGCGAAGTCGTCAACCAAACTGTTCCAAAATCTCTCTCGCTGCAATAACATCGAGAGAGAGAGAGAGAGAGAGAGAGAGAGAGAGAGAGAGAGAGAAAGAGAGAAAGAGTGGGAGAGAAAGATAGAT
>OY744519.1:27214012-27226512 GCA_963556195.1 Sepiola atlantica | reverse complement strand
TGTTGGTGTGTAACCTACAGAAAGAAAGGTTTAAGAATCGACATGAAATCTAAAAGTTCATTCTTATGTAAAATTTACTGAGTGAGACGATGGAAGTATTCTCAAACATCTAAGTGAACCCCCTAAAAGGGCTATGAGGGCATAACCCACTTAAAAATTTAACTATATCCTATTTTTAGGAAATATAGAAGTGATCACGACCTCTCTAAGTGCCCTCCTAACCTAAGAGAGATATAAGAGCTGAACGTCCTTTAAAACTTCAAATATATTCTATTTTGATAACATTTGGATCATATGTATGAAATTCACCGGGGAAGACAATGGAAGTGGTCCCGAATTTCTATGTTACTCTGTATATGCCGAATATCTACGTGCCCCACCTGTAAGTGACCGATAAGGACAGAACCCCCTTAAAACTTCAAATACATATATCTGATTTGAATGAAATTTAAACCATATATATATAACACTGTCAGAGAGTTTTCCAACATTTCAGCTTATTCCGACTATCTTAGGAGGCGAAACGGGAGAGAACGTGGCCAATAAAAACAAAGAAATTAATATGATGTTATGAGCATAGTAGTCATCTTCATTCAATCCCGAGCCACGTCGTGTCTTTCTACTAGTATTCATATAAAACATAGAATTACGTCTGTAATTTGATCTTTCACATATAAATTATTATTATTATTATTATTATTATTATTATTATTATTATTATTATTATTATTATTATTATTATTATTATTATTATTATTTCTGATGTTCTAAAACACCTACAGTTGACTTTATTTAGAGTGGAGGATTGCTTTCCGAATTTATTCCAGACAGCGAGGGTTGTCTGACTTGTTACTTTCTTTCTTACTTCCTCTCATCACTTGAAATAGTTTCGTCTAGAGGCTAAAAAACAGACACGCTATTTATTCGCTATGTTTTGCGTGATAGTACTGATATATTATAGTTATTTATATAAAAATATACAAATAAATATGCATTCTCTAGCGAAGTACAGATTTTGTGTTTCTGCTGTGCTTAAAACAATGACGGCACACTGATATATAAAAATATAATGATATATAATGATTGTCGGTGGCGGTGAAGGAGTCTGGGTTAGTAAGAAAGGAAGACACACACACAGGTATTCGACTGGGTGTTTTTTCTCAGTCTCAAATCGCCAATCGACTAACGATATCAATTTCGGGTTGTTATTATATAAGAATTGGTGACACTTCGCCGCCACTTACAAAAGCCCACTGTGGGACTTCGCTATCAATAGTAGCCCCAGGGCGTTTTATTCAGCAACGAGTTATTTCCTTCTGCCGCAAACTTTTGAAAGTGGTTTCAATCAACAATTATTTTTATTTCTGACAATTCACACTTTTTGTTTTTCTTGACCAGGTGGTTTGACTTCAACCAACGATTATTTTATTTTCGACAATCAATTATGTGATGTTGTTTTTTTCGGCCAGGTGCGTGTCCGTGTTAAGTTCGCTTACTCCTGTGAAATAACCTAGTCAGTACACCCAACCTGGATATTCAACACAGATAGCGCTAAAAGGAACAACATCTATTCTTAAAAGAGCGCTCGGATATAAATTTAAGTCGTATCCAAATCAAGTGTTAGCCCCAGGAGGGGCTCCTTGATCTCTTCAAACTAACTGAACTCAAATAATAATAAAAACAAGTCTTCAAGAGAGGTATATGATGTCTCGACCTGTTTGTGTGTCCGGGATGTAATTGAAAACAAAGTCCTATAACAAGATCAAACAACTTTTATTGACTAAAAGTTTATAAAGAATCTAATGGTGGGATTACTCTTATATTGGGGTGTATTATAGCAATACTGTTGGCTTGTTCGAAGTGACAGCGGCCGTGAATAGTGTTATGACGTATCATCTATCGATTGGACAAAAGCTCACATCATCAGTTTCTTTCAAACAATTAAAACGCAATAAATATTCACTCCGAATTCCAACGCGTACTATATAAACCTAAATGCACAGCTTTCTTTCTCTGTTCCTGTTCTCTTTTCAAACAACACCCGTGTGTACGTCACAACCCATCTTGACCCTCTTTGGGGTACAAAACCCCTCTCAGCAATAGCACACTCATGACGAGAAACATTCACGAACTACTGTACGGCTAGCGAAACACACACACGACGCTCACCGAACACATATACACATTTCGTACAGACACGTAAACGTACATGGCACCAACCGAAACAAACAAGTGTACTCAATTTCTCCTTAGAGACAAAGCACCTTTCTTTCACCAGAACGTTCTCGAACTCTTTAAACTTTCATTTTTTAGGAACAATTTATTTCACATTCTGTTGAGTTGTCAAGAGTTGTCAATTAAAAATAATTATTTTGTGTGGATAGAGTTGTCATGCATAAACGACGAAGTGGACGTTCCACTTTGTTTTATTTATAACAAAGCCCTATGATAAGATAAACCAATTTTTTGTTGTAATACTTTTCGAAAAATTCAATGCCAGTATTTATTATTCAATTCGATAATTATATTTTCAGAGATTTGCGATAAAGTATACGCCTAACAATGATGAAATAAAGACACTTTTTAGATAAGGATTAATAATTTGATTTATTTGGATTATTTGGACTATTATTCTCATCTTATTTTCACAGCGTTTCGGTCGATGTAACATCCGACCTTCTTCAGGCGCATATTGTTCAACTTGGGAGTCTTTATGCCGAACTCAGGAACCTTTACATAATTTAAAACTGAACTCTTTATTTAATCCACGTGGGTGGATTGTTCTCGTTCCGTCAGCCATATCCAGGTAGAGTGTTAATTAATTATGTTATTCTTACTCTCGTGGATTAAAGAAAGGACTCAGTACAAAATTCTGAGTTTCCAGTTTTACCCTTTTTTACGCCCCCCCCCTCCATCTAATTTTTTTTACAATCTAACCGGCAAACAACTCGACCGGAAGTTGATGTTTTGAAGAATCGAATGAATTAATATCATAAATATTCAACGTCGTACGCATTCATCCCAAGTCAAGTGGTCTAACCATTACAAAGATGTTTGCGAGCCAACCGCAGACACCACGTGGAGGGTCTAGATACCAGATAAAACCACTTGGACGATCAAACGATCGAATGCTATTCTAATTTATGGCCGTGTTCAGCATAGGCAACTACTCTGAACAGATGCAACATAGCAGGTGCTCCACAAAACAAAATATTAGGTACATACACAGTTTTTTTTAATTACTAGTGAATCACCGCTTATCAAGGCCCAACAGGTGACCCGAGGACAAAGGTTAATGGGTTTGCCAGGAGGCCGGTGAGATAAACACCTTGAGGTGTGTAGACGATTGTTGAAACTCGACAGCATTTTATTATTTAAGAGGACGGCTCAAAAATAATTTGTTAACATTGTACTTGAAAACGATCATGTTATAGTCAGCTGGGAAGCAGCCTATGGAATTGTGTTCCACAGACGCGTAGTTCTTTGAAAGAAACTGTGCCTATGGAAGCTCCGTTTAGCTCTAGACACACAAGAAAGAAACATTATTTACAATGGTTGTAGTCAGAGAAATTCTTGCTGTAAATATTTTACAGGGGGAACCAGAGATTGGAGCTCAGTCGAGCACCTTTTATGTAAATAACGATAGAGTAGAGAAAGACTAGCAATGTCTCCTCTATGAAAATGAGTCTGTAGGGAAGCGAATAGGAAATAGGTATGTGTGTATTGGTGAGATGAATCCAGCTTCCCAACGGAGAAATGATGAAATAGCCGAGAACTGACCTGTCGACCTTCATCGATAGGGATCGCCTCAGTTGACTGGCAATCCGAGAATACATGAACTCGAAAAGACGAGGTAATGCCTGGAAGGATGGCCTCCTTAGACTGAACCTTACTATGCCTCATTCAGACAAAAGGGTCGCCCCTTCCTACAGAGAACTAACACCTAGAATCCGAATGTGTGAAATAGACACCGAAAAAAGTAGATTATTTTTGTAAAGAAAATGTGTCTTCAGTAAAACAAATATAACAAACAAAAAACATACAGAGCAAAAAAAACAAAAAAAACACGGTGCTCTTCCAATATGTGATCTACCGAATGGTTTCTAATCCAATATGTGATCTACCCATTAACCCTAGCCAACTCGATAGACAACTCGATAGATCATATATTGGATTAAAAACCATTCGATGGAAGATCACACACAAAAAGAAACGATGTAAGATAGAACAAAAACAAACAAAACTCCCCCCCCCCAAAAAAAACATGACAGCCAAGACAGAGAAGAAAACTCAGTAAATAGTTGCCATTGTTAATAACCGAAGATAACTTAGCTATAACTAGGAAATGAAAGCGGTCAACAAGGTTCATTAAGCTCCAATTTGTATAACTAAGTCTTAACTAATTTGAATGGTAGGGAATCTGCTGATCCAACCAAGACATTTGTTTAAAATGTTGCTTTCAGAGAAACACAATAATTTTTTTTCAATTCCTTAAATTATTTTATAAAAATAAAATCTATTTCTATGTCGAAACATTAGACCTGAATCTTATTTGTTAAAGGTATTTTAGAAAGTGCCAAGTGGGGTGGTGGGTGGTGACTGCAAGGGTTTGGGTTCGTCTGCCAATAAATTTAGAGGTTGAAAAGACGCCATCCGCTTTTGCAACAATTTCTTGCCAAATTCTACACTTTCAGACATAGAATGTAACCACCCGCATACACACATGTATGTATAAACATGCATATGCATACACATCTATAAAAACATACACACACACACACATATATATATACACATGCACATATATACATATACATGCACACATATACATATATATATATACATATACATGCGCACACATATGTATATATATGCATATATATATATATACATATACATGCACACGCATATATATATACATATACATGCACACACATATATGTATACACATACATGCACACAGACAAAAACATATACATATACTTGCACACACAAACATATATATATATATATAGATTTAGATTTTTCACTTATAAAATAGATCATTCAGTGAAGACCGGGGTTGTTCCAATAAAAAACAAGCTCGATGATACTCGATTACAGAGTACAGAGCATTTATATGTGATTTTATGAAGGCTTACCAAAGCATTCCTTTCAGGACACCAATGATCACCATTAAAGATATTTTTTCTTACAAATACTATTTATTCAAATTAAATGTTTTTTCCTACACGTGTTTCACTACCAAGCAGTTACTTGCTTGGCAGATCATCAGGGAAATTAAATGTCTGGAATACTGGTTTCAACTGCCGACAAAACACAATGTGGCGTTGTAATAGTTGAGGTCACTTAAGAAGAGAAGAGGAAAAAAAAAAAAAAAAATTAAAAAAAAAAATAAAATAAAAGTCAAACTTAAAAAGCAAGGAAGAACAACGATAAAAAAAAAGAAAGTCCTAGAAAAGTCTTAGAAAAGTAGCTCGTTCATTATTTCTTCCACCAAGCCAACAAGCAAATAATCGGTCCCAAATACATTCAATAAAACCATAAAACCGGAACAATGTGCGATAATACACTTTCACGTCGGCCGGTACAATGATGAATAAATCCCCCCCCCCCCAAACAAGAAAACAAAAGAACTAAATCATTCAAGATTCCGCTCACAAGTTACCATTCCAATCCAATGATAGTATGGGAATTCTAAATCCAACTTCTCACAAAGAAAAGTCAACACAAATGTTCGTCCGAGTTCAAAGAGTCTTATTTCAATTGTTGATTTATTACCCTTCGAAACAAACACACGACGAGTTTGAACTCGGACGAACATAATTATTAGTTATTTAAAACAAAGCATTGTTAGGCTTCAAACCTCTTTCTTACATTTTAATATTCAATGTTTTCTAATGGGAGACCACTATATCTTCATATATATATATATATATATATATATATATATATATATATATATATATATATATATATATATATATATATATATATATATATATTAACGGAAAAAATACGTCCTATGAAGTTAAGGGCGACTAATAATGCAATTTTCTGCATCTTAATCACTTAGGAAAGTGAAACAATCGAAATAATAGTAAGCAAAATAACAACGAACGCTACAATCACCAATAAAAATAATTACATAAAAATACATTATATATATATATATATATTAGAAGAAATGTGACCCGTTGAGCCACCCATTGAGCTCGGATAAGATTGTTGGAAATAGGAAAAAGTGAGTTTGCAAAACCGGTTAAATACTTTCTAACTGCGGGATAAATAGTATTACTGCTTGTGATGATATTACCTTTTGTTTATAATAACCTATTCTATATTATTTTCCCCTTTTAATAAACAGAGGCGGGGGAGGGCGCGGGAGAGAGAAAGAGAGAGTGTGTGTGTTATAGACGACGTATTGAATAATGGTGGGGTCACACAACATACATGGATAGAGGGTGAAAATTATAGAAAGAAACTTAGTAAAACATTGCTCACTTAATGAGTTAATTGCAAATTCTGGCTAATTAGGGCACTAAAAATTGATTTTAAAAATATATATAGGAAAAAAAAACCGTTAGGGCAACAAACATTGATTAACTCAGCTTTAGTATAATAATAATAGATGCATGCAGATATACACACATATACATATAAAATATTGTCTTTTTCTAGCCTTGGTATGTCTATCTTACGTCATATTAACCCTTTTCAAGGGTATTAAAAATCGAGACAATATTTATTGTAAACGATTCTTTCAACACAAACTGATAGATATACATGGGGAAATTGGGGATTCATACCTTTCTTAACCGTTTTTTTGGTACGTGATTTGTACTCAGTTGAAACGATCCATAGCTACTTCCCTCCCAAGTGTTACAAAAATAACTCTTTCTTTTTTTTCTCTTTCCTCTTGTTTCCTTAACAGGTGATTATCTATAGATAAAACTTTCGTATATTTTGTGAATGCGAATATCTTCAGCTTTGTCCTCGTCACGTGGCAATAAAGAAAAAACAAATACGTCCTATTCGTTCGGGCGAACACACATAGAGAGAGAGAGAGAGAAAGAGAGAGAGAGAGAGAGAGAGAGAAAATAGAGAGAGGGGTGGGTGGGGTCACGTGGTGAATCTGCCCGACGCATGCGCCGTCCCCTTCTTACCTTCCTCTCCTTTCACACCTGTTCTGCATATCAGTCTTCGTGCTTCTTGTTTCCGGTCTCGTTCAGCGTCTTTTAAAGTCACTTCCCTTTTTGTTCATAACTTGTAGAAACAACTGCAATGGCACCTTCACAAGTCTGACAGATGGCCGCCAGCCTAGAGCACTCTTTACGTTTCATGCATATCCTATTTACAATATACGAGCAGACACACTGGCGTTGGCCGGAGAAGAATGCTCTAGGGCTTAAACCTCATTTTTATTCTTGTAGTTAGATGAGATATTCCTGTATAGTGATATAGTAAAGTGAAGGTCAGTCGGTTTACCCATTCAGATAAGATAATAATCCTGTCCTTACTCCATAGACAAATAGATTCACTAGTCATCTCTCTATTTACCCCTCAGTAATTAAATACACACCTACTTGTTTTTTTATAAGTTAACAAACTTATTTATTTCTATAAGAATAGATCTCATAAGAATATAATATACCTTTTACATTTTTTTACCCTGTTATGTTGTGAGCGTGCTTGTTGGATTTAGCCTCGATCACGTCGGAGAAGAAATAGTCAAGGGGGTTGCAGTCCGGTCAGGAATGGTGAGAAACATTGTTGAGCAGACACACCTGGGCCGTCTTGACCTTGTATGCAGGAGCGGAGTCCTTTTGGAAGACGTAAAGGGCGTCCGGCGGCAATCACAGACATCCAGGACTTCACCACGCGCATCAGAACTTCCTGGTATTTCGTTTACTTTTTGCATATAATTTTCCTATAGCACATAAGTATTGTTATCTCTGTTTCTCAAAGATTAATTTCATTTTGGGATATTCTATTTCCTAAATTTAAATTTTACTTGCAAAAAGAATAGTTCAGACAGCTAATCTCGATAAACGCTAAATAAGAAACCATACAAAAGTTTAGTTAGATGAGATATTCTTGTATAGTGATGTAGTAAAGTGAAATCCAGGCGGTTTACCCGTTTAGGTAAAGAAAATAATCCGGTCCTTATAGACGAATAGATTCACTAGTCATCTCTCTATTTCTCCCTCAGAAATGAAACCTACTTGTTTTATAACTTAATGAACTTATTTATTTTTATAAGAATAGAGCACATAATAATATGACATACTTTTTACATTTTATGACCTGATTATCAGACTTGTACCGGGTCACTGTGTAACTCAGACGACGCCATTTTGAATTTATTTTAAAGAGCTCATTCTCTGGTGTCTGTCTTGTCTTGTTACCGAGTTCTCGTTTTTGAGTTTTCGTTTTTTAGTTCTTTTATCATAACACGGGGATCGACTCTGTTACGATCGATACCTTTGTTGCAGTCTTATTTGTAAACTTCTCTAATTTTCGAGTAATAAATAAAATAGATAAAATAAAATAAAATGTCGTCTTCGCTGTTCATGGATGCCGGTCGTAGACGAACATCTTTATTTAATCCACAGGTCCTGTGGCGTAACGGAAATAAGTGCTTAATAATAATCAGTTTAAAGTGAGTCTTCTGGAGGTTGAAGGTTCAATCCTCAGTGCAGACGACACCAAGCATACCATTACAAATTACTGAAGACTTCTATCCGGTCGTGGCTGACGGAACGAGAGCAAGCTAACCCCTCTGGATTAAATAAAGGGTTCCATTCAACATTCCGTACAGATTCCCGAGTTCGATATAAAGAAGGTCGGGGGTTACATCAGCCGAAACGTTGTGAGAATAACATAACACCCAAGATGAGAACAGTAGTCCGAATAATCCAAATGATACTAATTAGCATTCCTCATCTAAACAATTTCGAAACATAATATCAGTTCTGCTTTGGTTGACGATATTCTAACCAGAATCGTTAACTAAGAAAGAGGAGTTACGCCCCCTTGTTTATCATGACTAATGAGTCATCATTACCAGGGCCAAAAGTCACTCGAGGATGAGAGTTAATGAGATGGAAGGGTTGTCGGATTAATGATGAAGAATATCATGAGAGGATTGAAAATGATTAAGGGAATGAACAAAGTTTGAGCACTTATGGGGACGGTTTATGACAACTGTTTGTTGATATTTGATTTGAAGTCTGCAGGGAAGCAACCCCGTGGTAATGTGTTCCACAGGTGGAAGGTTCTTTGAAAATAGACTCTGTTCCTGGAAATTCCACCTGACGCTAGGCACAGGGAGGAAGAAAGGGAAGTTCTTTACATTTGTGGTAGAAGACGAGTTCTTGCTATGAATGCCTCACAAGTGTTGTATATGGCCACTCGTCCCATGTTTAACCGGACTCGTTTTTTGTGTGTCGACGGCGACGGCGACTGCCACAAGTTGTGGGTTTACCCATCCGCCATCTTTAATTCTGGATAGGTTTCTTGTTGATCATGCTGGAAAAGGGAAAACTGTCCGAAAACAAATCGCAGGACGACACGATTAGATTAGCACGGTTTATTGGAAAACTCAATCCTTGTGAACCGTGGTCGGTTTTAAGTATCCCAGAGGGGGAGGTGAGCTTAGACCAGCCGCTGGTTAACAGACGTCCGACGCAGACGAAATCCTCAACTCAAAAGACTGAGCTCACCGGAAAACGGAAGTCACCTGACTCATGAATTAACCCTCCTCTCCGTTCACGCACCCTCTCTCATATTATTCCACGTAAGAAGCAACCCGAGATTGGAGCTCGGTTGAGCAGAAATTAAAACGGATACATGTTGTAGAAATCTTATTTGCCAAGTAGACATAGATCGTTATTTTCTGTAGTCTACAAAGATCTGTTGACAATCGTAATCTGATCTAAGATTGTTTTATCTCGAGCAGCGAAACTCACTCGCTCGTCGGTCAAAATAACACATCTTCACAGAAGGCGCAAGGACGACGCAAGAAAACAATAAAACACGAACTGACTGCTGAACAACAGGCAATAATTTACAACCTTTCTAGCATTCGCCGCTTTATTACTAACTAGCTCTTCCTACCTGGCGTTGCCCGGGTGTGTTTTTACTTGAAATTTTTTTTTTTAAATATGCCGGGAGTTTTTTCAATATATATATATATATATATATATATATATATATATATATATATATATATATATATATATATATATATATTCTTTTTCAAAATATTTTTTCCATCATTTGTCATCGATAGCTTTCTTTAGTATTTTCTTGAAGGAATTAAGACGAATTAGATTTACGTGTTCTTAGCAACATGCTGCAATGATCCACACACAAAAAGTGACGAGCCAGAATCAAATATTGATTTTTAGTAAGAAAACTATCGATGACAAGAATAAAAAAGGAGACTAACTTTGCTTTATATATTAGATTTGTAGTGTTACCAGACGTTGCCTGGGTTAAGACATAATATAAAATTAGAGTTCAAACTTTTGTGTGGATAAAAAAACCCCGCTAAAATTCAAGAAAATAATTTTTTTTAAATAGCGTCCTTATCATTTTTTTCCTGCGTTTATCCTGCGCAGTGAGTCCGCACAAGAATTCTCCCTCCACCATTCATAGTCAAAGGCTTATTGAGGATGAAAAAGTCTTAAGATTTAAGTGCAGGGTATCCTACCTCCGTTGCTTCGTCCGTCCTCTCGACCGTTTACCAGCGGCCTTCATCTTGAATCTCGTTTTCGCGACGGTGTTGTCGTTTGCACGCGGTACATGTCCGTACCAGTCGAGATGATTTCCCCTCATTTTGCCTTAGATTATTTAAAAATAAATGTAAGATTTATGGTTAGAGATTGCTACAATAATGAATCAAACACGAAAAGGACTAAAAATAATATGTATTTATTAGTGACAGCTACTCACACAGGTAACTTTCCACTATTCCGCGATGCGTTCAACAGTGGCGTTTATTTTGCACTTTGTATAGTTTAATTTTAATCTAATCTCATCCGACGCATGTCTAGACAGGACTCAAACAAATAGGTCAATGGCGTATGCGCGCACTGCGCATGATCAGAGGTGATTTAAAAAAAAAGTCCTTTTTTCATTAGTGAGGGGTCTTTTTTACAAAAGACTCATCTAACCAACGGACAGAACCTCTTATAGAAATGCTTGGACGCATCTCAGCATCAACAATGGGAATACATAAAGATGAAGTACGGATGCACAGAAGACAAATATGGCAACTTTTCTGGCAACCTCGCTTTTATGATTAAAAAAAAAGGATTTCTTCAGACTCTGCTACCATCAGCTGAATTTTGTAACCTGATGCTCGAACTCATTATAACGTCAACCACAAAACTAAATTGTTTTCGCATCACACAATAAGTGCATTGACATGCAAATCTGCTCTGAAATCTGATACAAACATCCCGACAAGCATTGGACGGCTGGTTGGCTGGTTGAGTTGGAAGGACCATAAAAACAAATCTTATGGTTCAATTTTGTTTAATTATTACTTTTAATACATTCAGATAAAGCATCACGTGTCATGGGCCGTTCGATTCATTGTCCACGCGTTCATGTATCCACACCAGACCCGAACCAGTTTAGGCTGGGGATAGTTGTACCTTGTCAGCAGCTAATTTTGGCATGTCTGGTCAGACTAAACTTAAAACCAGAACAGACAGTGAAAGCTTGTCTCACTTCTCGCAAGAACTCGTCTTGTTGCCACAACTGCAAAGAACTTTCTTTTCTTCACCCGTCGGCTTAACATCAAACGGAATTTCAACGAACAGAGTTTCTTTCCAAGAACTTTCCATCCGTGGAAGACATTACCATGTGACAGCTTACCTGCAGGCTACAACATGGTCGTCTTCAAACAGAATGTCAAAGCTACTGATCATAGACCGTCCTAATAAGTAATCAAATGCTGTGCATTCTATTATAATCCTCTCATAATATTCTTCACCATTCAACTGTCAACATATCCGTCCTGTTAACCTTTATCCTTGAGTCACGTTTAGCCTTGATAAATGGTGACTGATTAGTAAAACAACAACTTTTTAGTTGTGTAAAGCCCTAATACCAAATCTCAGTTAATAAACGTTTGTTTCATAGGGGCTGTTATATCTCTCTCTCTCTCTCTCTCTATCTCTCTCTATCTCTCTCTCTCTCTCTCTCTCTCTCTCTCTCTATATATATATATATATATATATATATATATATATATTTATATATATATATATATATATATATATATATATGTAGAAATATGTACGATTTTTATCACCTAAATATTTAATGTATTTTTATGTAATTATTTTTATTGGTGATTGCAGCGTTCGTTGTTTTTCTGCTTACTATTATTTCGATTGTCTCACTTCCTTAGTGATTAAGATGTAGAAAATTGCATTATTAGTCGCCCTTGACTTTATAGGACGTACTTTTCGTTAATATATTAA